>CM046947.1:14233136-14662925 GCA_025698515.1 Gossypium sturtianum | reverse complement strand
CAGTAGCCACCGTTCAGTTACGTATTGCTTGTTTGAAATTGTCACATAGAAATTCCTATAAGCATATGTTAGATCCAATTCTAACATTTAAACACAATAAATGGCCTTGACCTATGATCCATACTAAGCTTACCTTGAACCTAGAAATCCCAAGGTCTCCTCTCTTGAAGTCGACTACAGTAGAAATCAGAAACCTCATTTCATAGTTTGTTGAAACGATAAAGGAAATTAGATTCCACTTTACATTTAAAAGAAAAAGGAAGGAAATCGAATATCATTTGATCTTACCCCCTCTACAATCATGTTGCACCCTTGCTGCCACCACGGAGATATTGAAGCTATGTAGACTAGATAGTGATCGATAGGTTTTGGCTTTTGGGGTTTAATGGACCAATCGACTAGGAATCACTTGTGCATTCGACCTTTGATTGAGTTAAGTAAAAGAAGAAAGAAAGGGTTGAACTTGCCACGATTTAGTCTGAATGACAAGAAAAGGTTATTAACCAACTTAAGAAGAAAGAAGAGATGCTCGAGAGTGTCGGCAATGGTGATCTTTTGATTGAAGAGGAGGTTACAACAATGGTGATCTTTGAGGAGGGATTTAGGCTAGAAACGAGGTTAAAAGAAAATAAGAGAAAGTGATAGGTGTTAGAGAAAGGAGTAAATGAAAGAGAGGCTAAATGTTTTTATGAAGTTAGAAACTCTCCTCCCTACTATCTTGGCGAAAATCACCTCGAGAGAGAGTCACTAGAGCGACCAACACTATTCCTTGCTCAGCTCCCTTATTATTCTCCTACTTTCTCTCTTCTTTACCTACTCAAAATAATTCAAATAAACCAATAATTATCTCCCTACATGGCCCAGATTTTGAATGCATTTGACTTGATCAAATGCTCACCCCATCAAGTGTCCACGGTGTCGTCCCTGCTTGCTCATCCTTTGCGGCAAAATAAAACTCCTATTTGCTTCCCTTGCTGCTCACAGACACCAGAGCCCTTCTCCCCTTCTTGAGCGTCACTTACCAGGAGGCCACAAGTGGCGCCTCCTTGCCCACTAACTAAGCCTATTCTTGTGTCCAAATTCCCCTCTGATTTTTAAGGCCTATCATGTAGTTCCCCCTTAAGACTTAAAACCTAATATTTTCTAAGGCATTCACCTACACTCTAAAAGTTCTCAAAATTCATAAAAACACATTCAAAACACTCATGAGGCATACTAAGCACATGCAAAAATGCACAAGCCCTAAATCCGGATATTACAATATGTATGTCCTTTTATCTATTATTTAAATTTGCATGAAATATGTTCATAGTTTGATTTTATTGTTTATTATATTTGTCTATACTTCATCATACATTTATGCTTGCTTTAGTATAGGAATTGTTGTTGTAGTGTTTCATGTTATTGCCTATCTTAAATGTTAGCATGTTATAATTGTTTTTTATTCGATAATGTACAAATGCAATATTGCCACATGGTTATAGTTTAAAATACACAGAAAAATACATTTTCTAAAATTAATATTTTGTTTAAAGATTTTTAAAGTAAGGCAATGTTTTGGTATTTAGAAATTCGAGGAAATAATGCCCAATCGTCTTTGAGTGTTGATTTTTAGTTTGGCTAAGTAACTAAATATCCTTTTGACAAGTTTTATAAATTATGAGATAATCTTAGTTCACGAGGTTTTAAAAATATCATGTCCAATGGTCTTTGGATGTAATGTTTATATTCTCTCGGATGAAGTATTCTCAAATTTTAAATCAAATTGTTCGAAGTTTTTTTAGAAACCATATTTTTAAATACTTTTAAGTTTTAAACATTTGGACATGATTTTATCGAATAGGTACCAATTTTTGGGCGTTATGAGGTGCTAACCCTTCCTCATCACATAACTTGACTCAGAGCACTTTGTTTTACGGTTTCGTAGACCAAAATTAAATGTTTTAAATAAAAGAAAGCGTTTTAAAAGGTGATCAATCACACCTAAGTAAAAAGTTGGTGGCGACTCCATTTTTTTAAAGTCTATCCCCATTTACTAAACCGATTTTTAAAATGGTTTGAGACAAACTAAATTATTCAAACTCATCCAAAACTCATAAAAATAAAATAAATATGACTAGTCATATTAAATTAAATATTCTGAAGCTTTATGTAATGAAAATAAGATATTACTTTCATAGAAGTTTTAATCACTCCTTTTTCTTACGCCTTTCTCCTTCAAGATGTTACCTTGTTTTTAGCTACAATAGGGTAATTCATTCTGAAACAACATCATTTATCCATTTCTAAAACTAAAACTAATAAAAACAAACTTAAATATGCATGATTATTCATATTGACAACTTAAGTTTTCTAGTCAAAATTCATGCATATCTTTGAGGCTCGATTATCCATTTTCAATTTAAGTCTTCACGATATTCAACTGTAACAAGCTATCATTTAGCACCAATATTACACAAAGTGGTCAATGTTCTCTATTTCTCCATTAACATGACCAAATATACCAAATAAACTTTTCATCCATTTTGTTTCTTTTTTTCACTTCTAACAAGTTAGAACTCATCTTAATAATTTTCTATCCAAAAATATATCTACTTCACTTAAGTTTTCTAAGCTTCCATCAATGTCCTTTAATGGCAACTTTGAAATACTTGATAAAATAAAAAAAACTATTGGTATATATATATGTAAAGCAAGCTTCAAAGATTCAAAATCTAAATTTTTTTGAAGAAAAACCATACCTTACACTTGAATTTGAAGGAAAATGATGGAAGAAAGTTTTTTCTTTCGCCCCTTTGTTTGACGTGAAAAGAAAGAAGATGAGAAAGATGTTATCTTTCTCTCTTTTTACCTCTCTTATATATATATATATATTATAATATTAATTAATAAAATATTATTACTTAATTAAAAATCATTTAAAAGTCATCATGAAACCATTGATTTTATTAAGTAATGAAAAAATTGCTATTAAGTCTTTTCTATCAAAATAAAATAGGATAATACACTTTAGTCTCTATATTTTCTAACTTATTCAATTTAATCCACTGAACTTGATATCAATTTTAGCAACACACAAACTCCTACTAATAATCCTCTGTGTTTTCATATTTGTGGTTGATAAACCATAAAAATGTAACATGTTTTTAATCCCATTCTTGACACGTTTTTGGATGATTTATTATGTAAATTAGTGAATTTGATGCTCTAATCCTTTAAATTTATGTTTCTATACTTGAGTGAGCATAGGGAAGTGAAAGGAGGAAAGCAGGCCAAAATGAGACAAAAGAGCTATTTTCAGAACCACGGGATGGGGGTGGCCACATGCGCCCATGTGCCAGCCGTGTCGATATCGCTCCCTATTTCCCAAACATATTGAAAAACCCAATTTTAAGAAACTGCGAGGCATTCTAAAGTCTATAAATACACACTAGAAAGAGGACCTAAGGAGGTACACATGCGAGAGAAGAATGAAGAAAAGACTCGAAGAAACGCCATGATTCATTTTAAAGTGGATCTCCTTCAAGATTGAAGATCTCCATTCAATTTCTTTAGAAGTTTTATTGGGTTTCTTTATGTCTTGTTGTTTTCCTAACTTTAAGATGATGTTATTCCAGATTATAAACTAAATTCCCTAGATACCTAGGGAAGATGAAACCTATATGAATCTTATTATTTGATTTACGAGATTACATGATAAATAATTGATTCTTGTTCTCAATTATGTGCTTATTTTGTGTTTAATATTTTTAGGATATTAATTCATGCTTAATGTGTTTATCTCGATGGAGCAAAAGTCACTGTTTAAGAGTAGATCTTGCATAACTAAGTGGAGTTGCATGCAATCCTAGAAATAGGGCGACATAAACCTCTGGGATTAGAGTCAAATCTAATAGGGAATCCATAGATCGAGTTAATACGACAATAGAGGTTTTAATTAGAAAGAGATTTCAATTAATTAACCTAGAGTCAGTTGTTTTACTCTCGAAAGAGATATTAACATAATTTAGGGATTTCTACGGATCAAGGCACAAGTGAATAAATCGTTTAATTGATTCGGAATAATAAGTGAAGTCTAGGTGGATTCTTTCACAGGTATTGTCTATCTCATTGGTTTTATTAGATTGTTTTCTTAATTCATTCTGCATTTGCGTTCTTAGTAATTAGTTTAGTTAATTTTAGATTAAAAACAATTCCTTCAATTTATCGGCTAGATAATAGAAAGATAGTAATTACTAGTACTTTTAGTCCTCGTGGATACGATATTCCCGACTCACCATAGCTATACTATTATTTGATAGAGTGCGCTTGCCTTTGTCGTAAATTTAGTTAGTTTAGTGACCATCAACGATTTTCTCTAAAAACAATCACAATTTCTTATACTACTATTTATTTATATATCATTTATTCAGGACTTCTACCATAAATATTCTTCTTCTCTTTTTTTTTTTTTTTTTAAAAGTGGGGATGTTACAATCCCACTTTCTTACCCCTCAATCTTCTTTTGTTGTTTTTTTCTTTCACATGATTTCTTTTGCTAAAACTCTTTCTCACAAAATTTATTTTGCTTCCTACTTATTTTATTGTTTATTTTCCTTTCTTTTTGATGTTCCATTAAATAGCAAATAACACTATAGTGTTCACTTCATTGACACCCTATATTACAATCTTGTCACCATCTCAATTGTGTTTCTTCCTATTTTAATCTTCAAGTAAGTGTAATTCGTTAGTTTTTTTAAGAAGATTGTTTGATGTCCTTGGGAGGTTTGTTGGATTAGTTTTGGTTGAATGATGTTCTAATCGATGATGACTCTGTTAGGTGGGATTGTGAGCGCAAACTTGATAAGCCCGAAATAGTAACATATTTTAATCCTACATTTAGCATACTTTTGGATGATTTATGTAACATCCTAAAATTTGAGTTTTTATATGTTACATTATTTTGGTACTCAACTAGTTTAATTATCCAATGTGTGTGTTTATTTAGTCCTAAGAGGCTCAAGGATTTATTTTGGATTTGGAATAATTTTTGGTATTTAGTACTTTAAGGAAATGGAATAAGTGACCTTAAAGCTTAAGGTAATTAGGTGGTAAAAAGTTAGCATAAGTGAGCTAGTAGTGAAGAGGAGATGGCACCATGTGTGTTCCTTAAGGGAAGAAGTCACGAATCCCTTGGTGTGCATGAATTTTATTTTTATGCTTTCCTTCCTCATAGTGTCGGTCAAGCCTAGTACATATGGTAAGTTGGACTTTTATTTTTATGGTAAGGTGGCTAAGAGAAAAGGCAAGTTTTAACTTAAGGAAGGAATCAAATGGAAAAGGTATGTAGAGGAACACAAGGCTTAAAACAAGGGAGATGTTTTGGAAAGTTTGGGGTGGCCAAACTTTGACCTTTTAGCCATGTACTTGGGCGGTTATAGGGAGCTAGGGGGTGGCCAGAGATTTTTGATGGATTTTGGTAAGGTTTAGGTGCTAGTTGGTCACTTTGGCATTTTGGCATTTTGTGTTTCTCTTTAAAGTTTTTCTCTCTAATTTCCTCTCCCCTAGCCGAATATATCTTGAACAATAGGTAAACTTTTGCTTTCTTTTTGGCCATTTCATTTTTGACCATTTCGGTCTTAATTGCTTATTCTCCCAAACCTTTTCCTCTTGGTGCAAAACCACATAACCTTGAAGGGCCATTTTCTTTTCTCTTCTTTTCTTCTTTTTGCGAATGCACACTAGTCTCAAAGTTTCTTCTTTTTCATCTTCCATTCTTGAAAAAACTGAAACCTAAACACCTTATTTTCTTATACCTTTCTTCTTCTTTTTCTTCTTGCAAAAATCTCTCAAACATCATTACATCTTTAATATTCACCATGGCGAGATGTCATTAAGCACCATCCCCTTCAATTTTTCCACCATGGCCAGAATCTTCTACCACACACATATCTCCTTCTCAATCAATTTTTCTACTCACTTTGATCAATCGGTGAGTGGCTAGTTTCAACATTTTGGTATTTTTATTTCACCTTATCCATTGTGCCGAATCTATACTTTGTTGTGGGATGGCCTTTTGGATCGAGACCATCATCATACCATATCTTATTCGAATCTCTTTTTCTCTATCATAGAAATTTAGTGGAAGGCCAAAACTTGGAGTGTCAGAAGTCATCGTGTTATCATTAGGATTTGGTCCAAAAATCTAAGGTAAGGGGTTTCTTTCAAGGATTCCATATTACTTATTAAAGATAGGGTGATTAACCGGAGATTTTATCTTAGGGACTCTATCATTGATTTTCATCCACTGTGAGCGTGTGGGATTTTGTGGTAAGCCGACTTAGCTCATAAGACCAATCGTTTTTAATTACGAAATATTAGTTTGGACTAATATTTAATTGTCAATAGAGGCAAACAAGATTGAATCAAAAGGAGTGGTGAATAGTGATCGAAAAAGAGAGGATTCGCGATCCCCTCTAGATTCAAGCGAAGAAAGTACATTTGGCAATCAGGGATTTTCCACTGGTTGTGGACCCTCATTCGGTGAGAATCAACTATTCGAGGTTATTAGCGATTTTGAGCCATTAGCTATTCGGGATTTTCCAGCGTTGTGGGCCGTCAATCGGGAAAAGCGACAAATCATAGTTATTCGCGATTAGAGGTAAAAATCCTAGGCCGTTTATCTTAGAATAGATTTACTATAAATGTTAATGTTCTAATCGAAGCGTTAAAAATATTTTTAGGTGTCAGCGATCGAGGAAAGTGTAGTTCTTACCGTAATCAAGTGTGTAATCTCACACCATATTCCATGGGTTAGATAATTATATACAGTGTTAATCGTTTGATTAAATCGCATGTTAGTGACATCGGGTAAAATGGCATAATTATTACTAAAATGGTAAAGACTATGAAATCGGTATTAAGGCTAGTAAAAGTGCAGAGATTACCCTTAATGGGCCAAATGTGATATTTGATATATGGGCCAAATGTGATATTTGATATATGGGCCAAATGTGATATTTGGTATATGGGCCAAAAAAGGTGATATGGGCGATTGTGGAAATTTTATAATGGGCCATATTGTTACGTAATAATTATATGAATGGATTGTTGTAAATGAATATGCATATTATATACATGATTTGCATGGGTTGGGATATTGTGAAGAGAAGTTACGGTAGCTTTGCTACAAAATTACAGTGGCTCTACAAATCGAAAAATGGCAAATGCCATGTAAACTTTGTAAATCTGGTGGCTTGTCCACAAATTGATAAATGGCTTAATGCCTATTTTTGGTGTGTTGGTGGGGTGGGTGACTAAAAGCTCCCAGAGGGTGTCTTTGGTTAGTACGGGTGGTGTGTAGCGGATGGAAATTAGGTTTGGTTTGGGAATTGCATATTGCATTCATTTAATACATGTTATTATGTTATATTTGTATTGGGCTTTGGCCCAATAAATGCTAAGTGGATTTTGGCGGTGGGCGATGGTAAGTGGTTTTCTGCTGAGTTCTAAGTAACTCACCCGTTTTCCTTACTCTTCTCGGGTAATGATCGGTGGCGGAGACTTGGCTGGACAACTCGGTGAGGGCCATACTACGAATAATGGGTTATTTGAATTTTGGATTTCTTTTAAGTACTTTTAATTATTTTACTATTTTAAGTTAAGTTGTAATAAGGCCTTGGATAAATTTTTAATATTGCTTTAGGTTTGATGGATTTTATAAATAGCTTTAAATACTTCAAGAGGATTATATTTTCTAAAAACATATATAAGCGTTTTCTCAAATAGACATGAAAAAAAAAGTAAAAGATTTTATTCTTAAATACTTTAACTCGGAAAATTTTCTCTTAACATTGATTCTTCAAACTTTTCCAAAGTTATCATTCAAACTCTTTTTCTCAAATTAAAATTTCCAAAGTTTAGTTCATAAACTCTTCTGACTTAAATTGTTGATTCAATAATCAACTTTAGTATTCAATAAACTCCATGTCAAAATATTTTTTTAAAATCCGATTTCTTTAAATCTTTAAAGGACTAGGTGTATGTTCATTTTGTGTGACATGTCAAATTTGGTATTAACGCATAGACCAGGTTTGGGGTGTTACATTTTATGAATATCGAGCAGGTTTAAAACTTCATTTGTGGTTTGGGTTCAAAACATTTATGGTTCAAAGCTTGTTTTGAATTATAGAACTTATGTTTTTAAGGTAGTATGGCACCACAGTATCCTTTCCAAGTCAAGTAAGTGAATTGAATAATTCTTATTATTGTGATATGACTATAGGAACACTCTAGAACTTTTAGTTTTAGGTTTGGAAACTATAGAGATTGAGACTATAGGATGTGTTTGCAAAAACAACTCTACTTCTTGTATATCTCATAAAATATCATTAATAAACCTTTGAAATAGTATCTTGATTCATAAAACTTGTGTCAGACTAAATGAAATACTCAAAATGGCGCTAGAGGGCGTGGGCGTGGTAGGCGTGTGGCGAGTGGTAGAGGCCCAGGGTGCTAGGGTTGCGTCACGAAGTGTCGGGACATATACAGAGAAATGGGCCTTTGCATCACCGGGGGAGAGCTGGATCACATGACCATATGAGAGAGGACATTGCCTTGGCCAAGCAATGTTGCGAGTCTTAGAAAGGGTTCTTGGAGCTAGAAATGGGCTAGCGGCTCGTGGATCAATTCCGAGCGACTTAGATCGAGTGGTCTTTGAGGTTTTTAGGGTGTCTCGGTGTAGCTCCAAATGTAGCGGAGTATTAGCTCGAAGCGATGAAGCGGATCATGGATGATTTGGAGTGCACCACCAGAGCAAAAAGCGAGAAGGAGGCGTGTCCTTATTGAGAGATGAGGCGTATCAATGGTGGCTTCTTGTTCGGGAGGGCACCCGGGCCGATCGTGTTACTTGGGATTTCTTCAAGCGCATTCCAAGGAAAGTATGTTGGGGCAAGCTATATGGATGCCGAAGGAAGGAATTCCTTAATATGGTTCAAGAAATAAGGCGGTGGCAGCTTACGAGCGAAATTTCTACGTTTGAGTCGTTATGCTCGGACTATAGTGCCAAGCCCGACCATGAGCAATGTAATGCGTTTTGAGGCGGGTTGAATGATGAGTGCAGTGCGATAGCTTACAATAATAAGGACTTTGCATACGCTTGTGGAGAAATCCAAAATAATTTGAAGAGGCTAAGAACTCAGCGTCGAGGCGAAAGAGATAGAGCGAGACAAGAGGACTTTAAGTACTCGGGTTCATTAAAGGTTTGAAGAGAGGCCCGGGAATGATGAGCAGGCTCAAGCTAGAGCATCTGCTACTACTGTCGATTCAACCATGTCTTGGCTTGTGGAAGGCGACACCACTGTGAAAATGCGGGAAAAGAAGCGATGGAGTGTTTCAAATGTAGTTCTAAGGATCACCGGCTTAAATTGTCCTCGGCCAATTTGCTCAGACTCAGAAGCTTGTAACCACGATACCACGGCCCGGCTAGGCGCTCAACGCGACCACCGAGGGCGTGGGCGATTCGAGAGTGGTAATGGCGCGAGTGAGTCAAGCGCACGGGTGAGGTAATGACTTGAGAGTAGCAGCGGAGCGGAGCGGCGGCGGGGTTAGTTTATGCGGTCGGGCGCGAGGAACGATGCACGATGATGTGATAACTAGTCGCGTTCTTCATCTCGATGTACATTCTTTGCTTTGATAGATATCGGATCTACCCGTTCGTATGTTGCTAGTGCTATATGCGGAAATTTGAACATTAGTTACGAGATTGCGATAGAAAGATGACGATAATTAGTCCTTTGGGGCGATGCAGTGATAGTGGATAAATTGTTTAGAGCGTGCCCTTAGAAATTCAAGAAATATTTTTGGCGGATTTGATGGGACTACCTTTGGAAAAGTTCGACCTTATTTTGGGCATGGGTAGGTTGGTGAAGCAACTTGTGTGCACTTGGATTGTCTTTGCCAAGCGGATGTCGATAAGGACTTTGGAAGATAAGGAGAGTGGTGATGATGGGCGAATGGAGAAACTATTTAGCAAATGTGATATACTGCTTTAAAAGCGAAAAGTTAGTCTTGAAAAGGTATGGAGCATTCCCTAGCCTTCATTTGTGCTTTGGATGTCAAGGAATTTGCTCGGTGGAAGGTGTTAGAGCGGTGAAAAAATTTTAGATGTTTTCTCGAGGAACTTAGGGTTTACCTCTGGCCAGGAAGTAGAGTTTGGCATTGAGCTTTTGCGGAATGGCTCGGTGTCCATTGCTCCTTATAGGATGGCAGAAGGAGTTAAGCGGAGCTTAAGGCTCAAATTCGGAGTTGTTGGATCGGGATTTATTAGGCCAGGTGTGTGTCAAGTGGGAGCCTGCCGGTCTTGTTAGTCAAAGAAGAAGGATGGAGTCGATCGCGTATGTGCATCGATTATAAACAATTGAATAAGTTGGCGATCAAGAATAGGTATCGTTAATGAGAATCGATGACTGTTCGATCAGCTGCGAGGAGCTTCAGATTTTCTCGAAAATAGATTTGAGATCGGGTTATCACGGCTTAAGGTCAGGAGGCGGATATTTATAAGACACCTTTTTGAACTTCGTTATGGACACTCTGAGTTCTTGGTGATCTTGTTTAGGTTGACCAATGCACCCAGTGCATTTATGGACATGATGAACGAGTCTTCCAACCACTATTTACACGGTTTGTAGTAGTGTTCATAGATGACATCTTGGTATATTCGAAGAATGAAGAAGAGCATGATTCACATCTGCGGATAGTATTACAAATATTGCGGGAAAAGTAACTTTTGCCAAATTAGATGAAGTGTGAATTTTGGGTGAAGGAAATGACTTTCTTAGGACATGTTGTGTCGTAGAAGGAATCGAGTTGATCCTCGGAAGGTAGAGGCTGTGTTGGATTGGAAACCACGAAGTCGATGGCTAAAATTTGGAGTTTCTAGGGTTGGTTGAGTTACTCTGAGCGTTTCGTTGAGGGTTTTAGTTGATTCGCGGCACCTCACAACTAAAGCTATTGCATGAGGGAGTACCATTTGTGTGGTCGGATCGGCAACAAGAGAGTTTTGAGAAATTGAAGAAGATTACGGCGGAGCGCCGTGTTGATTGATTCAACGAGGTGGAAAGAGTTTATTGTTCTCTGCGATGCATCACACGGGCTTAGGATGTGTGTTGATGCAAGGTGGTAAAGTGGTGGCTTATGCATCTCAAATCGATTAAGGCATTATGAAGTCAATTATCCTACTCATGATTTGGAGTTGGCGCGGTGGTTTTGCTTTGAATATTTGGAGGCACTACATGCGGTGAGAAGTCGATCATTTATACGGATCATAAAAGTCTGGAAGTACCTCCTTACCCAAAAGGAGTTGAACTTAAGGCAGCGGAGATGGATAAATTTGTTGAAGGATTATGACTTCTCAATCGAGTATCATCTGGAAAGGCTAACGTGGTGGCGGCAGCGTTGAGTCGTAGGTGATATCGGAGTTGAGAGCAATGTTTGCTCATCTTAGTTTGTATGAAGATGGCGGTTTGCTAAGCGGAACTTGGTGAAAGCCTATGTGGTTAGAAACGAGATCAAGGAGAAGCGATTATCGGACGAAAAGTTGGGTCCCTTAATTTAACAAGTTGAAAGTGGTGTAATAGGGGTTTTGGATTGAATAAGGATAGAAATCTTGTGTTTTGGCGGAAGAATTTGTATGCCCAAGTTCGGTTTTGAGACTAATGATTCTACGAGCGCATAGTAGCCCTATGCTATGCATCCGGGGAAATAAGATGTATCGAGACCTCAGTGAGCAGTATTGGTGGCCAAGGTTGAAGCGGGAGGTTCTGCGATTTCGTGGGTAAGTGCTTGACTTGTCAACAAGTGAAGAGCGAACATCAATTGCCGTCGGGATTCACTGCCGGTGAAGATTCCATTATGAAAATGGGAGCGGATAACGATGGACTTTGTTAGTGGGTTACCCTTATCGCCTACTAAGAAAGATTTCGTGCAGGTAATAGTGGATCGATTGACCAAGCGCCCATTTTCTACACATTAAATGCAGTTTCTCACATCGAAGTTGGCCAAGTTGTATGTAGCGGAGATCGTGAGGTTACATGGGGTACAGGTGTCTATTATTTGACATGGACCCTAGGTTTTATCGCGGTTTTGGAAAACTTTGCATGAAGCTTTGGGAAAAAGTTAAATTTCAACCACGACTTTTCATCCTCGATCGGATAATTACGGTCGGAAATAGTAATTGATTTTGGAAGACATGTTAAGGGGTTGTGTGATTGACTTGAGAGGTAGTTAGGAGGATTTTCTACAGTTGGCGGAGTTTGTGTATAACAATAGCTATCAATCCGGCATCGGATGGCACCCTACGAGGCATTGTATGGTAGTGCGTAGGTGTGCGTACTCTACTTGTTGGGTGAATTGAGAGCGACAATTATTGGATCTGAATTGATATCGAGGCGGAAGAAAAAGTAAAGGTGATTCGAGCCGCGGTTAAAGGAAGCTTGGATAGACAAAAAGTCGTGTATGCGGATCACGAGCGTAAGGATATTGAGTTTGCGGTGGGAGATCGGAGTCTTTCTAAAGGTCTCACCTTGGAAGAAGATTTTCCGATTTGGAAGGAAGGGCAAGTTGAGCCCTCGGTTCATCGGACCGTCTGCGTGTGTTGAGCGTGTAGGATCGGTGGCTTATCGGCTTGAATTACCTCGGAGTTGAGTCAGTTCATAGTGTTTTCCATGTCTCTATGTTGAGCGTTATCGATTAGATCAGTCTCACATAAATGCCGATGGAGAAGTTGAGTTAAGGCGACTTGTCGTTCGAGGAAGAACGGTGAAAATTTTAGATCGAGATGTTAAGGTGCTAAAAAAGAAGTCGATGCTGTTGGTTGGGTTCTATGGCGAAATCACGGAGCGAGAGGAAGCTATGTAGAACTGAGGATGCAATTCGGCGACAATACCCTCACCTCTTTAGACCAGGTAAATTTCGAGAATGAAATTTTTTTAGAGAGTAAATTGTAACATCCTAAAATTTGAGTTTTATATGTTACATTATTTTGGTACTCAGCTAGTTTAATTATCAATGTGTGTGTTTATTTAGTCCTTAGAAGGCTCAGGATTTATTTTGGATTTGGAATAATTTTTGGTATTTAGTACTTTAAGGAAATGGAATAAGTGACCTTAAAGCTCAAGGTAATTAGGTGGTAAAAATTTAGCATAAGTGAGCTAGTAGTGAAGAGGAGATGGCGCCATGTGTGTTCCTTGAGGAAGGAGTTCGAATCCCTTGGTGTGCATGAATTTTATTTTTATGCTTTCCTTCCTCATAGTGTCGGTCAAGCCTAGTACATATGGTAAGTTGGACTTTTGTTTTTATGGTAAGGTGGCTAAGAGAAAGGCAAGTTTTAACTTAAGGAAAGAAATCAAATGGAAAAGGTATGTAGAGAACACAAGGCTTAAAATAAGGAGATGTTTTGGAAAGTTTGGGGTGGCCAAACTTTGACCTTTAAGCCATGTGCTTGGGCGGTTATAGGGGCTAGGAGGGTGGCGAATTTTGATGGCTTTTGAGTAACGTTTAGGTGCTTGTTGGTCACTTTGGCATTTGGCATTTTGTGTTTCTCTTCAAAGTTTTTCTCTCTAATTTCCTCTCCCTAGCCGAATGTATCTTGAACAATAGGTAAACTTTTGCTTTCTTTTGGCCATTTCATTTTGACCATTTCGGTCTTAATTGCTTATTCTCCCAAACCTTTCCCTCTTGGTGTGAAACCACATAACCTTGAAGGGCCATTTTCTTTTCTCTTCTTTTCTTCTTTGCGAGATGCACACTAGTCTCAAAGTTTCTTCTTTGCCATCTTCCATTCTTGAAAAGAACCAGAAACCTAAACACCTTATTTTCTTATACCTTTCTTCTTCTTTTTCTTCTTGCAAAAATCTCTCAAACATCATTCTCTCTTTAATATTCACCATGGCGAATGTCATTAAGCACCATCCCCTTCAATTTTCCACCATGGCCAGATCTTCTACCACACACATATCTCCTTCTCAATCATTTTTTCTACTCTCACTTTGATCAATCGGTAAGTGGCTAGTTTCAACATTTTGGTACTTTTATTTCACCTTATCTATTGTGCGAATCTATACTTTGTTGTGGGATGGCCTTTTGGATCGAGACCATCATCATACCATATCTTATTCAAATCTCTTTTCTCTATCATAGAAATTTAGTCAAAGGCTAAAACTTGGAGTGTCAGAAGTCATCGTGTTATCATTAGGATTCGGTCCAAAAATCTAAGGTAAGGATTTCTTTCAAGGATTCCATATTACTTATTAAAGATAGGGTGATTAACGATTTTTATCTTAGGGACTCTATCGTTCAATTTTCATCCTGTGAGCGTAAGGATTTTGTGGTAACAGACTTAGCTCATAAGACCAATCGTTTTTAATTCTGAAATATTAGTTTGGACTAATATTTAATTGTCAATAGAGGCAAACAAGATCGAATCAAAAGGAGTGGTGAATAGTGATCGAAAAAGGAAGCGGATTCGCAATCCTCTAGATTCAAATGAAGAAATTTGTTTGATGTCAGAGATTTTCCACGGGTTGTGGACCCTCATCCGATGAGAATCAACTATTCGAGGTTGTTCGCGATTCACGAGCCATTAGCTATTCGGGATTTTCCAACGGGTTGTGGACCGTCAACGGGGAAAAGCGACAAATCATAGTTATTAGCGATTAGGGTAAAAATCCTAGACCGTTTATCTTAGAATAGATTTACTATAAGTGTTAATGTTCTAATCGGCGTTAAAAATATTTTTAGGTGTCAACAATCGGGAAAGTGTAGTGCTTACGTGTCAGTGTGTAATCTCACGCGTATTCCATGGGTTAGATAATTATATCGTGTTAATCGTTTGATTAAATCGCATGTTAGTGACATCGGGTAAAATGGCATAATTATTACTAAAATGGTAAAGACTATGAAATCGGTATTAAGGCGTAAAATTACGAGATTACCCATAACGGGCCAAATGTGATATTTGATATATGGGCCAAATGTGATATTTGGTATATGGGCCAAAAAAGGTGATATGGGCGAGATTGTAGAAATTTTATAATGGGCCATATTGTTAAGTAATAATTATATGAATGGATTGTTTTAAATGAATATGCATATTATATACATGATTTGCATGGGTTGGGATATTGTGAAGAGAGTTACAGTAGCTTTGCTACAAAATTACGAGTGGCTCTGCCACAAATCGAAAAATGGCAAATGCCATGTAAACTCTGTAAATCTGGTGGCTTGTCCACAAATTGATAATGACTTAATGCCTATTTTGGTGTGTTGGCGGGGTGGGTGACTAAAGCTCCCCACGGTGTGCTAGTTGGTACGGGTGGTGTGTAGCGGATGGAAATTAGGTTTGGTTTGGGAATTGCATATTGCATTCATTTAATACATGTTATTATGTTATATTTGTATTGGGATTTGGTCAATAAATGCTAAATTGGATTTTGGCCCGATGGGCGATGGTAAGTGGTTTACATGGCCCGAGTTCTAAATAACTCACCCGTTTTCCTTACTCTTCTCAGGTAATGATCAGTGACGGAGACTTGAGCTGCGGACAACTCGGTGGGTGCCATACTACGAATAATGGGTTATTTGAATTTTGGATTTCTTTTAAGTACTTTTAATTATTTTACTATTTTAAGTTAAGTTATAATAAGGCCTTCGGATAAATTTTTAATATTGCTTTAGGTTTGATGGATTTTATAAATAGCTTTAAATACTTCAAGAGGATTATATTTTCTAAAAACATAAATAAACGTTTTCTCAAATAGACATGAAAAAAAGTAAAAGATTTTATTCTTAAATACTTTAACTTTCGAAAAATTTTCTCTTAACATTGATTCTTCAAACTTTTCCAAATTTATCATTCAAACTCTTTTTCTCAAATTAAACTTTCCAAAGTTTACGTTTCATAAACTCTTACGACTTAAATTGTTGATTCAATAATCAACTTTAGTATTCAATTAACTCCACGTCAAAATGTTTTTTTAATCTGATTTCTTTAAATCTTTAAAGGACTAGGTGTATGTTCATTTTGTGTGACATGTCAAATTTGGTCTTAGCATAGGCCGGGTTTGGGGTGTTACAATTTATCCCTTGATTTATGTAAAAGGTGCTCTTAATCCTTTCTTTTCATGTCTTATACTCGGGAAAGCACCTAGAATAAAAAGAGCAAACAGGAGCTCAAAAAGCGGACCAAAATGGGCCAAAGAAGAAATTGACACGACACGGACTAAAGCCCACACAGTCGTGCCTCCTCAAATATACTAGAACACGGCTGATGTCGATCTACTGCAGTAGTGCCTCGTTGCATGAGTCCAACATGGCTGGCCACGATTCACCTGGGCGTGTGCCATGGCGTGCCCTGCCCATGGCCAAGAGAAGTTTTACTCGGTTTTGGATGCTTGGAGGCAAAGAAACACACTCAAAAGTCTAATTAAACCCCAAATAGAATTGCACTCAAATTAGGATACTTGGAGGCCAAGTAAGGCATCTCAAAGCCTATATAAACACCCTAGGGGCAACATTTGGGGAGTTTGTGAAACCCTCTTGGAGGAGTCGACGGGCGATCAACTAGGCCAAGGGCCGAGGCGAAAGGTCAGTTGTGGGAAACTCTCAAGGATAGCAGTTGATCCATCTCAAGAAGCCAGAATTCTACTCAAGGCGGAGGATCTCCTCTTCAATTCTTTTAGGGGTTTTAGGGATTTCTTATGTTTTGTTTTATCTTTTCTTACGAGATGTTTTTATTATTATTATGAACTAAACCCTTGAGATATACGAAGGGGATGAAACTCTAGATGAATCTTGTTATTGTTTTACTGAACTATATGATAAATACTTGATTTGTTCTTAATTATGTGTGTAATTATTGTGTTGATATTTCACGGATATTAATTCAAGTTGAATGTGCTTAGGTGGTGGAGCAAAAGTCACTGCTTAAGAGTAGATCTAGCATAATTAAGCGAGTTGATTGCACGCCTAGAGATAGGGTGACGAGATTTTGCCGGATTAGGGTGAAACCTAATATGGGAAGTCCATAGATCGATTCTTGCTATTCTAGGGGTTATTAATGGGAAGGAGATTTCAATTAATTAACCTAGGGTTAGGCGTTATTTGCCTCGAGAGAGGTTTAATATACGTTAGAGGAGTCCCTACGGATCAAGTCAAGTGAATAAATAAATGCAGTTCGGTGTTAGATAACAAGTGGAGTCTAGGTGGATTCTTCCTAAAGGTATCGTCTTAATCAAGCTGAGTTTTTCCAAGTATTTCCCCAATTCATTCTTTTTGTCTTTGCGTCTTAGCTTAGTAATTAGTTAATTTAGATTAATAAACAACTTCACTTATTTTAGGCTAAATAATAGAAAGAAAGTTAGTATTAGTACTTTTAGTTCCTTTGGGTTCGACAATCCGGTCTTGCCTAAGCTATACTCTTTGTTCGATAGGTGCACTTCCCTCAATCGTTGTCATAGTTAGTTTCGGAGTTTGATCATTATCTTTATAAATTTTAAAACTCTGACTTCACAGCGATCAAAACTCTTTCGACGAGTTGAGGATTTCGATAAATTTCTTTTCGAGGGTAAGTGTCAAAAACACCCAAGTTAGGGTCTAGTTGGCAATAAATTAACTTGTTAGGGTCAAATTCCTTTTTATAAATGGCCGAATGTTTTAGGAAGTAAGGGCGAATCTTTATATGTGGTTATTAATTGGTCAAATTGTAGATATGTGCATAGATTTTGGTTGTTCTTTGTGGTGTAAACATCTAGAAAGCTTGATCATGTGTGTCTTTAACACGAAACTAGTAAAAGCTGTGCAAAATCAAATTTGCGATCGGCGCCCTGCAGCGTGTGTGTGTCGGGTTGTGTGAAACCACTGCTGACGTGTGGTTGGTCATGTGTCAAGCCATGTGAGCCATACAAGCGTGTAGTTGGTTGCGTGGGCCACACGGGCCTGCTCGGTAGGCGTGTGTAGGCCACGGGCGTGTGGAGTCGTTCTAAGCATATTAGTATAGGTTGTGTTTTAGGTCATTGGTTCGAGGTTAGCGATAGTACTATATCTGTTATATGGTTACGTTTGTAACTGATAGAGAATGCCTGGTGTGTTAATAATGTATGTACATTTTTTGAAAGCATGCTAAGTTGTGTAAAATGGTATATTTGATCTGCAAATCTGTATTCACTATCAGCACATTCTGATCTGATGTGTTTGCAATTAAGCATGATTAATCCGGGTATATCATGATATGAGATTTGATTTGCATGTAACTTTATGGCGAATCTAATTTGTTGTTGTTGGAGTTTAACACATTTGTTCTGTAAGGCATGGAATCTCATGCCTATTGATTTATGTTAAATATAAGATTGCATGTTCAACATGTTTATCATTCTGATTCTATATTTGCATGCCATGACCCATTGCATGGGGTGGGGATGATATGGTAAGGAGGAAGTTTCGGTAGTTTAATGATCTACACTATCTGGTGGTTTAACCACATATACTCATTACAGTAGCTTAGTTTGTAAAGATGGTAACTCGACCACAATTATATGTTGGTGTGTTTTAGATACCACAGTGCAGAATTTTATTTGGTATCTAAGCGAGTTGAGTAGGAAATTTTTGAAATTAAAATATGCATTATGCTTTTTGATAAACCATAATTTATACATATTTTAATTCCACATTTAACATGCTTTTGGATGATTTATCCTTTGAATTGTGAAATTCGATGCTCCTAATCCTTTAATTTCATGTTTTATACTTAGGGAAGCATATGAGGATGAAAAGAAACAGAAAGCAGGCTAAAAGCAGACCAAATGGGCAAAAGTAGGAAATCAACACGGCCTAGAGGTAGCCACAGTGTGCCGCTAAGCGACTCGACCACGACTGAATTTGATTCTGCGGGCGTGTTGCAGGTGTGTCCTGCCCAGTGACAAGAGAATTTCATTGAATGGGATACTTAGAGGCAAAGAAAGAAATTCCAAAGCCTATATAAACATCCTAAAGGCCAACCTTGCGGGGCGTCGGCTAGACCAAGGCCCGAGCAGGAGAGTCGAATTGTGGGATTTACTCGAAGAAAGCCGGTTGATTCATCTCAGAAAGGCTGAAATCATACTCAAGGCAGGGGATCTCTCCTTCAATTCCTTCGAGGGTTTTAGGGTTTTCTTATGTTTTGTTTTATCTTTTCTTACGAGATGTATTCTTTTATGATTATAGACTAAACCCTCGAGATACGAGGGGATGAAACCTAAGAGCGGATCTTGTTATTGTTTTACGAACTATATGATAAATACTTGATTTGTTCTTAACTATGTGTTCTTAATTCTTGTTTTGGTATTTGGGATATTGATTCAAGTATTGATGTGCTTAGGCGGTGGAAGAATATTCCTGTTTAAGAGTAGATCTAGCATAGTTAAGCGGAGTTGATCGCAACCTAGAGATAGGATGGCGAAAATCTCTAGGATTAGGGTCAAACCTAATATGAGAGTCCATAGATCGAGTTAATGTAATCCTAGGGGTTTTAATTAGAAAGAGATTTCAATTAATCAACCTAGGGTTAGGCGTTAATAGCCTCGAGAGGAGGTATTAATATAAAATAGGGAATCCCCTACGGATCAAGTCAAGTGAATAAATAAATGCAGTTGAGTTAAATAACAAGTAAAGTCTAGGTGGATTCTCCCTTGGGTATCGTCTTAATCAATTGGTTTTTCCCACAAGTATTTTCCCCAATTCATTCTACGTGTCTTAAGCGTCTTTAGCTTAGTAGTTAGTTAATTTTAGAATAAACAACAAATCTCTTAATTCTTAGGCTAAATAATAAAAAAGAAGGTCGACATTAGTACTTTTGGTTCCTTTGGGTTCGACAATCCGGTCTTGCCACTAAGCTATACTCTTTGTTCGATAGGTGCACTTGCCTCAATCGTGGTGATAGTTAGTTTCTAGGCTAGATCATTCATTATATAAATATTAAGACTCTCGACACAACGATCAAGTTTTTCCGCCGTTCTTGGGAACTAAAATATTAAGAGCAGCTTAATTTTTATTACTTTAGCCATTTTATTTTTGCAATTTACTTTTATTTTGTTTTTAACTTTGCTAATTTTTCTTTTTTATTTTGTTCCTAGCGGTACCCCTAGTTTATGACTAGAAGGAACCAAGCGGGACCCTTAATTTCTGACAGTGATATTGAAGGTACCGTTCGCAAATCATAGAGAAATAAAGCGAAGCTTAAATTACATAGCGAGAAGAGCAAGAAAAGCGAAACCAATACCACCGAAGAGATGGTGAAAATAATCCGCTACCTCTAGAGGTGGGCCGAAAATCATGCTCCTCGTACTATGTATGATTATGCTAAACCTAATTTAACGAGGCTAGAGTCAAGTATTGTTAGACTTGCTATTGCTGCAAATAATTTTGAATTGAAACCTAACACTATCTGAGATGATACAACGGTTTATTCGAGTTTGATGGTTTGCGGGATGAGGATCTAACACACACTTAGCGAATTTTCTAGAATTATGTGATACCTTCAAAATAATTGGCGTTTACGATGATGCCATCCGTCTTGGTTGTTTCCCTTTTCTTTGAAGAATAAAGCCAAAGCGATGGTTGAATTCTCTTCCCACGGTCAATCACTACATGTGATCAAATGACCGAAAATTTTTGTTAAAATATTTTCCATAGGCCAAAAAGCAGCCAAGTTGAAGAATGATATCTCTTCTTTTGTGCGGATGGATCTAGAAACACTATATGATGCATGGGAGAGATACAGGGATTTGTTGAGAAGGTGCCCTCACCATGGGCTACATTTGTGGCCAGTTTCAAACCTTCTACAACAGTGTGAACCCCTTAGCGAGGCAACTAATCGATTCGATCAGTGGAACCTGAATAAAAAACTCTGAAGCGGCCTACGAGTTTATAGAGGAGATGTCACTAAATAACTATCGGTGGCAAGTTACAGGACAAGGCCAACAAAAGCAGTCGAGTTTTCAACCTCGGCCTTGATAACCATGCTATCAAATCGGTAGAGATGTTAAACAAAAATATTGATGGGTTGTGTTCTTGGTACATCCGTGTCTGCGTCTGCGAAACAAGTGGAGGTGTGGGAATCACAGTACCCACCCTACGGACATGGCATGGAAGCGAACAAATGAACTATGTGGTAACAATTTGAGATCTCAAAATAACCCTCATAGTAATACTTATAATCCAGGTTGGAGGAACCACCCCAATTTTTCATGGGGTGGTCAAGAAATCGAGAGACAACAACCCCTCAAACTTCCAACAACGACCCTACCCACGGAGAAAAGCCAAACCTTGAGGATATGCAAGCAAAAAAATTCATTTTAGCGTCGAAAACTCATTTAAGAATCTGAAAGCGACATTGAATAATCAGCAAACATTAATTCAAGAGCTAAAAATCAACTAGAGACGGTGACCAAGTTAGTTTCAAAAGGCAACAGTCGTTTATCTATCACAGAACCCAAACCACAATAGCAAGTAAAAGCGGTAACATTAAGGAGTGGAAAGGAATTGGTTGAAAGAGAAAGAAGATACCACAAGAAACTAATAAGGAGAAAAGTGAGGAAGCGAGAATGTAACACTTAGTGCGTGAAGAATTTAAACCACCAGATCCATATCAAGCAAAGTGAAGAAAGATCGCTTAGGCGCTGTCTGATAAATTTCTTGAACTTTTAAACGATTACATATCAACTTACCTTTTGTTGAAGCTATTTATGAATCTTGCGCGTCATAAAAATTCCTAAAAGAGCTTCTAACAAATAAAAGGAAGTTTGAAGAGATATCAACAGATGGAACTTAATGAAGAATGTTCGGCCATCCTCTAAAATAAGCTACTAACCAAATTGAAAGATCTAGGAAGTTTCACTATTCCTTGTTTAATTGGAAGTTTAAACATCGAGAAAGCACTAGCTAATCTAGGTGCCAGTATTAATTTAATGCCTTATAAAATGTTTAAGCAACTTGGTCTTGGGAACCAAAACCCACTAGGATGAGTATTCGATTAGGTAGCGGATCTATTAAATATCTGAGGAATTATCGAAGATATTACGGTAAAAGTAGATAAATTTATATTTCTGTTGATTTTGTTGTGCTTGACATGGATGAGGGCGTTGAGGTACCTTTAATTTTGGGGTGCCCCACCATTCTTTGCTAGAAATTTTGTTATTGATGTAGGTGATGGTAAACTTGCGCTAAGGGTAGGCGACGAGAAATTATTTTCAAATTTATGATGCTATCACGATATTCTAGAGAACAAGATGATTCTGTTATTTTATTGATGCCATTGATCATTTTATTCAAGATTCTTTGCGAAATCATTGATAAAGCGTAATAGTAACATATTTTAATCCCATATTTAGCATGCTTTTGGATGGTTTATCCATTGAATTATGGAATTTGGTGCTCTTAATCCTTTAATTTCATGTTTTATACTCGGGAGAGCATAAGAGGATGAAAATAATGAAAGCAGGCTTAAAATGGGCCAAATGGGCCAAGAGAGAAAATTGACACGGCACAGGGTTTCACCACCTGGTAGTGCCCCTGTGACTCGAACACGGCCTACAACTCAACTTACACGGCGGGTGCCATGGCGTGTCCTGCCCGTGTGAAAGAAAGAATTTTATTCGGATTAGGGTACTTAGAGGCAAAGAAACACATTCCAAAGCCTATATAAATACCCTAAAGGCCAACCTTTAGGGCGTCGGCTAGGCCAAAGAGCCAAGCCGGAGAGAATTCGAGAATCGTGGGTTTACTCAAAAAAGCCAATTGATTCATCTCAAGAAGCGGAGTTATACTCAAGGCGGAAGATCTTCTCTTCAATTCCTTGGGGGTTTTAGGGTTTTCTTATGTTTTGTTTTATCTTTTCTTACGAGATGTATATTTTTATGATTATGAACTAAACCCTCGAGATACACGAGAGGATGAAACCCTAAGACGGATCTTGTTATTGTTTTAAAGGCTATATGATAAATACTTGATTTGTTCTTAATTATGTGTTCTTAATTCTTGTTTTGATATTTCGAGGATATTGATTCAAGTATTGATGTGCTTAGGCGAGAGGAGGAATAGACCACCTTACTAAGAGTAGATATAGCATAATTAAGTGGAGTTGATCGCAACCCTAGAGATAGGATGGCCAATCTGCGATTAGGGTCAAACCTAATATGGGAGTCCATAGATCGAGTTAATACAATTCTAGGGGTTTTAATTAGAAAGAGATTTCAATTAATCAACCTAGGGTTAGGCGTTAGTAGCCTCGAGAGAGGTATTAATATAAATTAGGGAATCCTACGGATCAAGTCAAGTGAATAAATAAATGCAGTTGAGTTAGATAACAAGTGAAGTCTAGGTGAATTCTTCCTTGGGTATTGTCTTAATCAATTGGTTTTTCCACAAGTATTTCCCCAATTCACTCTTTTTGTCTTAGCGTCTTTAGCTTAGTAGTTAGTTAATTTTAAATTAAACAATAATTCACTTCAATTCTTAGGCTAAATAGTAGAAAGAAAGTTAGTATTAGTACTTTTGGTTCCTTTGGGTTCGACATTCGGGTCTTGCCACTAAACTATACTCTTTGTTCGATAGAGTGCGCTTGCCTCAATCGTTGTCACGATTAGTTTCTAGGCTAGATCATTCATTATATAAATTTTAAGACTCGACATAACGATCAATCATACATGGCGACACGATGGGCGTGTCTTACCCAAGGTGAGGGGGTAGATGGCGATCTTAGATGAGTTGAATTCTAATACATCTTCCTCTAGACAAAAGAAAGAAGAGGACATTGAAATCAACGACGAACTAAAACAAAAACCCTCTATTGATGAGCCACCTAAATTAGAATTAAAATAGTTGCCAAATCACTTAGAATATGCATTCCTCGGGGATAACTCTCTACGCTACGATAATCATCTCTTGAGCTGGAACCAGAAGAGAAAAAGCGAGTTATTCACAGTACTAAGGGAACATAAAGAGCCATAGCTTGGAAAATTTACGACATTAAAGGAATAAGCCCATCATTTTGCACCCACAAAATTTTAATGGAAGATGAGTACAAACCATGTGTGCAACCTCAAAGGCGATTGAATCCCAACGTGAAAGAAGTTGTTAAAGTGAGGTAATTAAAATTCTAGATCTTTGGAATAATTTATCCTAGTTACGACGATACTTGGGTAAGTCTGTGTAGAGTCGTTCCAAAGAAAGGAGGCATGTTTGTTGTAGCCAACGAAAAGAATAAATTGATTCCTACAAGAAACGATCACGAGGTTGGAGAGTGCGTATTGACTATAGAAAGTTGAGCAGCATGCCACGGAAAAGATCACTTCCCTTTACCCTTTATTGATCGGATGTTAGAAAGATTATGCGGGCATATGTACTCTTTGCTTCTGGGCGGACTCTCCAGGCTACTTCCAAATCCCAATAGCCCACGAGGATCAAGAAAAGACAACATTTACATGTCCATACAGTGCGTTTGCTTATCATAGAGTGCCTTTTGGATTATGTAATGCTCTGCTACTTTTATTGTGCATCTTGGCCATCTTTGATGAGCTTGTGGAAGACATTATGGAGGTATTTATGGATGATTTTTCAGTATTTGGTAATTCTTTCCATCTTTGCTGTAACATCCCAAATATGGGGTTATTTGGAATTTGATTATTTTTGATATTGTTAATGGAAGAATAGAACTTAATTTAAGGCTTTGAGTATGCCGGTTTGATAGAAAAATTTGATTTTTTTAATTTTAAAAGAAGGAGCCTTAGTAAGTGGGAGTTATAAGAATAAATGTGGGTAATTTAACACTAATTAGGCCTTGGTAAAGTGGCAAAAAGAAGCCCACTTAGGAGCTAGCATGTGACGCCACATCAAGAGGAAGGGAGAGCCTTGGTTTGAGTCACAGGATCCCTCTTTTGCATTATGGATGGGCCGGCACATGTGGAGAGTTTTCTCCTTTGGATTCTTTTTATTTTGGATAATAAAAAGGGTTAATATTATTATTATTAAGGGCTAATTTAAGCATTTTAAATTGCTTAAAATTGGTGATAATAAGGGATTTTATTATATTGATAATAAGAGGATAAAAAGAAGATATTAGTTAGATTATTTTTGGATTAAGAGGATTAATTCAATTAAGTTTGAATTAAATTAAATGGGTGGCTTGGAGCAAAATAAGGTGATGGCCGAATTTTAAACTCCTTGGTGGAGTAGTGTGAACTGACAATGCTACTAGAGGGGGTCTTAGAATGTCTATAAAGGGAGCAACCTAGCACCATTCTTTTCTTTTTTTTTCAATTTTGCTACTTGCAGAAAATCCTAATCCCTCCTTCTTTGTGCTTCTTTTATTTTCTCCACTCTCTCTCAAATCCCTTTAAGCTTGAAACTTTTAGCACCTTCTTCTCTATTATTTTCTTTCTTCCCCTTGGCTGAATATACCCTTTTGAAATACAGAAATTTCACACTCCTCCTGGTTGCACTTTGGCGAATAGTGCAGATGGCATAGATACTCAGGGATTTCTCTATTATTCAATCGATTATAAAGGTAAGGGATGGCGAACCCCTCATTTAGTATTTTCTTTTAGTTGTCGACTTGTTGGATGAAATGAAAGCTGAAATTTCGGCAATCGATAGCAAGAGGTTCTAACGATGTGAAATCAATGATAGGCACCGGGATCTCAAGCGGTGAGATCGGATCTTGCATTCTCGACAATCGGATTTGGGTAAGTGGTGGTAAGTGCTTACTTATAAAAGATTATTCTTCAAATGATTAAGGAAAAGCCAAAGGCTATTAAGTGGCTACTAATAGTTGCGGAGATTTGAGGAAGTAAAATCATTGAGTATAGTGACTTGGGTTCAAAGGCACTCGGGTAAGATTAGGGGTCAAAAAGAACCCTTTTAAATATTTGGTTTGGCCGAATAGGCCATAGTACTAACTCCATGTTTGGCCGAATATAGGGGCTAGTGGATCTAGGTGGCCGACTTCTTCATTTGGGATTTAAATTATTAGTGGTGATTGTGGGTGTGTACATACACACTTATAATAGTTAATAAAGTGTATTAAGTGTATGTTATGTGTAAATCATCTATGTAGATATGGCATTAGTGCCTTAATGGTACAAGCGAGGATCCGGTAAGTCTCTATTTGTATGAGATTGATAATAATGCTTTTGGGAAGCATGGATTATTTGATACATGTGATATATGTATGTTACATTGTTATTAAGCTGCTTGACATGGGTTGATGAGAGGAGAGCGGTGATATCGTCTTGTGAGCACCGGTGTTTTGGTAACACTGCTGTGACTATATGTCACGGAGGTTTGGTACCTCGGAGGTTTGGTACCTCATAGCGACTTGTCCACATGGTTAACACCACCGTGGGTTGGCCCCACTTGAGATATGGGATAAATGCGCGGTGATTTGGTATCACCACGATGGGTTGGCCCCATCACCCGATTTGTGTCTCTACGGACACGGTGCTTTAGTAGCTTGTTGTGACTATATGTCACCGGTGGTTTAGCACCACCAGTGTTTTGGTAACACATCGTGACTACGGTCACCGGTGGTTTAGTACCACATGGGGTAGAACAAAGGCGTTTGGTTGGCTAGGTTGGGTACCACGATACTCTGCATAATTAAGCTGTTATATGTTGTGTATAAAATGTTGTATTAGCAGGGGAAGGGTTACATCTTGAGTCTTGGTGACTCACCTTCTCCTTTAACATTTTTAGGTGACTCGTAGATGGCGGTTGAGGCAGGTTGGACTCGAGGTGGCCATGCAAAGGATTTAAATTCTGAGAACTTTAAATTTGATTAATTTCATTTTGGGTTGTAATAAGGCCTCCATAAACTATAGTTGTGTTTTTTTATGTTGGATATTTACTTAAAACTATATCATTAAATTGAATTAAATCACATGTTTTCTTAAGTTAACACGAAAAAGTTTATTCGTGCCATCGAGCACACTTGAAAGCTAGTATAACAATTGGACTTAATTAATTTTCCAAATTAAATCTAAGGATAGCTTTGGCGGGATAGCCCAGCAAGCGAGAAGCTTTCAATAAAAATTAAATAGGTATCGAAATGGTGTTCACAAGGTTTTTCCTCGTAACAAATCAAATTAGAATCGTAATGTTTGGGCGGGTTTGGGTTATTCTGAGAATTATATCGAGCCAGTTCAAAGCTGGTGTGGGGGCCAAGGCCCAAAAATGTTTTAATAGGCCTTTCGAATTGTTTTGGGTTTTAAGCGGCATGGCCCGAGTCTCGACACCGATCCGCCCAGTAAGTACATCTAAACCTTTACGTGAATTATATTACGTAGAAGGGTAGGAAGCATGGAGCGTAGATAGATTTATAGGACTTGGACCTAAGGCTAGATTGCTCAAACACAAGCGAAGCATAAGACTTAAAGAACTAAACCAACCCATGACTTAGTCAATGAGCTAGGGTGTGGTAACCCACATGCGCATGTCTAGGATTGGATCAGGAAGAGCTTGGTATTTAGCGATCCTCGTGACTCACCTCCTCTTGCGGGTATCCTACAGTGCGTAACCAGTTCACCCTAACTCAAAGGGCTCGATGGTGTGGTAACCTCGTGCGCATGTCTAGAAAGGTTCGGTGAGAGCTTGGTATTTAAGCGGTCCGCGTGACCCACCTCCTCTTCACTCAGTTACTGCACAGTGCGTAGCTTGGGTTCACCACGACCGGGAAGGCTCGGTCATAGGCTAAAAACAATGATTAAAACCGAGAGGAATTAGCCTTGTTTTTGAAATGGAATGAATAACAAGCCTAACGTTTTCAAAAACTTGTCCAATAACCCTCTTAAACCTAGAACACTACGTATACAATGTTTTCTCGGAAAACTTGACTTAGGAAAAATTACGAAATACCCACAGTTGATAAAATTACCAAAATGCCCACGACCCATAAAAATTAACTCAATGGTTTTGCCCCAAAATTCCAATGATTTTATAAAACATTCAATAACTTAGCTTTGGAAATCATCGACCAAAATATGTTGGGTTACGGAAAATTACGAAAAATACCCACAGTAGGAAAAAGGCGAAAAAACCCACAGGTTAGAAATGGTAAATGTCCGATGGTGAGTAGGATGGAAAGTATTAAGGAATGGATGCATGGAATTCTTTGTGTGAACTAGGATAGGAAAGCTGAAACATTGTTTGCTCGAAAGAATCTCTGATTAAACCTCATCCATAAAACTTCTTGCGAGTAATAAAGTGAAACAAATGCTAACGCATAAAATTTTTCTTAATCAGTTAAAAGCGCGGTAGATAGAATGAGTTCTAGAGGGCGTGGGCGCCGTGGGCGTGGTAGGGGGTAGGATGGCGATTAATGCGAACCCGTCAGTCGGAGACAAGGTTACGAAAATGAGGTACCATGCTACCACCACCTCCAACTTTTAGAGGCGAGGCCGGGAGCGGACCGGTGGCGAGTCGGTGCTCATAAGCTGTGTTCTGCGAGTCTTGGAGATGGTGGTGGGGCTGGTGGAAATGTTGGAGCTCGGAAATCGTCCCGGCGACTCGATCTAACGGAGCGGAGGTATTAGGGTGTGTCGGGAGTGGCACCAGTCTGTGGAATCTTGGCTAGAGTCAAGCCAGAAAGAATCATGGATGACCTTGACTTTGGCGAGGAAGAAAGAAGGCGAAAAGCGATGTCGCTTCTAAAGGATGAAGCGTATCGATGGTGGTGACGGTTCGAGATGGGGCTCTGTGAGATGATTTGACTTGGGAGTATTTGAACCACCTATCGAGAAAAAGTATGTGGGCATTAGCTACTGCAGCCTTGCAGAGAAGGCTTTTAGGATTAGTGCAAGGAACTAAGTCAGTGTCGGAATATGGCGAATTTCTAAAGTGAGTAGATATGCGAGGGCATCGTGGCTCACGAACATGAGCGTTGTGTCCGCTTTGAGGGCCGGACTCAGAGATGATTTAAGGTTCTTGGTTGCCCCACAGCGGGTTCGTGAGTTCTCATCTCTAGTGGAGAAGGCTAAGGTAGCCGAAGGAATCAAAAGGGAGGCAGTGTGGCGGGAACTATAGTAAGAACAATCGAAGAAGAAGTTTTGGGTCAATTTGGATCAAGCGGAAGTGCTCGAGAAAAAGGCTAGGCCAAGTGGGCCCAATCGAGCGACAAGGCCCACATTTGCTAATCAAAGGCCGACTCAGGTGCAATCGTTGTGGAAAGACCCATTGGGGAGGTTGTTGGACCGGTGACAAAGGATGTTTTGAGTGTGGGTCTTTGGAGCATCGCGTCGGATTGTCCCCAAAAACTAGCTAAGAAGCGACGGAAGAGGCGAGCAGTGCTCGGGGATAGAAATGTAGGACCACGGAGGGTCGTGGTAATGGTAGAGAAACAACGGTCCTAGCAGGAGTGCGTGGAACTCAAGCGAGAGGATTCGGGCAACACGAGGCTAGGCGGCTGGCTTAGTTTCTGTGACAAGGTGTCGCGAAGAAGGTGGCCTTGCCGGATGTCATAACCGAATGCGTTTCTAATTTTCAGTTTTCCTTATGTTGCATTGATTGATGTGGGTTCGGCCTTTTCGTACATTGCTAGTAGTGTGGTAGGAACTATGGACCTAAACTCGAAAGCGCTTCTAGGGAGATGGCGTAGTTAGCCCTTAGGTCACTCCGTGAGTCGTAGATAAACTCTATAGAGCGTACCCTAGAACTTCAAGGGGTAGTATTTGTAGGCGATCTAATGGAACTACCGTTTGGGGAGTTCGATTTGATCCTTGGTATGAATTGGTTGGTTAAGTACCAAGCGAGTTTGGATTCTTGTGACTAAGCGCATGGTCATAAGGCAGTGAAGGTGATGAAGTGGTTATGATAGGAGATAGAAGGAATTATCTATCCAATGTAGTGAGCGCCTTGAAGGTGAAAAGATGGTCAAGAAGGGTTGTGAGGCGTATTTGGTGCAAATCATGCTTTGGAAGCTAAGGGTTAGTAATTGAAAAGGTCCAGAACGGTTGGGAATTTGTTGATGTGTTCCCAGGAAGAACTTCGGGTTTGCCTCGGATCGAGAAGTCAGTCGGTATAGACTTGCTACAGAGCGGCACACGTGTCCATAGCACCATGCGAATGGCACCAAAGGAATTGGTGGAGCTAAAGGCTCAAATTCGGGAGCTCTTGGATAGAGGTTTATCGACCAAGTATATCTCGTGAGGCGCTGTGTTGTTTGTCAAGAAGAAGGGCGGTTCTATGCGGATGTGCATCGACTACCGTCGATTAAATAAGTTAACGATCAAGAACAAGTATCCGTTGCCTCGGATTGGCGACTTGTTTGATCAAGCGAAGGAGTGCCTCGGTGTTTTGAAGATAGACCTTAGGTCGAGTTATCACCAATTAAGGGTAAAGGAGGTGATGTTCACAAAGCGGCATTAGAACTTCGGTATGGGCATTTTGAGTTCTTAGTAATGCCATTCGGGTTGACTAATGCGCGGCGGCATTTATGGACTTGATGAGCAGTATTCCAGCGATACTTGGACCAGATTAAATCGTGGTGTTCATATCGACATATTGGTTTATTCAAAGAGCGAGAAGAGGAGCATGACAAACATTTACGGATAGTTACGCAAGTATTGAGGGGAAGCGATTATATGCCAAATTCGATAAGTGTGAATTTTGGCTTAGGAAAGTGGCTTTCTTAGGTCATGTAGTATCGGTGAAGGAATTAGGGTAGACCCTCGCAAGATTGAAGCGATATTGGAGTGGAAACCACCTGGGGCGGTGGGTGAAATACGGAGTTTTACGGGTTTAGCGGTACTATCGGAGATTCGTGGAAGGATTCTCTCTAATAGCGGCGCCGTTGACTAAGTTGCTAAGGAAAGGTGTCCCATTTGTATGGACGGAGAAGCGACAAAAAGCTTTGATAAGTTAAGGAAGATTTTGTGGAGCTCGGTTTTGAGTACGACTGAAGCGGAAAGTTATTCACGATTTATTGTGATGCATCTCACACCGGTTTGGGATGTGTGTTGATGCGAGGATGGGAAGGTAGTAGCCTATGCATCCCGTCAATTAAGACCGCATGAGGTTAACTACCCAACTCACGACTTAGAGTTAGCGGCGGTCGTCTTAAGCTCACGAAGATATGGAGACATTACAGTATGGAGAGAAGTCGATGGTCTACGGATCACAAAAGCTTGAGGTATCTTACGACTCGAAGGATGCGAATCGAGGCAGCGTCGATGGATTGAACTACTAAAGGACTATGATTGTTCAATCGAGTACCATCAGGAAAGGCTAATGTAGTAGGCGGCGCATTGGCCGGAAGCGTAACGGACTTAAGAGCAATGTTAAGCTCGGTTAAGTCTATATGATGATGGGAGTCTTTTGGCGAGAACTTCAAGTAAAGCCGACTTGGATTGAGAGATTAAAGAAAAGCGGTTAATGGATGAAGGCTTGGCGCTAAGAGGTACAAGTTCAAGGCGGTGGTTTGGAAGAGATGCGATCTGTCTAGTGATGGAGTGCTTTGTTTTCAGGGCGAGTATGTATGCCAAAGGATACAGAATTAAAGCGAAAAATTCTCCAAGATGCACATAGCGGCCCATCGCTATGCATCACAGGGAAGCAAGATGTATGGAGATTTGCGGAAAGCTTGATTACGGTGGCACAGGTTGAAGCGTGAGATAACGAGTTCGTAGGGGAAGTGTCGGCGTGTCGTGAGTTAAAGGCGAACATCGGTCACCATCGGGACTACTTCAGCCGATAAAGATCCCTCAATGGAAATGGGAGAGGATCACCATGGATTTTGTTAGTGGGCTACCCCTTACGCCCACCAAGAAGGATGCGGATTTGGGTAATTGTGGATCGCTTGACTAAATCGGCTCACTTCATGCCGGTGAGTGGATTACTCACTCCGAAGCTAAGCGAAGGCTGTATGTGGGAGAAATAGTGAGGTTGCATGGCGTGCGATGTCGATTATCTCGGATAGGGATCCCGATTCACGTCAAGGTTTTGGAAAGCGTTGCATCAAGCTTTGGGTACAGTTAGATTTGATCTGGCTTTCCATCCACGATCGGCGGACGATCGGAAAGGGTGATCTGATTTTGGAAGACATGTTAAGAGGTGTGTCTTGGATTTTAGTGGTAGTTGGGAGGAGTACCTACCATTAGCGGAATTAAACTTATAACAATAGTTATCAGCGAGTATTCAAATGGCTCCATCACGAGGCCCTATATGGGCGAAAGTGTCGTACTCCTACATGTTGGGCGGAGTTGGGAGAAAGACAAGTTACAGGTCGAAGCGGTAACAAGACGGAAGACAAAGTCAAGGTGATTCGGTCTCGTCTCAAGGAAGCATCGGATAGGCGAAGTCTTATGCCGATCTCAAGCGCAAAGGAAGTGGAGTATCTTTGTGGGAGACAAGGTCTTTACGAAAGTGTCGCCTTGGAAAAAGGTGTTGAGATTTGGACGGAAAGGAAGTTAAGCCCAAGGTTCATTGGGCCATATCTTTGTTGTTATGCGAGTGGGACCGGTAGCTTATCGGCTAGAGTTGCCGGCGTGAGTCGAAGTCGGATACATGGCGTCTTTCACGTATCAATCTTTGAGGCGGTATCGGTCGGACCCATCGCCGCGTTGTGCGATGGCGAAGATTGAGGTGAACTTCGGTTTATCTTTTGAGGAAGAACCGATTCAGTTGTAGATCGAGATGTGAAAGTTCTACGAAGGAAGGCGGTGCCTTTAGTAAAAGTGTTATGGCGAAACCACGGAGTGGAAGAAGCTACGTGGGAGCAGGGAGGTGATGCGGCGGCAATACCCCCATCTCTTTTGATCAAGGAATTTCGAGGACGAAATTTATTTTAAGAATTAGAAGCGTAACATCCCAAATATGGGGTTATTTGGAATTTGATTATTTTGATATTGTTAATGGAAGAATAGAACTTAATTTAAGGCTTTGAGTATGCCCGGTTTGATAGAAAAATTTCAGTTTTTTTAATTTTAAAAGAAGGAGCCTTAGTAAGTGGGAGTTATAAGAATAAATGTGGGTAATTTAACACTAATTAGGCCTTGGTAAAGTGGCAAAAAAAGCCCACTTAGGAGCTAGCATGTGACGCCACATCAAGAGGAAGGGAGAGCCTTGGTTGAGTCACAAGGATCCCTCTTTTTGCATTATGGATGGACGGCACATGTGGAGAGTTTTCTCCCTTTGGATTCTTTTTATTTTGGATAATAAAAAGGGTTAATATTATTATTATTAAGGGCTAATTTAAGCATTTTAAATTGCTTAAAATTGGTGATAATAAGGGATTTTATTATATTGATAATAAGAGGATAAAAAAGAAGATATTAGTTAGATTATTTTTGGATTAAGAGGGGATTAATTCAATTAAGTTTGAATTAAATTAAATGGGTGGCTTGGAGCAAAATAAGGTGATGGCGAATTTTAAACTCCTTGGTGGAGTAGTGTGGACGGCAATGCTACTAGAGGGGTCTGCCGAATGTCTATAAAAGGGAGCAACCTAGCACCATTCTTTTCTTTTTTTCAATTTTGCTACTTGCAGAAAATCCTAATCCCTCCTTCTTTGTGCTTCTTTTATTTTCTCCACTCTCTCAAATCCCTTTAGCAGAAACTTTTAGCACCTTCTTCTCTATTATTTTCTTTCTTTCCCTTGGCTGAATATACCCTTTTGAAGTCACCGAAATTTCACACTCCTCCTGGTTGCACTTTGGCGAATAGTGCGAGTGGCATAGATACTCAGGGATTTCTCTATTATTCAATCGATTATAAAGGTAAGGGATGGCGAACCCTCCTTTAAGTATTTTCTTTTAGATTGTCGACTTGTTGGATGAAATGAAAGTGAAATTTCGGCAATCGATAGCAAGAGGTTCTAACGATGTGAAATCAATGATAGGCACTTGGGATCTCAAGCGGTGAGATCGGATCTTGCATTCTCGACAATCGGATTTGGGTAAGTGGTGGTAAGTGCTTACTTATAAAAGATTATTCTTCAAATGATTAAGGAAAAGCCAAAGGCTATTAAGTGGCTACTAATAGTTGCCGATTTCGAGAAGTAAAATCATTGAGTATAGTGACTTGGGTTCAAAGGCACTCGGGTAGGATTAGGGGTCAAAAAGAACCCTTTTAAATATTTGGTTTGGCGAATAGGCCATAGTACTAACTCCATGTTTGGCGAATATAGGGGCTAGTGGATCTAGGTGGCCGACTTCTTCATTTGGGATTTAAATTATTCGTGGTGACAGTGTGTACATACACACTTATAATAGTTAATAAAGTGTATTAAGTGTATGTTATGTGTAAATCTGCTCTATGTAGATATGGCATTAGTGCCTTAATGGTACAAGCGAGGATCCGAGTAAGTCTCTATTTGTATGAGATTGATAATAATGCTTTTGGGAAGCATGGATTATTTGATACATGTGATATATGTATGTTCTGTTATTAAGCGCTTGACATGGGTTGATGAGAGGAGAAGCGGTGATATCGTCTTTGCGAGCACCGATGTTTTAGTAACACTGCGTGACTATATGTCACGGAGGTTTGGTACCTCCGGAGGTTTGGTACCTCATAGCGACTTGTCCACGTGGTTAACACCACCGTGGGTTGGCCCCACTTGAGATATGGGATCGTCGCGGTGATTTGGTATCACACGATGGGTTGGCCCCATCACCCGATTTGTGTCTCGGACACGGTGCTTTGGTAGCACATTGTGACTATATGTCACCGGTGGTTTAGCACCACCGGTGTTTTGGTAACACATCGTGACTACGGTCACGGTGGTTTGGTACCACATGGGGTAGACAAAGGCGTTTGGTTGGCTAGGTTGGGTACACGATACTCTGCATAATTAAGCTGTTATATGTTGTGTATGAAATGTTGTATTAACCGGGGAAGGGTTACATCTTGAGTCTTGGTGACTCACCTTCTCCTTTAACATTTTTCAGGTGACTTCGTAGATGGCGGTTGAGGAGCCGTTGGACTCGAGGTGGCCATGCAAAGGATTTAAATTTACTGAACTTTAAATTTGATTAATTTCATTTTGGGTTGTAATAAGGCCTCCATAAACTATAGTTGTGTTTTTTTATGTTGGATATTTACTTAAAACTATATCATTAAATTGAATTAAATCACATGTTTTCTTAAGTTAACACGAAAAAGTTTATTAGTGCCATCGGGCACACTTGAAAGCTGGTATAACAATTGGACTTAATTAATTTTCCAAATTAAATCTAAGGATAGCTTTGGCGGGATAACCCAAAGCGAGAAGCTTTCAATAAAAATTAAATAGGTATCGAAATGGTGTTCACAAGGTTTTTCCTCCGTAACAAATCAAATTCGGTCGTAATGTTTGGGCCGGGTTTGGGTTGTTACATTTGCCTTAAAAATCTAAAACAAGTTTTAATGAGATGTGAGGAAACAAATCTTGTTTTAAATTGGGAAAAGTGTCACTTCATGGTTCGAGAAGGAATTGTTTTAGGACACAAAGTTTCTAGTAAGGGGATTAAGGTTGATAAAGCAAAGGTTGAAACCATAGAAAAATTACCTCCTCCTAGTTCAGTTAAGGCTATTCGAAGCTTTTTAGGACATGCTGGATTTTATCAAAAATTTATTAAGGATTTTTCTAAAATAGCTAAGCCTTTAACAAAACTACTAGAAAATGATGTGCCTTTCAATTTTGATCAGGAATGTCTAGACGCATTTAACACCCTTAAAAATAAATTAATAAATGCTCCAATTATAATTGCACCTGATTGGAATTTACCCTTTGAACTAATGTGTGATGCGAGTGATTTTGCAGTAGGTGTAGTTTTGGGACAGCGGAGAGATAAGCATTTTCAGCCAATTTATTATGCTAGCAAAACGTTGACGGCCACACAAGAAAACTACACCACCATAGAAAAAGAATTGCTAGCTGTGGTTTTTGCATTTGACAAATTTAGACAGTATTTGGTATTATCTAAAGTTGTCGTTTACACTAACCATTCAGCTATTCGTTATCTTTTAACTAAATTCGATGCAAAACCTTGACTCATAAGATGGATTTTACTCTTGCAGGAATTTGATTTGGAAATTCAAGATAAGAAAGGAGCTAAAAATCTCGTAGCAGATCATCTCTCTAGGCTCGAAAATCCACATATCGAAGAACTAGATGAGAGTGAGATAAATGACTCATTTCCTGAAGAACAACTATTCACTATATCTAACTCACGAGGTACCTGGTTCCTGAGACATTGCAAATTACTTAGCTGCTAACCTCCTTCCAAAAAGGTTAACACATCGGCCAAAAGAAGCGATTCTTTCTTGATCGAAAAACTATTTTTGGAGGATCCTTTCTTTTTCGTATATGTGCAGATCAAGTAATTCGGAGATGTGTTACAAAAGTAGAAGCAAGCAAAATCTTAGAACATTACCATTCGGGACCTTGAGAGGACATTACAGCGGGATCGGGGAATGCACACAAAATGCTCGAATCGAGTTTTATTGGCTTACCTTGTTCAAAGGCGCTACTGGTATGTTGCTTCATGCGATAAATGTCGAGAGAACAGGTAATATCTCTAAACGCGATGAAATGCCTCAAACATACATGCTATCATGCGAAATTTTTGATGTATGGGGTATTGATTTTATGGGCCCATTTCCTAGTTCATTTGGGAATAAATACATCTTAATAGCAGTGGACTATATGTCAAAATGGGTGGAAGCTCAAGCTTTACCCACTAATGATGCCAGAATTGTAGTGAGATTTCTTAAGAAACTCTTCTCTCGATTTGGAACACCCAGAGCAATTATTAGTGATAGGGGTACTCATTTTTGTAATACTCAATTTGACAAGGTCTTAAAGAAATATGGAGTACAACACAGAACATCTACCCCTTATCACCCTCAAACCAGTGGACAAGTGGAAGTAGCAAATTGAGAACTTAAGTGTATTCTAGAGAAAACAGTTGAACCAAACAGGAAAGATTGGGCATTAAAAGTAGACGATGCTTTATGGGCCTATAGAATAGCGTTTAAAACTCCCATAGGAACATCCCCATACAAACTTGTCTACGGAAAAAGTTGTCACCTACCATTTGAGTTGGAGCACAAAGCTTTTTAGGCCATAAAATTTTTAAATTACGATCTTAAAACTGTAGGTGAGAAGAGAATGATGCAGTTGAATGAGCTAGATGAATGGCGAGCTAATGCTTATGAGAACTCACGACTATATAATGAGGCAACAAAGTGACGCCATGATGCTCGCTTAAAGCAACCAAAGTAATTCGAAGTAGGAGATTTAGTCCTGTTATATAATTCAAGGCTCAAATTGTTTCCTGGAAAGCTGAAATTAAGATGGTCAGGTCCATTCGTAATCAAAACTATTTTTCCCTACGGCACAATCGAGGTAACTCATCCAACCCGTGGCACATTCAAGGTAAATGGTCAACGACTGAAAATCTATAATGGTGAAGATTTTAGGAATATAAGAGAGGAGCTTCGACTCTGTGAACCTTCATTTAGAAAAGAAAACAAGGTAAGTCTAGCTTAAGACTTTAAACGAGCGCTTCTCGGGAGGCAACCCGAGCACTAACTTCACTAATGTCATATTTTCAATTTTTAGCACCTAACTACAAACTAACCAATTTAATAAAGCGCAAGTTTCCCCACCACACGGTCTTGCACATGGGCGTGGCCATGGCCGTGTGGACACCACGAATGGACACATGGGCGTGGCAGAGATTGTGCAGAAATAGGATAAAAATTTTCCCAAAGACACGGGCTTCGACTAAACGCCACGGCCGTGTGACTCGGTCGTGGTCAAAACTGCCTAAAGACCACAGCCTGTGACAAATCCACACGCCCGTGCCTCAAGGCCGTGGTCTATACTGATTAATGAACACGGGCGTAGGACCCTCTATACGGGCGTGGGGGAAGTGAACAAGATAGCACATGGCCGTGTGATATGGCCGTGTGTCTCAACATGCCCAAGCCACACGGGCGTGGACTACACCTCAAATGCGCCTAAATTTAAGTTCCTCAAAACACACGGGCCAAATAAATGGAACACGGGCGTGGCGACGGACTGTTTTCCCTACCCCCTATTTAAAGCAGCCCACACCCGTCTTCCCCAAAAATCTCCCCTCCCCAAACCCTAGCCGTTCCTCTTAAAGCAAGCCACCCCCTTTCCCATTCTGGCCACCGGCACCCCTTTTTCCTCTCCTCCCTTCATCTCCCCTCATTCCCCTCCCCTTTTTCTCTCTTTCTCTTTCTCATCCATACACAACACACGCAGTCCATGCCCGTGCGAAGTCGTCACACCCGCGCAACTCTCCACGACCGTGCTCCGACCACTGCCTCAACCGCGCCACTTCCCTCAAAAACTCCACCGGTCACCTCTCATTTTCTCCATTTTACTACATTCACCTTTATTATCATATGGATTTTATTTAGTTTCTAATTAATTTATTCTCAATTCTTAATATTATTTACACTCATTATTAGATTGTTAATTCATCATTTAGTCCTTGTTTAAATAGTAGCGAATAATATTTATGCAAATAAATGTTACACAATATGTCTTAGCTGGAAATATTTCTTGTTGAATATCTATTATTTTTAGGAACAACATAATGTCGTCTTCCCGCGGCAAGAAAACTGTAGTCCTTATTTCAAAAAAATGAAAGGGACCCGGCTTATCATCTGCAAGCGCATCGGTCAAAGTGAGACACCCATTTTTACGGTTTCCTCTTGGAGCTCAAGAGGAACTTTTCCAGATCCTATGAGCACCACCTCTCGATCAAGGCGGATGTGTCTTGGTGGGCATCTGAACACGTTCAACTTGGCGATGATATTACGGCATTATTGACGACCCGACCCTTGAGAGCACTTTTTTCTATTGTCGAGCCCACTTACCTCGAACTAACATTAGAGCTTTGCTCTACTTTCCACTGCAGGTAGTAATGACAAACCACGGCGACCAGTACTATTTAGTTTCGTCTAGGAGGCTTAGTTCGGAAATGAGTGTCCCGAATTTGGAGTTGCTCTGGGGACTCTACATGAAGAATTCATGAGAGAATATGATCTTGTGAAACTCCATCGCCACATCCATAACTCCCCTGTGAGATGTTGGTATAATATAGCCCCCACCGCGGCCACTTATGACCCTAGTCGCTCCAAGGCGACAGCTCTAGCCCCATCATTGAGGTACTTGCACGCCATCTTAGCTCACACATTGACGGGAAGGAGAGAGAGCACCGGGGTAGTTAACACTCATGACGTCTACTTCCTATAGTGCATGGCGAATGGGTACGTCTTTGACCTTGCCTACTTCATCGCTCTGGCTATCCAGCATCAGACCGAGCGACATCGTAAGGGGGTCATTTCCATGGGGCCTTATGTAACACGGCTCGTGAGGCACTTTGGTCTCCTAAACATCGCAGCACAATCAGCCTCGCTCACCTTAATAGGCGGATGTCTCCACGGGGCATCTCGGCGATGATCAACATGCGGATGATCAAAGCGTCACCATCGCAGGCCGATCCTCCCAATATCGGCTAGCCCATACCACCGAGGAGGAGGACCACGAGGACATTCGCGGCGATTTCCCACACCCACATGAGGAGCCAACACCGAGCCATCAACCGATTTCATGCGGTCGCTTCGATGTCGACATCTCGGCGCCTCACTCGGTTCGGCGATCTTTCATACTCGACAATTCACCGACACCGCTTGAAGATTTGGCGGCATTGAGACAACTCTCCAGCCAGATTTGTCATCACTTTCATATATCACCGCCTCCACCACCACGCGAGCCATTGGGCGATGAGGACTTACTGAGTCCTTTTCTCTTCATATGTTTATGTTATTTTTAAATTTTCCTAAAAGACTTATTTTTAAATTTTACTCTTATCGTTATTTTTATGTTTATTTTATTATCTTTATTTCAATTATTTTTAGATTCCATATTAGATGTTCTCCAATTTATATTTTTGGAAAATATTTGAGTAATCCTTATTCATAAGAACCTAATGATCTTCTATGCAATTAAAAATCCTAAAATAGAACTCGGAATAACCATCTATCTTGAGGAAAACATGCCATGCCTCCTCCAACTTATCTTTCACCTCCGAATCAAGTTTCCACACTTCCAACTCAAGGAACCCATCCAAAATTCAGGAAATTTCACTTCTCCCCCTATCTTTTGATTTTCTGTATCTATATCTATCTTTGTACATTGAGGGCAATGTACATCTTAAGTGTGGGGGGTGAATCTCAAAAGTGCCTAACTTTTTGCATTATTCTCAAATCCTGAATTATGTCTTATTCTTAAGTAAATTTTCTCATATTAATATTAGAATGAAATTTCCTTTAATTTATGATTTTCATTGATATGTTTTGGATTAACTCATTGATAATTATGCAGTGATGATTTAAACTTTAGGAGACTAGAGAATCAAGCATGATGAGTCTATTTTAAAAAAAAAAATTTAGGTTGTCTACCTGAATCTAATGTTACCTTGAAATTTGAAATTTACGAGGTTGACATCAAAAGCCCATAATTTTTGTGAGATCTTGCGCCTTTTAGAGCATACATTCCTTTTCGTGCTCACTTTATTGATTATGAGTGTGTCAACATTGATTTGTTATTCTAGAACTTGCTTCGATTATACATGTCGAGACCACACCTTTGATTTGATATACAGAGATGATGAAGGCACCTAGGTTTTAACCCACTTACTCCATAAAAAGCCTACCTTCATAATTAACCCCTAGTGAACCCCTTTTGAGACTAACAACCCAATTCTTGACTCACCCCTTAATATTAACCCAAAACCCACTTTGTGTTTGTTATCACCATTTCTCTTGACTACCCCTATATCGAGATTTGATTTGATCGGTTACTTAACTATTTTCTTTATTTCAGTTATTAAATTCTATCTTATCATTATTGTACTTGATTTGTTCTAAAAAAAAAGAAGAAGTATATTCATTTTTACTTCTTTGTTATTGGAGCTTAAGCAGTTAATTTCATTATCTTTAGAAGAAGCTCATGTTATTAGTATTAAGTTTTCAATTGATGTAATTATTTAGTATTAGTCCGACTTTCTAGTTAGGTAATTTGTCAATTCAATCTCGATTCTAACCCTCTAATTCAACCTTTATCCACACCTTTAACCCGAGCCTAATTACAACCCTTTTTAAAGACCTTTTGATTTGTGTATCATCTCATATTATAGTGGTGGAGATTTGATTTTCATGCAAGCCTATGGGATTAACTTTTCATGTTTGACTTATGAGTGCTTTTTCCTGAACCTTAAACACTTCGAGTGATTTGAGTGAATCTTTAGTGAGGATGTCAATTTTTATCGATTTTGAATTAAAGGTAATTATTTAGGTAAGGGGAAACACCTATTTTCTCATACTATAAAAATTATGACTCGATTATGCGAATCTTTAGGAACCTTACAGTTAAATTATCAATGTATGAATTACCTATGGATTATGATGAAACATTATTGATGAAGGTTATGAATCGAGGAAATTCGATTTTTAATTGTGAGTTGAGAATTTTGCTTGAGGACAAGCAAAAGCTTAAGTGTGGGGGTATTTGATAAATCGTAATTTATACATATTTTATCCCATATTTAGCATGCTTTTTGGATGATTTATCCTTTGAATTTTGGAATTTGATGCTCCTAATCCTTTAATGTCATGTTTTATACTTAGGGAAGCATAGGAGGATGAAAAGAACGAGAAACGAGCTAAAAACGGACCAAATGGGCCAAAGTAGGAAATCAACACGGCCTGGAGGTAGCCACATGGTCGTGCCCCTTTAGCAGGCTTGACCACGGCCTAAATTCGATTCACACAGGCGTGTTGCACGGGCGTGTTGCACGGCCACATGTTTTTAATCCCATTCTTGGCACGTTTTTGGATGATTTATTATGTAAATTAGTGAATTTGATGCTCCTAATCCTTTAAATTTATATTTCTATACTTAGGTGAGCATAGGGAAGTGAAAGGAGCGAAAAATGGGCCAAAATCAGACAAAAAGAGCTATTTTCAGGAACCACATGGGATGGGGCTGGGCACACGCCCGTGTGAGCCACACGGGCTGGCCACACGCCCATGTGCCAGCCCGTGTTGATATCGCTCCCTGTTTCCCAAACACGCTGAAAAACACAATTTTTAGGCTTTCTGAGCATTCTAAAGTCTATAAATACACACTAGAAGAGGACCTAAGGGGGCACGCATAGAAGAATGAAGAAAAGACTCAAAGAATGCCATCAGATTCATTTCAGAAGCGGATCTCCTTCAAGATTGAAGATCTCCATTTAATTTTTTTAGAATTTTTAATGGGTTTCTTTATGTCTTGTTGTTTTCCTAACTTTAAGATGATGTTATTCCAGATTATAAACTAAATTCCCTAGATACCTAGGGAATGTAACAGCCCGATTTTGACCCTAATCGGAATAGTGGTTTTGGGACCACAAATCCGAGTCTAAAAAATATTTTAAAATTATTTTGTGTGTTTATTGTGTGTGAATTTGTTGGTTTTAAATTTTCGTGACTTAATTTCGTCGTTTAGGTATTCGATTTAATAAAAGGACTTAATCGCGTAAAAGGTAAAAGTTACAAACTATAGTGTAAAGTGCTTAGTTGATAGTGGCTTTTTAATATGGAGTCCTTAAAGGGCAAATAGCCCATTTTTCAAAGATAGTGGACGGCAACATGCCATTTTAATATGTTTTATATGTTATTTATTATAAAAAAAATTATATTAATATAATATAATGTTATATATTATAATAACTTATCATAAAAAAAATGAAAAAGCCAAAGTTATTATTTGTTTCCATGACCGAAAGTTAAAATAAAAAGAAAAGAGAAAAGATGTTAGGGCATTCGGCCATTGTTGGACTTAATTAAGGTACGTATTAAGCTCGATTTTTGATAATTTTTACGTTTTTGAGATCGTTGCTATGAGATGTACAAAACCCATGCTTCAATTTTTGATTTTGATGAATATTTTGAGTTGAGCCATTGATGATAGCTTGTTATTTTTGTTGTTTGATGATAAAATATGAAATATATGTGTTAGATTAACATGTTTTGTCTTTGAATTTTTGATGAATTTGAATAATTTGGATTAAATTGCAAAAATAAATTTTTGAGGGACTAAAATGTGAAATAAATGAAACGTATGGACTTTTATGAACATAGGTAATATTCGGCCAAGCATGGGTAATGTGAAATTTTGTGTATTTTGTGTTTTGTGCAAAAAGGATTAAATTGTAAAAAAGTGTGAAATGTTAGGGGCAAAATTGTAATTTTCCCATTTATGTGTTTTTAGACTAAATTGAATGGAATGGTGTTTAAACAAGCTTAATTTGAATATGTTTAGATCAAGAACCAAATAAATCAGATCTGGACCGGGGAAAAAATGAAAGTAGTCGATTAGTCGATTTTACCAACCGTTGACGTCTGAGGTAAGTCTTTAAGCAATAAAACATTGTAAATTATGTGTATAACTTAGTATATACCGATTTGGAAATTTTGTAGCATTAATTTGTAGTAGCCGAATATGAGTAAATATAGACTTTAATATACTTGAGTTTGATTTGATTGAGATATGATGTTAGAAAATCCATACAAAGATTATGAGTGTATATAATTGGTGTTGTCGAATGTGATAATATTATAGGAGAAATGAGTTGTTTGTGAACCTTTAATTATATGTGTATATATGAATGAATATGAGAACATATGTGTATTTCGTAATGAGGAGAAAATGGATTGATGGCACTATGTGTGCGAGCTTATATACCGAGCACTGTGTGTGCAAGATTGGTTGTTTGGCACTATGTGTGCGAGCTTATATACCGAGCACTGTGTGTGCGAGAGGGGTTGTCTGGCACTATGTGTGCGAGCTTATATACCGAGCACTGTGTGTGCGAAATCAGTTGTATGGCACTATGTGTGCGGAAAATAAGTAATGGCACTAAGTGTGCGATACATTACTGGTGAATGGCACTTTGTGCGCTCCTTATCAATGTAACGGCACTAAGTGTACGATACGTTACATATATATATTGCTCTATGTGTGCAGATTTGCAGATTCTTCAGAGATATAAACTTAATAGTAGAGGTGACCGAAAGGTGATAAATTGGTAAGTGCATATGTGATGTTTATTGAGCAAGTAAATTGACAAAAATACTCTTGTATATGTGAAAATAAGGTAAGTCAGTTGTTGAATTGATTATATAAATGTTAAAGTTACAAATGTGAAAAATGTGAATGTATATGTGATTGTGTATATTCGGCCAAATGGGGTATATGTTATTTTAATAGTGAGATTTATATAAGTTCATGTGTATTTGTACAATTAGCCATATGGTATGTGTATGAAAGATTTAAATGATAACCTTGTATTTGAGAACATGTCAGTTCGGCTTTGTTAACTTAGTATTAATATATAATAGTTGGTATATATATATTTACTTATGACTTAGCTTAAATAGCTTACTCTGTGTGTATTTGTAACACCCCAAACCCGGTCAGTACACCACGACCGAATCTGGTATGTTACGGGGAAAATCGTATTTGAGAGGTTAGGTTTCCGGTGAAAGGTTTAACGAAAACTCTTTGATGTATCCGTACTTGTAAAAAAAAAAACCTTGGGCATGATTGTTTTAAAACCGGTAGTGCATTTTGAAGACCCGGGAATTTGAAAGCTTAGTTGAAAAGTAAGTTTTTATCATTTAGAAGGCCGAGAAATTCCTTTTAGTTACTTAAAAACATTTTGAACTTAGTGTGGAAGATCACAAGTTTAGAAAATATTTGAGTTGCGTTCATTTAAAGATTTTAATGTGATACCCGTTGGTAAAGTTTAAAACATATCGCTTTGTAGTCTTGAAAACCGTTTCATTCCAAGTTTTATCCATTATTAACCCAGTAATTTATTAAGGCTAAATTGAAATCAAATTTTAAGCATATAAATAATCAAAGCATAATTTTAAAAGGCCATTTACAATCCCAACAAAACCAAATGAAAATAAATGAAATAAAGTACCAAGTGCTTAAATCGATTGCAAAAACAGGACTTTATTCATGGCATGGTCACCTCGAGTCCACCCGGCTCCATGTCCGCGATCTAAGTGTCACTGAAATGATAAGGAGAAGGTGAGTCGCAAGACTCAAAGTGCATAAATCCCCCTCCCGATTAATACAACATACTAACACACACAATACAGAGCAATGTCATTAATGCACCCAATCCTAGCCATCCACAACACCTTTTCTACCCCGTGTGGTACCAAACCACTGGTGGTGCCAAACCACTGGTGACCCAAAGTCACGATATCCATAAGTGTGGTGCCAAACCACTGGTGACCCAAAGTCACGAAGAATCCAATGATGGGGCCAACCCATCGTGTGATACCAAATCACTGGCGACGATCCCATATCTCAAAAGTGGGGCCAACCCACGGTGGTGTTAACCACAGGGACGAGTCACTACGAGGTGCCAAACCTCTGGTGTCCCAAAGAAACGAATGTGATACCAAATCACTGGTGACCAAAGTCACGAATCAAGTGATGGGGCCAACCCATCGTGTGATACCAAATCACCGCGTCAATCCCGTATTATCAATCGTGGGGCCAACCCACTTTGTGGTGCTAAGCCACCGGGGCGAGGCGCTATGAGGTGCCAAACCTCTGGTGACCCAAAGTCACAAAATAATGCGTGGTACCAAACCACCGGAGGTGCCAAACCTCACGGTGTCCCAAAGACACGGATATCATATTCCCCTCCTCTCATATCACCCATTATCATACCGACTCATGTAAAGTATGCAAATCATACAAATCATGCTACATGTTTAATGTTGCATCTCATAACACATACATCATAGGTCATGATCTCAAGTATATCAATAATAGAACTCGTAATGAAACGTACTTACCCGAATCCGTGCACATACCCAATCGGGTATCATATCAATCAACCATACTGTTTTGGCTTTATTAAACAATCAGATTATTAAGCATATTACTAAGCAAAGAGTGTGTTAGTTTACACACCTGTTAAAACGCAAGCCTTAATCCCAAGGAACCGATCTAAGACCCTCGATTATCTTGCTCCTATAATCGGCCACATATGAGATTAGCACCTAGGCCATTCGGCCAAAACCATTAAACCAAAGGGGTTAACGTTTGAACCCTTACCTTACACTTGATTTGGTTTCCTGCAAATCCAACCAAACGATGGTTCTTCTTTATGCACACGGCACACCCTATTAAGAGGAAAGATTAATCCTTTGAAACTTTGACTTAACGAAACTAAAAGAGTGGACTAAAAGAACCAACCCTTACCACCACTTACTTAAATCGATTAACGAGAGGAAGACGGTTCCTCTTGCTTGCTTCCAAAATCCTGGATGCCCTATGATAAAATCGATTCCAACACAAAAGATTAACTCCTATCAACAAAGGCCAAAATCGGCTCTTAACCAAACCAAAATCGACAAAGAACAAGGAAAAGAGAAATGAACATTCGGCCAACCACTTACCTTGCTCTAAACCCGATTGGACACCACACACAAGAGAGATCACACCACACCAATATTCGGCCAAGACTTAAACAAAAGGAGAAGAAGATTCGGCCTTACACAAAGAAGGAGAACACAAGAGAAAGATGAAAAGAAAGGGGTTGATATTCGGCCAATAACAGAAATGGGAAAAGAAGAAGAAGGAAAGTACTTTCGGTTTTGAAAAGAAGAAGGAATGGAGAAAATGTTTTGGGAATAACTTTACGGCTATCAAGGTTTCAAGAGAAGAAAGGAAGAAAGTATGAGAAGAATAGGGTACTAATTTCGGTTTACACAAATGAAAAGAAAGAAAGATGGAAGAGAACATTCTATCATCAAAGAATATCAAGAGAAACAAGCAATTTTCTAAGTATGTGCTTGGACTTTCGGTTTCAAGAAGAAAATGCAGAACTCACTTGAAATTTCGGCTTGCTTTTGACAAAAGAAGGATTTTGGATTACACAAATTTGACCGAAAATGCTCCAAAATGCCAAAAGAATTTCTCGCCCTCTCCACTTACCCACTTACCAAACCGGCCACTCCCCATGAAGCACCCAACATTCGGCCACTACCTCCAAACACTCCCAACCACTAATTCAAACTAGTTTGAACTAGTCAACCTCCACAATTTACTCTCCACCCACCATTTGAACAATTTGACTTGGTCTATGGCGAGTTTGAACCGCCCACAACTTCTTCTTCTCCCCGCCACAAAATGGAAGCAAAAATATTAGACTTCTGCAGGCTGAACACAGACCTCCTTCCCCGCAAGTGACGCCAAACCCAAGCCCCAAGTGGCGCCTAACTTGCCACTCTACTAGCTCAATTCTTGTGCTAACATTCTCCTAAAAATATTTATAAACCCCACTCATTCAGCTCCCCTCACCTAAAGCTTAAAACTAATGTTTCCCCAACCACTCAAAGCTTACACCAAGCTTACAACTAAGCCTCAAAACAATCTGAAACACAACATTGCGGGCCAAATACATGCAAACAATGCAATAATCAAAATAGCCCCTAACCCGGGATATTACGGTTCTACCCCCTTAAAAATAATTTCGACCTCGAAATTACAGTCAAAGGAGTTGAGGTATTGTTTGCCTCATCATATCCTCTGGTTCCCACGCCGCTTCTTCTACGCCATGATTCCGCCATAGCACCTTTACCAAAGGAACCGACTTTCTCACGCAGAACCTTCACATCTCGGTCTAGAATCTCAGACCGGTTCTTCTTCCATGGTCAAATCCAGTTTACTCGATCTCCTCTACCGCTACGACATGCGATGGATCTAAACGATATCGCCTAAGCATCGAAACGTGAAATACGTCATGAATCGACTTAGCTCGCTAGTAACTCAAGCCGATAAGCTCTCGGGTCCCACTCGTCTCGGTACCTTATACGCCCAATAAACCTCGGACTTAACTTGCCCTTCTTTCCGAACCTCAACACTTTCTTCCATGGCGAGACCTTCAAAAAACTTGATCTCCCACAAAGAAATTCTATATCTCTCCGCTTTGAGATCGGCATAAGACTTCGCTGTCCGAAGCTTCCTTCAACCAGAGCTCAACCAACTTAACCTTGTCTTCGGCCTCTGCGCAACCAACTCTGGTCCCAACAACCGACGTTCACCCAACTCAGTCCAACATGTAGGTGAGCGACACTTCCTACCATACAACGCCTCATATGGTGCCATCTTGATACTTGCTTGATAACTATTGTTGTAGGCGAACTCGGCTAATGGCGTAAACTCCTCCCAACTACCTCTGAAGTCCAAAACACACGACCTCTCGGCATATCCTTTCAGATCAGTATAACCCTCTCCGATTGCCTCGCCGATCAGGTGAAATGCCGTCTTTGAAATCCAACCGCGTGCCAGAGCCTGATGCAACGCTTTCGAACCTTGATGTAAATCGGGATCCCTATCCGAGATGATCGATCATCGGCACACCGTGCGGCCTCACTATCTCTCGACACATACAACCGCCAACCTCTCGAAGGAGTAATCGACCCTCACCGGAATAAAATGAGCTGATTTATTCGGGACGATCCACAATTACCCAAATCGAGTCCTTCTTGCTCGGCATAAGAGGTAATCCACCGACAAAATCCATAGTTATCCTTTCCCACTTCCATCGGGAATCTTCACCGTGAAAGCAACCACGACGGCAATCGATGTTCACCTTGACCTGCTGACATGTCGACACTTTCCAACAAACTCTGTCACCTCTCTCTTGGACTGCCACCAAAATCGCTCTCTTAGATCCCTATACATCTTGCTACCTCCGGGATGCATAGCGTGCATGTTTTGCTATGGGCGTCTGAAGAATCCTCTGCCTTAACTCGATATCCTTCGGCATACAAGCTCTCCCTTGAAAACACAAAGACCCCATCACTAGACATCTCAGAACCCTCCAAACCACCATCCTGCACTTGCAACCTCCGCGCATTCGAACCTCATCCACTAATCGTTTCCCCTCGATCCGCGCAACCCAAGTAGGCTTAACTCGCAGCTCTCTGCGAGAATACTTCCGTCGTCATACAAACTCAAATGGGCAAACATCGCTCTTAAGTCTGATACAACCTTACGGCTCAACGCGTGCGCCACCACGTTAGCCTTGCCGGATGATATTCAATCGAATAGTCGTAGTCCTTGAGCAACTCAATCCATCTGCGCGCCTCAAATTCAAATCTTTACGAGTCAAAAGGTACTTGGACTCTTATGATCTGTGTAGACTATCGATCTCTCTCCGCATACAAGTAGTGCCTCCAAATTTTCAAGGTGAAGACTCTCGCTGCTAACTCCAAGTCGTGCGCGTCGGATAATTGACCTCATGTGGCCTCAATTGCCTAGATGCATACGCCACAACCTTCCCTTCTGCACCAAAGACACAACCCAATCCCGTATGTGATGCATCGCAATACACTGCGAATTCCTTTCCTGCCTCAGGTTGAATCAGAACAGGAGCCTCAGTCAAAATCTTCTTTAACTTGTCGAAACTCTCCTGTTGTTTCTCAGTCCAAACAAACGGAACTCCTTTCCTTAATAGCTTAGTCATCGGTGCTGCAATCAACGAAAATCCTTCTACAAATCTTTGGTAGTATCCTGCCAAACCCAGAAAACTCCGAATCTCAGCCACTGACTTAGGCGGCTTCCAATCCAAAACTGCCTCAATCTTCCGAGGATCCACCCTAATCCCCTCGGCCGACACTACATGACCCAAGAAAGTCACCTCCCTAAGCCAGAACTCGCACTTACTAAACTTAGCATAAAGCTGCTTCTCCCTCAAACTGCAGCACCACTCGCAAATGCGCATCATGCTCCTCTTCTGACCTTGAGTACACCAGGATGTCGTCGATAAAAACCATAACGAACTGATCCAAATCTGCTTTGGAACACCCTATTCATCATATCCATGAATGCGCCAAGCACGTTAGTCAACCCAAACGGCATTACCAAAAATTCGTAGTGCCCATACCGAGTACGAAAACGCCGCTTGTCTTGTGGATATCCGCCGCTTTACCTTTAATTGGTGATACCTGCACCTTAAATCGATCTTCGAGAATACCGAAGCACCCTTTCAATTGATCAAACAAGTCATCTATTCGTGGCAACGGATACTTGTTTTTGATCGTCGACTTATTCAATTGGCGGTAATCTATGCACATTCGCATCGTGCCGTCTTTCTTCTTGACAAAGAGTCTTGGCGCTCCCAAGGTGAAACAATTGGCCTAATAAAGCCTCGATCCAACAACTCTGGATCTCGAGCCTTTAATTCCACTAATTCCTTTGGCGCCATCCTATACGGAGCAATAGACATCGCGCAGATTCGGGCAGCGCAGATCTATCCCGAACTCCACCTCGCGATCCGGTGGCAAACCCTAAGCTCCTCCGAAAACACATCAACAAATTCCTTAACCGCTCGGACCTCCTCTACAATGGACTCCTTAGCCTCCAAGGCATACACATGAACCACATATGCTTCACGACCCTTCCCGACCATCTTCTCACCTTGAGAGCGGATACCACGTTGGATAAGTAATCTCTTCTATTACCTATCATGACCACCTCATCACCCTCACCGCCTTTAGAACCATGCGCTTAGCGCGCGATCCAACCTCGCCTTTGGTGCTTAACCAACCGGTCCATCCCGAGTCGATCGAACTCCCCAAAGCGGTAGTTCCATCGGATCACCCACAAACACTACCCCTTGGAGTTCTAGGGTGCGTCTCTATATAGCTTATCTACAACTACTGAGTGACCTAGAGGGCTAATTCATCACACCGCCTAGAAGTAGTCTCGAGTCTAAATCCATGGTCTCTACTATGCTCACTGAAATGTATGAATGCCTTGAACCCACATCAATCAAAGCGGTATAAGGAGAACCAAAGATAAAAACGCGTGCGATTATGACGTCCGGTGCGTCGCCTCTCCTCTCGGCGCCTCGCGCATACACCAACCCAGTGTCTTGCCTCGAACTACCGCACCTCCTCGCCGGTGCTCGCGCCCCGACGTAACCATTGCCTCCTCTGCCATTACCACGACCCCTTTGCGGTGGCGGTCCATTATTCTGAATCGAGTACGACCACGACCCTGGATCGAATCCTAGCCAACTTACGCGACGGTCTCTCACGGTGATCCAATGAGACACACTCAAAACATCCTTTTCCACCGGTCCAAATCCTCCCAAATGAGATTTCCCACAACGGTTGCCTTTGTGCGGGTCCCCGACATTAGCGACAACAGACCTACTGATCGATTTGGCCCACTCTGTCTAGCCCTTTTACGAGGATTACCCGATGACCCGGAAGATCCAAAACTCCTCTTATGTCCTGCTCCTATCCACGTTTTGCCTCACGCACTCCTTCACTCCTTCGGCTACCTTAGCCTTCTCAACTAGGACAAGAAACTCACGCTCCTGCTGTGGAGCAATCAGCGATCTTAATTCATCTCTCGAGACCATCCTCAAATCGAACACACCTCTCGTGTTCGGTAGCCACAATGCCCCTAGCATACCGGCTCGATCTCAAGAATTTTGCCTCGTACTCGACACGGACTTGCTCCCCTCGAACCACCTCGGAAATGCTTTTCGTTGCTCATCAATGTAGCTAGATCCAATGTACTTTTTCTAATATGCGACCTTGAAATAATCCCAAGTAAGATCCTCTCTGCAAAGATCGTTCCCGAACCGTGAGCCACCACCGGTATGACTCATCCCGAAGAAGCGATACTACCCTTTTCACTTCTCCTCGGCAGTCAAGTCCGATCATCCATGATCCGCTCCGTCGCCTCCGGCCAATACTCACTGTGTCTTTGAGAGCAACACCGAAACACCTCGAAATACTTCGCCCCATTTGCTCGAGTCGCTCGGCCACGATTTCCGAACACTGCGCCTCCACCTACTCCAGCTACCCTTTCCGAACTCGCGGCATTGCTCGCGACATCTGCGTCATCCCCTGTCCGATCTCGAAACTCACCACCTCCACCGGGTGGTGGTACCAGTATCTCATTCTCGACCCCGACTGACCCTACGAGTTCGAAACCATCATCCTACCCCGACCAAGGTCCACGTATTACGACCCGACCTCGAGTGCTCATGACTAAAATCTCGACTTATCTCGATTTAGAAGTTTTATGCATCGATACCTTTTCCACTTTGTCTTTTAAAGCAAAGTCTTATGAATATTTCTTATTAAAGAAGTTTTGTTTTCGCAAGTCCACGAGTCCTATCGGTTTGATTTCTAAAGTAATCCACTATTGCTAGTCTTTCAATCATATCACACCCATCAATCATAAGAAATAGTAAGAGGTACCTACAGGCGATTGGTGCCGAGACTCGGTGCCATGCCTTTCAAACCATATACTTTAAAACAAAACACTTAAAAACCAATATTTAACACATTTTGGGCCTCGAGCCCACAAAATAGAAAGCTTTTGAACTGGCTCGATACCACAAATGTAACACCCCAAACCCAGGTCAAGACACCACGACCGAATCTGTATGTTACTGGGAAAATCGTATTTGAGAGGTTAGGTTTCAAAGAAAGGTTTAACGAAAACTCTTTGATGTATCCGTACTTGTAAAAAAACCTTGGGCATGATTGTTTTAAAACCGTAGTGCATTTTGAAGACCCGAGAATTTGAAAGCTTAGTTGAAAAGTAAGTTTTATCATTTAGAAGGCCGAGAAATTCCTTTTAGTTACTTAAAAACATTTTGAACTTAGTGTGGAAGATCACAAGTTTAGAAAATATTTGAGTTGCGTTCATTTAAAGATTTTAATGTGATACCCGTTGGTAAAGTTTAAAACATATCGCTTTGTAGTCTTGAAAACCGTTTCATTCCAAGTTTTATCCATTATTAACCCAGTAATTTATTAAGGCTAAATTGAAATCAAATTTTTAAGCATATAAATAATCAAAGCATTATTTTAAAAGGCCATTTACAATCCCAACAAAACCAAATGAAAATAAATGAAATAAAGTACCAAGTGCTTAAACCATATGAATTTGTGATAGATGTTTGAATGTGATGATAATGGATTTAGTTTTGTAATTAGATTTTGAAAATTTATATTGGTAAATGGTAAGTTTTGGTTTTAATTTTGATTATGTGAGAAATAATGGATATGATTCATAATCAATTTGGATATATAGTGTGACATAAATTCGAATAGAAAAATCAAGTAGGTACGTGTATATGCATTCGGCCTAAGAATTTGACTAGGAAATTATGCATGTTGTAGAGGCCCATTTTTGCCCGGGTTGGAATAAACCAAAATAAAAAAACAAAGTTTTTAAACAGTCCAAATACAAGCCCATTAACAGCAACCCAATACCTTAAAACTCACTTAGCCCAACAGACAAACTAAACCCAATTACACATTTAGCCCAAATACTAAAAACTGACCCAACAAATTCTACAGCCCAAAAGGCCCACTGCCTAGGCAAGTTTCAGTAATCCTAGGGTTTTTTGAAACCCTAGGCGCCGTAGCACCCTTCTCCATCGCGCCGCAAGCCCCAGCAAACAGCCCCTCTTCGCGCCTTGCGCCGCAAATCAGGCTCTCATCCAGCCTTAATCTGCACCCAAATGCCGCCCCATCGCCAGATCCGCATCAATCACTTGCAAAAGGAAGGAAAATCGACAGCAAAATTTTTGTTTCCTTTTTCATTTTGTTTCAAAGGCTATAAAAGCCTAACAAAGAATCATGCACTGGGAGACAGAGATACGAGATACTGAGAGATCTGAGAAAACAAGAAGAACAAAAAATTTACAAAATACAAAATATATTTTTTAGAGGTGATTCCGATTCGGTTTTTATCTTCTTATTTTTTCTCTTTCAATACGTGCATGTTCTACGAATAAACAAAAAAAATATAAAAAGAGTAAGGAGTTTTACCTTACTTTTGTAGTAGACGATGGCGCGTGCCTGATCGAACGGCGAAGTCGAGGTCGACGAGAGAGCGAGAGGATTTCAGAGTTTTTTTCAAAGTTTTTTTTTAAAACAGATTTTAGAATGATTTTTTTTATTAAAGCTGATTTATATAATAAGTATGTCCGTTTGAGGGGTATAGGGTCCGCGCGTCAACCCGATTTGTGACCCGGATCCGTGCTTTTCTACTTTAAATGGTTTTATTACGATTTTAGTCCCCCCGCATTTTCTGTTTTTCTAATACAACTTATTTTTGTTTTCAAATTCGCCCCATATTTTTACTTTCGTTCCAATTTAATCCCTATTTTTTTAAAATTTTTTTTATTTTTTATTCAATTTTAAATTATTTTAATATTGTAATAAAATTATTTTGTTATATTAAATATTTTGTATTATTTCCATTATTATTTATATTAATTTGTATATAGTATAAAATTCATATATATATAGTTTTTATAAATATTAATTTCATATATATGTAACTATTATTATTTATACCTATATTATATAAATTAGCATATTATTATTTATATTATATATTTCTAATTATTATTATATTATTATTATATTTTAATTATTTTTTTATTTTTACAAAGTTATTTTAGTATTTATATATATTAGTTATTATATTATATTATAAAATTTTATACATTATATATATAATTTTATTTATTTATTTATTTATTATTTAATCTTGCATAAAAATTTTTAGTATTTATTTAGTAATTTTCTTTTTATTTTGATATTTATTGTCTATGTATACATCTTATTTGTCCATACTCTCTTATTTATTTATTTATGTTTGCCATTATGTAGTTATTTTTATTAGTTATTTTTCTACATTATTATAAATATGAAATGTTAGTATGCCTTAATTACTTTTGATATTTATGTTTGATTGTATAAATTTGATATTGTCACATAAATCGTTGTTTAAAATAAAAAATACATTTTTACAAAATTGATATTTTATTTAAAGGTTTTTAAAATAAGGCAATGTTTTGGTATTTAGAAATTCGGGAAATAATGCCCAATCGTGCTGGGTGTCGATTTTCCGTTTGGCTAAATAACTAAATATCCTTTTAACAAGTTTTATAAATTATGAGATGATCTTAGTTACGAGGGTTTAAAAATATCATGTCCAATCGTGCTGGATGTGATGTTTATATTCCTTCGGATTGAAGAAATATCAAATTTTAAATCAAAATTACTCGAAGTTTTATAAATTATGAGATGATCTTAGTTACGAGGGTTTAAAAAATATCGTGTCCAATCTTGTTGGATGTGATGTTTATAATCTTTCGGATCGAAGAACTCTCATATTTTAAATCAAATTGTTCACAGTTTTTTTTGGAAATCATATTTTTAAATATTTTTAAATTTCAAACATTTGGACATAATTTTATCGATTAGGTACTAATTTTTGGGCGTTATGAGGGTGCTAACCCTTCCTCATACGTAACTGACTCCCGAACCTATTTTCTGGTTTTTGTAGACCAGAATTAAATGTTTTAAATAAAACGTTTTACAAGGTGATCCAATCACACCTAAGGAAAAAAAGGATTGGTGGCGACTCCCATTTTCGTTTTTAAAAGTCGACCCCGTTTTTTCTACCGATTTTTAAAATGGTTTCGACAGCTTGGCGACTCCACTGGGGACCAATAAGAGAGTCAACCCGTAAAATCGATAGTTTCATGTCCTCATGTCTAAATTTAAAATTCTGATTTTAAAAATATGATCCTTTTATTGCATGTGATTTTAAAAATATATTTCTTTGCATTGCACTGCATGACCGTCGTGGTCACACCCTTAAGTGGGAGCGAGAAGCTATGCCTTCGTGAGGTTTTCACCTCCGCATGGGCTAGTGGACTGTTTCTGGAATACATCTATACCTATGTCTTCGTGAAGTTTCCACTTCCGCATGGTCATAGGGAAATGTATTCCCCTGAACCGAACTCGATCCATATGAGCCTATAATGGGTGAGGATTGAGGAATCTGCTGGTTCAGGTACCTCAACTTTAGAGCTAAACCACATGTAGAAAACCTAAGGGCTTACCTTAGGTAGAACTACGACAAACCTTAGTAGCTACCCAGATAGGGGTTCGTTTATTTTACTTGTTTTATATTATGCGATACTAACTTGTTGTGTTTTATTCTTTTGTGCATATCATTTCATAAGAGGTATCGATTCAGTTTCTAAATTAGAAAGCTGGTTATGGAGAACGAATTCCTTGATAAAGTGGAAGACAATGCAGTCGTCGATATAAGATTAGAGCAAAGGCAATTTGAGAAAGAAGGGTATGGATTCGTTTGAGCAAGAGGGAAATGGGGCAGTGCTGGAATCCTTACCTCTTCGGCCACCTGTGCCTCCTGATGTCGTTTCAATCAAAGCAGAATCGGATGTGAAGAAGATTGTACGACACCCTATGGCAAGGCATGGTTACTATACTCACCAATCACTTCAAAGTGAGTGTGGAGTACGGATGGACACCTTTACTAAACAACAAGCTTGAGTTTACTGTTGTACTTGAGGATGTTGTGTAACACCCCCAAACCCGGCCCACAAGCCCTGACCGGATCTGGTATGTCACTACGGAAAAACGGTTGAAAATTTGTTTTGACTTAAAATAAAACTTTAGAATCTGTGATCTTTTGGAAACCATGTTCAATTAAAATCTATTAAATAATATAAGCTTGATATAAAATATCCGAATTAAAACTTTATTATAAGTTTTTATAATATAAATCATTTGTAAAAATACTTCTAAGTAAACATAAACTTCAACAACCATAAATAGAGTACTATAAATCAAAAGTGGCCCTTATTACATCAAATAAATTCCCAAAATACGGATAATATAAAAATCATTATTAATTAACTAAACAAGTAAAACATCCACTTCGCATGAAAATCGCATCGCATGGCCACCTTTGTATCTACTCCAACCCGGTCCATTAATCACGACTCACTGCGATGTTTAAAAAGTTGGGTGAGTCACACGCACTCAGATGTGTAATTAAACCACCGATATCCACCCACATGTTAGCCACAAATCAACCCAATTATAAAATGCGCATGTAAATATAATCATTTAAACATTACCACAATGCTGGCTTGGCCCACAATCAAATCATATTCAAGCACTGGGCTAGGCCCTTTTCTCATCAATCCACTGATCGCTGGGCTTGGCCCATTTCCACGTATGTTCTCAAAACATACCTTTCCACATGTCATATTGGGCATGGCCCATTTCCATATCATTTCACAACGGAACAATGCAACATGAAACCCAACCCAATCCTAAGGTCCATCCGCTACACACCCCTTATCCAAATTCTACCACACACCAAGGGACTATTGAGTCACCCTCTCCTTTTCCCTCTCCAAAAGGCAACCAATGCCATCCACGATGTAGCGTATAGCTAACATCAAACCACGATGGAGCACACAGCAATCCATCAAGCCACGATATGGCATAGAGCCGATATCAATCAAGGTAACCACGCGAACTAAATCGCAAAGATCCACAACGCGACCTCAGTCAGCGCCAATCCACGATGTAGCACAAAGCTGACATCAACCACGTACTCGAAGTACACCCGGTCCTTCTTTCATAACCCACCCATGCACATGTAACATGATATAACGACAATATGATGCATGTGCATGTCATTCACAAATATAGGCATACACTCATATTTAAATAAATGACAACAATATTTACAATGTGCTACTTACCTGATCATCGTCATACCCTTTTAGGTATCTATCACACTTTTACCATCGCACTTATTAGTAAGCATATAACATAAGCAGATATCACACAAAACCCGGAAACAATGGCTAACTACACACCTTATAACCTGAAGTTCTAGACTCTCGATCCTCGACGCTATCGCTAAGCGAGACTACGGCTATCCGCCTATAGCTTTCATTGTTTGCCCCACACCCCGTGGCCAATCCCGAACCACTGAGAGATGCTCTTTTCTTAAACTTTGGGATAGGGACCTTCCTTTGTCCTCCTTGGACTGGTATTGGCCTCCATCAAAACGCTTAATTAGATAAACCGTTAAACCCCGAGTTATAAGTCTAAACACCGAACTAATTTAAATATTTCTTACCAAAATATCTTGAATCCCTGTTACTCCTCCAACCCCATCAAATCCTTTTCCAACGATTGAAAGAGACACCCCCAAGAGATCAAGCACCACTCTACTATTCGGCCAAGATGAAGACAAATAGAAAAGGGAGATTTCGGCAATAAAAGGGAGAGATTCGGCTTGCAAAGCGATGAAAGAAATCAAAAGAAATGAGAGGGAGAATGTTGGTATTCGGTCAACAATTAAAATGGAGAACAAAGTGAACAGGGGAATGTTTAGGAGGGTAAGGTTTCGGCTTAACACAATAAAAAGAAAAGAGATATGGAAGGGTGAATAATTCGGCTAAGAACAAAAGAAATAGAAGTAGACAAAATGAGGTTTAGGGGTTCAAGTAAACATTCGGCTACTAGCGAGAATTTAGGAGACACAAATACTAATTTTCTGGAAGAGACTAAAAGAATAATTTCTGGCACTCTACCCCCTATTTATAGAATTCGCCCACTCCTCCCACCTGAAGAAACCAAGATTCTGGCCATCACTTATGGCCACTAATTCAAACCAATTTGAATTAGCCAACTCCCTTACTTTACTCCTCCCAATCCATTCAAATAAATAAATAAATAAGCCTTATTTATCCCTTATCCTACATTCAAAATAAATAAAACAAACCCCAAAGAGTCCTACAATTTGCCACCATCTAATCCCTATTAAAATTCTTATTTTATCCCATACTTATCACAATCAAAATAAACCAATAACAACTCCTATTTACTAATTAAACTAAATAAAATAATCCTACAATTATCCTACCACTATCTAAAATAATTAAAATAACCCAACCCTTATCACTTACCTTCCAAATTAATTCTAAAAGAACTAAACAACAAAGAGCTTAATCTTTATCCATTTGAAGCTCCCATGTGCCGCCCATCGCCTCCAAACCATGCAAAAAATAAAACCAAAATAAAACACCTGCATCGCTTGCCCATAGGTCTCGAACATGGGACTCGCTAGAACCCATGCTTTGCAGGTAGCGCCCTAGGCCATTCGGCCAAAGCGCTTTTTGTGATACAAAGCCCCAACATTTATTTTTAACCCTTCCTACTTCAGCCCATCACATAGCAAAATAAAACGCCAAAAATGTCACTTTTCCTCTCAACCAGCGCCCTTTCTTCCTTCAGCGCCTAAGTGGCGCATGAGAGCCACTTTGCCAACTGGACTTTCATGTCCACCAACCTGGCCATTAATTTTTAAGGCCTACTTAGCCCAGTCCTTTGGCTGACGCAAAAATAAAACAAAAATTGCTGCCTTAGCACTCGAACCCTGCTCCCTTAGGCGCCCCCTTTCAAAGCTCCAAGCAGCGCCTCCATGCCACTCCACCCAACTATTTCTTGTGTCCTAAGTTCCACCAATTTATTTTAAGGCCTTCTTGCCCTATTTCCCCTTTTTACACTAAAAATCTAAAATTTTCCAAGGTACTCCCCGTTCATCCAATCATTCTTAAAACCTCTAAATACACCAAAGCACACCCAAAAATCTTCCAACACAGGTTAAACTCAAATTGCATAGCCCCTAAACCAGGGTGTTACAATTCTACCCTCCTTAAAAATAATTTCGTCCTCGAAATTACTTGGCTAACGAACATCTGTACAAACCTATCTTACCACCTTACGCTTATGCTGCGCACTCTGATCTTACTAAGGCTATCATACTTCCCAAACATAGCCTCTAAGTAATCCCAATCCAATCGATCTACCGGTACACCTTGTTTGACAGTGAGCCACCAACGATAAGCTTCGTCGCGAAGTAATGAAACAACACCTTTCAGCTTTTCTTCGTTGGTACGGTCCAAATCATCCATGATTCTTTCGATCGCTTCTAGCCAATACTCGCTACGTTGAGCTACTCCGGACACTCCTCTAAAGATCTCACTCCGCTCGATCTAAGCCTTTACGATCATCGACTTCCGAGTTCCATTTCCCTACTAACTCCTGCTACTCGCTCTAGCACTCGTAACATGGCTCGCGATCATCGCGTCATCTTCACCTATCTCGATCTTGTTCCTCTGCGCCCACCGCTTTGGTGGCGGCACTTCACTTTCTAACCCATGGCCGGACCCTACCGGTTCGATGTCGCCATTCTACCTCTACCAAGTCCCCTAGAACTCATCTCTATCGTTGCGATTTATCTGATTAAGGAGTTTTATGCATTAGTATTTGTTCCACTGTTTAACCGCGAACAATTTTATGAAAAGAATTTCTAGAGGTAGTTCTTTCGATCACACAAATGTTCAATTCAAGTTCACTATTCTACTTCAGAATATCACATTCATTTCTCGATAAAGGCACATTCATTCATCAACATATTCATCCAGTGGTATCCACCACCCATACTCACTATTCGAACATTGCTGTCCGCTTCTATCCCAGGGGCATTTTCGTCATTTTTTTTCCTATAAGGGTATTTTTGGTAATTTTGTAAATCGAGAAAACATCTTTCAAAATCAGATTTAGAGTTTACAAACCAAAGGGGTAAATTTTGGAAATTTTAAAACTAAGGGTTTTAAAACTAGGAATTTTTTAAAACGGCACGGCTAGTCCCTTTCGGGTTTTAATAATTGGTTTAGCCTATGAACAAGTCCTCTTGGTTAAGGTGAACCGTAGCTACGCACTGTGTAGGATTCCAAATAAGAGGAGGTGAGTCACGAGGATCGCTTAAGTACCGTGCTCTTCCTGATCCACTCCTAGACATGCGCACAATGGTTGCCACACCTTAACTCGGCGACTTAATCACGAGTTTGTTTAATGGTCCTTAAGTCTTATGTGTTCAATGTTTGAGTAAACTAATCCTAGGGTTCAATAGCCCTAATATTCTAATCTACGAGCCCAAATAAGCCCATAACAATTCACATATAACAAATCACTTCAAAAGTCCGAAGTACTTACCTGGTGGACTTCGGGTTGGAGGTACAGGTGCCATGCCAGAATAACCTGAAAATATTTCCTAAAAATCCATATTTTTGAAAAGCCCATTTGAAAATGTTTTTGGGCCCAAAACCTCAAAGCCGAGTTTTGAACCGGCTCGATACCAAATCAGAACACCCCAAACCCGCCCACAAGCCCCGACCGGATTTGGTATGTCACTACAGAAAAACGGTTGAAAATTTGTTTTGACTTAAAATAAAACTTTAGAATCTGTGATCTTTTGGAAACCATGTTCAATTAAAATCTATTAAATAATATAAGCTTGATATAACATATCCGAATTAAAACTTTATTATAAGTTATTATAATATAAATCATTTGTAAAAATACTTCTAAGTAAACATAAACTTCAACAACCATAAATAGAGTACTTTAAATCAAAAGTGGCCCTTATTACATCAAATAAATTCCCAAAATACGGATAATATAAAAATCATTATTAATTAACTAAACAAGTAAAACATCCACTACGCATGAAAATCGCATCGCATGGCCACCTTTGTATCTACTCCAACCCACCCATTAATCACGACTCACCGCGATGTTTAAAAAGTTGGGTGAGTCACACGCACTCTTCAGTGTGTAATTAAACCACCGATATCCACCCACATGTTAGCCACAAATCAACCCAATTATAAAATGCAGCATGTAAATATAATCATTTAAACATTACCACAACTGGGCTTGGCCCACAATCAAATCATATTCAAGCCTTTGGGTTAGGCCCTTTTCTCATCAATCCATCGATCACTGGGCTTGGCCCATTTCCACGTATGTTCTCAAAACATACCTTTCCACATGTCATATTGGGCATGGCCCATTTCCATATCATTTCACAACGGAACAATGCAACATGAAACCCAACCCAATCCTAAGGTCCATCCGCTACACACCCCCTTATCCAACCTTACCACACACGGGGACTATCGAGTCACCCTCTCCTTTTCCCTCCAAAAAGGCAACCAATGCCATCCACGATGTAGCGTATAGCTAACATCAAACCACGATGGAGCACACAAAGCAATCCATCAAGCCACGATATGGCATAGAGCCGATATCAATCAAGGTAACCACGCGAACTAAATCGCAAATATCCACAACGCGACCTCGATCGGCGCCAATCCACGATGTAGCACAAAGTGACATCAACCACGTGCTCAAGTACACCCGGTCCTTCTTTCATAACCCACCATGCACATGTAACATGATATAACGACAATATGATGCATGTGCATGTCATTCACAAATATAGGCATACACTCATATTTAAATAAATGACAACAATATTTACAATGTGCTACTTACTCCGATCATCGTCATACCCCTTTTAGGGTATCTATCACACTTTTACCACTGCACTTATTAGTAAGCATATAACATAAGCAGATATCACACAAAACCCGGAAACAATGGCTAACTACACACCTTATAACCTGAAGTTCTAGACTCTCGATCCTCGACGCTATCGCTAAGCGAGACTACGGCTATCTGCCTATAGCTTTCTGTTTACCACACCACTCGTGGCCAATCCCAACATTGAGACAACTCTTTTCTTAAACTTTGGGATAGGGACCTTCCTTGTCCTCCTTGGACCGGTATTGGCCTCCATCAAAACGCTTAATCGATAAACCGGTTAAACCCCGAGTTATAAGTCTAAACACCGAACTAATTTAAATATTTCTTACCAAAATATCTTGAATCCCTGGGTTACTCCTCCAACCCTGTCAAATCCTTTTCCAACGATTGAAAGAGACACCCCCAAGGAGATCAACACCACTCTACTATTCGGCCAAGATGAAGACAAATAGAAAAGGGAGATTTCGGCAATAAAGGGAGAGATTCGGCTTGCAAAGCGATGAAAGAAATCAAAAGAAATGAGAGGAGAATGTTGGTATTCGGTCAACAATTAAAATGGAGAACAAAGTGAACAGGGAATGTTTAGGAGGGTAAGGTTTCAGCTTAACACAATAAAAAAGAAAAGAGATATGGAAGGGTGAATAATTCGGCTAAGAACAAAAGAAATAGAAGTAGACAAAATGAGGTTTAGGGGGGTTCAAGTAAACATTCGGCTACTAGCAGAATTTAGGAGACACAAATACTAATTTTCGGCAAGAGACTAAAAGAATAATTTCTAGACTCTACCCCTATTTATAGAATTCGCCACTCCTCCCACCTGAAGAAACCAAGATTCGGCCATCACTTATGGCCACTAATTCAAACCAATTTGAATTAGCCAACTCCCTTACTTTACTCCTCCCAATCCATTCAAATAAATAAATAAATAAGCCTTATTTATCCCTTATCCTACATTCAAAATAAATAAAACAAACCCCCCAAGAGTCCTACAATTTGCCACCATCTAATCCCTATTAAAATTCTTATTTTATCCCATACTTATCACAATCAAAATAAACCAATAACAACTCCTATTTACTAATTAAACTAAATAAAATAATCCTACAATTATCCTACCACTATCTAAAATAATTAAAATAACCCAACCCTTATCACTTACCTTCCAGCCGAATTCTAAAAGAACTAAACAACAGCAGCTTAATCTTTATCCATTTGAAGCTCCCATGTGCCGTCCACTGCCTCTCCAAACTGCTGCAAAATAAAACCAAAATAAAACACCCAGACTGCTGCCCATAGGTCTCGAACATGGGACCTGCTAGAACCTATGCTTTGCAGAGTAGCCCCCTAGGCCATTCGGCCAAAGCGCTTTTTGTGATACAAAGCCCCAACATTTATTTTTAACCCTTCCTACTTCAGCCCATCACATAGCAAAATAAAACGCCAAAAATGCCATCGCCCCACTCGAACCAGCGCCCTTTCTTCCCTTCACGCCTAAGTGGCGCATGAGAGCCACTTTGCCAATGGACTTTCATGTCCACCAACCTGCCATTAATTTTAAGGCCTACTTAGCCCATCCTTTGGTGACGCAAAAATAAAACAAAAATTGCTGCCTTAGCACTCGAACCCTGCTCCCTTAGGCGTCCCTTTCAAAGCTCCAAGCGCGCCTCCATGCCACTCCACCCAACTGTTTCTTGTGTCCTAAGTTCCACCAATTTATTTTAAGGCCTTCTTGCCCTATTTCCCCTTTTTACACTAAAAATCTAAAATTTTCCAAGGTACTCCCCGTTCATCCAATCATTCTTAAAACCTCTAAATACACCAAAGCACACCCAAAAATCTTCCAACACCTGGGTTAAACTCAAATTGCATAGCCCCTAAACCAGGGTGTTACATGTTGCACCTGCCAAAAACAATGGAAATGCAAGCCCTGATGGCCAGGATAGCCCAAATGGGGGTGAAAAAAGAGATTAAGAAGACTGTATCGTTCAAGAAATTGGTGGAGCCATTTAGGATTGAAAGATGGGCTATTGTGAACTTCTCGGCTCCTCGTTGTGATCCAAACAACATTGCAAGGGATTTGATTCGTTGTGGAGAAATGAAAGGAATTTGTATTGATCCCCTATTTGATATATTCAATAAGATAAACCAGAATAGACGTCTTTCACCTGTGGTTAGAGTTGAAAAATGGTTGAACAGATACAATCTAGACCTCCTGGAGCTCCGCAGTTCCTTCTTTGTCTGCACCTTGATAGGAAAAATTCTGATCTTTATGGGCAATGGAAGTGGAAGAATCTTTCTAAGTATGGCATTATGACTCAATGTAGGGCATGATCAATACTTTACAAATCTTTTTCTGAAGATCAATGTTTAGCTTAGACGGTCTCCTCATCACCATCAAAGCCATAATTATGCGATTGAGTTAAAGTCAAGTCTGAACAAGATCGAGGAAATGTAAGGTAAAATTAAAGAGTTAGAAGCAACATTGCACAGTTGTGAATTTCAGATCGAGCTTCTTGAGACCAAAGAAGGGTGCTTGAAGGAAGAGCTCCACCATTCGCATGATTAAGTTAGAAATCGAAATTATCTCATGGATGAAGTAATAGTCTAGATTCAAGAAGTAGCTGATCATCTACAGACTTTGGCATCACAGGCTAATACGTTGAGCATGAAGTATGAGCTACAGTCTGATCATAGTCAAGAGCTAGCTTTCTTGCTTGGGAAAATTAAGACTTTAGGACTTAGGGCGAAAGCATATGGTAGTCCGTTTTATGTAAAGGATTTTGTTTTCTAATAAAGTTTTCTAAAATGAAGTTGAATCAAAATCGATACCTCTTTGCATTCATGCATTTGCATTACATTGTATCATTTGCATTAGACTTTTATAAAAGGACCCTAATTAGGTAAAAATATTTCAGTTAACCTAGAAAACATGGAGCAAAGGTTGGAGAGAATAGAGAAAATGCAAATACAGATGTAGGGGCAATTGACCAAGATCCAACAAGAAATGCGGGAATTTTAAAGGAATATGATAGGCCAGCTAGCCCAGTTACTAGCCAAAGGAGTTGGAAAAAGAAGTGGCTCAGCGGACAATAGTGAGGATTATGAGGAAGATATCGTTTATTCTCTAATAGGTATCCCGACGCAACCAGACACGCATCTGCATGGGGAACCCGTCATTATTGGACCCCGATGTCATACTTCGGCCCTATTGAATTCTCCAATAGGTTCAGGTTTTAACCTGAGTGATGATTGAGCCAAACCAGTTGCTTTGGTAGAAACAAAGGAAGGAGGAGAATGGACCTCAAAAGCCCTGAAGAAAAAGGAAAAGAAAACGAATAATGCCGGTAGGTATAACAAGAGCCATTCATAGCCGATTACAGTAAACCAGCAAAGGATGGTAGTTACGAGCAATCAGGTTTCCCCAAGGCAAAACTCTGAAAGGCTCCAATTTACGCCAATCCCCATGACGTATAAGGAGCTATATCAAAGTTTGTTTGATGCACACATGGTGTCTCCATTTTATCTGAAACCGTTGCAACCTCCATTCCCAAAATGGTATAACAAGAACGCTCAATGTGACTACCATGCAGGAATAACGGGACATTCGATTGAAAACTGTACTACGTTTAAAAAGTTGGTCAAAAGGTTTCTTAAAATGGGAGTTGTGAAGTTCGACGATCCATCAAAACCTGATCACTTTCATGAGGTAGTGAATACGGTAAATTGAAGGAGGAGACAAGAAAGTTGCTATTCCTTAAGAAATCAAAGAGGGAATCAGAGAACAAAGTTTCCAAACCCTTGTGTGCTTGGGAGTGTTTTGAATAATGAGATTGTGGAAGAAATCCTCAATACTTTTAGGGCTAATTTAGAGTAATGTCCAAAACATGCTTGTTGTCTTGAGCCTAGAGGCAACAAGAACCTTTTTGTGAAATAGGCTTATGTTCAAAATTTTATTTCAATAAAATGCATCTTTTTGAGTACATATTCTTTTATTCTTTCCATTTCATATTGTACATTCTTTTGTTTTACAATATTGTTTCATTCTTTATTCATGATTATACAAATAACTGTTCTTTGGATCATTTATTCTTTTGAAATATTCTTTCGAGCCTATACTAGGTCCCCAGATATCAACGACATGAGCGACATTGTTACTGACTCCCTTTTTGAATTAGATATGGGTCTAGGGGATCTAAGGACTTTGAAGATGACAGAGATTGTAACCTACCTTTTGATTTGTTAAAGATGGTAGAACAAGATGAAAAGACAGACCTTACTCTACAAAGGGTCATTGGATATTATGAGCCTAGAAAAGGGGTGAAGAACGAAGCCCAGCTCACCATAGAAATAATGCGAGACATCATTGAGTTATTTTCAAGAATTCAAAGATGTTTTGCACGATCATATCAAGACATGCCTGGGCTACTAAGATGCGGGCTACACATGAGGATCGAGCACTGTTGATCTACATAGAAAGGGATGATATCAGCTATGCCGTATTTAAGGAGACAAGATTCATGTGCCTTCTCCATTTCTTCACAAATTTTCCATATGTGGGGCATGGATATTATGGGGCCAATCTCGCCAAACGCTTCTAGTTGACATCAATTTGCTGTCATGGTCGTCGTCTACTTCACTAAGAGGGTGGAAGTAGCTTCATATGTCAACATTGCAAAGTCGACAGTCATCAAATTCCAAAAAAAAAGAAAAAAAAGGAAAGGATTAGATGCCAAGCAAAGAATGCCATAAAGGATCATGCATAATCAGTACAAAGTCAAAGTCTGATTTGCCCAAAGATCGAAAAGATATCACAATGACAAAGAAAAAAACTATGAAAGGTGACTTAGACTTGTAAGGATTGGCATAAGAAGCTCTGTGTTACCTCTGCCTTATTGAATGTCACCGTAACCTTTCACTGGGGCAACATCTTACCCATTGGTTTATGGAATTGAAGCGTTTTGTTAATTAAACCTAATTGAAGAAAAGGTTAAAAGCTATTCGTCACGGCCAGATGATGCGAGCTTACGTTAAAGAAGTTCATCTTAGGGAATTCCACGAGGGAACCTGATGTTGCAAAAGACCTTTCTTCTATAAAAAGATTTTAGAAGAAAGCATATGCCAAACTGGGAAGGACTTATGTAGTGCCTGTTCTAGAGGAGCATTGATATTGACCGAAACGGATAGTGAAGACTTGCCCAATCCGATGACCTCAGGTTCAGCCAAGAGGTATTTTACCTGAAAGAAGAAAGACTAAGGTGAAAACCCGAAAAGGGTGCCTTGAGCTCAAATTCATTCAAAAAAAAAGAGAAGGAAAAAAAAAGAAAAATGAGAGGCCAAGGCGAAAACCCGCAAAGGGCGCTTTGAGACCAAAGGGGTTTTGAGCTGAAAACCCGAAAAGGGCGGCTCAAATTTTGATCAAAGATAGGGCATGTAGTAGTCTTGCTATGCCTGAATTAACAAAGAAGAATTATGCTGCGTCTTGGGGCATCGTCAAAGTACTTCGGATCCCCTAAATACATATTGAGCTTAAAATGCTCCTCAAGAAGTTTGAACAAAGAAGCTCAGACTGCGATATCTGGGGCACCTAGCTTCTATCTTTCCCATTTTTGAATTTGTTATCTTTGATTACTCTATTCTTTTCAAGATACACCCCGATCAATTTTCTTGGTTATCTTTGATTAATTTATTTGTTTCGAGCTATGCTCATGATTAACTTCTTTCTTGTCCATTGTCGTAATCTTTTTCAAGCATTTTATATTGAAATAACAATTTATGGACTAATAACACTTTCATAAAAGGAGTTTCGCATATTACTCTAGAAGCTTCTAAATAATATAAGGAATATGAAGCATGACTATTGTTCAGAACTCACCAAGCCTAAGGGCTGGAAATATTGAAAAATGATTATCTCTTCAGATTTTATTGGATAAGACAATTTCGTTGGTGATATCACATCGGAAAATGACGAACAAGGTCAATCCAAGTGTAAAGGGATCATTGTTGGGATACCCTGCATTCATACATCTGATTATTACACCCAGGGAATGGTGTAACAAATTAAATTGATTGAAAGTGATACAAGTTCTGTACCTCTGAGTGGTAACAGAAAAATGGAAGAAACTAAATGTTATTCCCCTGAAGTTGCAGTGGGTGTCCCAAGGTTCAAGTAGAGAGGACTCGAAATTACCATGGGACAACTTATTTGAGAAAAACATGAACAAGAATGAAAAACAAATGAGTGATAATACCTAGAATAGGAATCATACTCATAACATTTTTGTATCATAGCAAATTTCATTAGGAGCATTTGATTCATTTCCGTCATCGCATCCTAATCCTTGAAATAAGGAATCATCTTCATAACATTTTGCATTCATATATCATTGCATGTCTAATTAGGAGCATTAGATACATTTCGATCAAGGCATCCTAATTATTAGACATAAGCATATACCTATTCTACAGGTTATGTCCTCTATAGGACAATGTAGCAAGGGCGAAGACACGACCGCAATTCCTGAGCTTGCAGGAAGCAGATCGAAGACATCAGTCTGGTGATCCCTGAGTTTGCAAGGATCGATTGAAGATAACAGATCCGCAATTCCCGAGTTTGCGGGAAGTAGATCGAAGACATCGATCGTGATCCACGAGTTTGCGAGGATCGATTGAAGATAGCGAATCCGCAATTCCCGAGTTTGCGAGAAGCGGATCGAAGACATCGATCGTGATCCCCGAGTTTGCGGGGATCAAATTTAAGATAGCAGATTTGGCAATTCCCGAGTTTGCAGGAAATGGATCGAATACATCGACCGGTGATCCCCGAGTTTGCGGGGATCAGATTGAAGATAGCGAGATCTGGCGATTCCCGAGTTTGCGGGAAGCGGTCGAGGACATCGATCGGTGATCCCTGAGTTTGCAGGGATCAGATTGAAGATAGCAGATTTTACGATTCCTAAATTTGCAGGAAGTAGATCGAAGACATCAGTCTGGTGATCCCTGAGTTTTCAGGGATCAGATTGAAGATAGCAGATCTGCAATTCTTGAGTTTGTAGGAAGCAGATCGAAGACATCGATCCGGTGATCCCCGAGTTTGCGGTGGATCGATTGAAGATAGCGAATCTAGCAATTCCTGAGCTTGCAGGCAGCAGATCGAAGACATCAGTCTGGTGATCCCTGAGTTTGCAGGGATCAGATTGAAGATAGCAAATCTAGCAATTCCTGAGTTTGCAGGAAGTAGATCGAAGACATTAGTCTGATCTCCCTGAAGTTGCAGTGGAGCAGATTAAAAGATAGCGGATATTGCCTTTTTGAAGTTGCAGTGAAGCAGTTTGAAGCTAAAAAACTTATTGAAACCTAGATCAAATTCCACTACCCCTGAAGATGCAGTTGAGATTGGAAGCCGTTTGAAGAAGGCGAGGATCAAGAATTTGAAGCTCGGCCAAAACCGGGCAAAATTGGTCCTTTTATAGTCTTTTCTCTATTCTCGTTACACGACAATAAGCAAAGAGGGGCAGCTGTAGAGGCCCATTTTTGCCCGGGCTGGAATAAACCAAAATAAAAAAAACAAAGTTTTTAAACAGTCCAAATACAAGCCCATTAACAGCAACCCAATACCTTAAAACTCACTTAGCCCAACAGACAAACTAAACCCAATTACACATTTAGCCCAAATACTAAAAACTGACCCAACAAATTCTACACCCAAAAGGCCCACTGCCTAGGCAGGTTTCATAATCCTCCTAGGTTCTTTGAAACCCTAGGCGCGCCTGCAAAGACCCTTCTCCATCGCGCCGCAAGCCCCAAAGAAACAGCCCCTCTTGCGCTTTTGCGCCACAAATCAGCTCTCATCTAGCCTCAATGCGCTTCAATGTCGCCCCATCGCCAGATCCGCGTCAATCACTTGCAAAAGGAAGGAAAATCGACAGCAAAATTTTTGTTTCCTTTTTCATTTTGTTTCAAAGGCTATAAAAGCCTAACAAAGAATCTGTAATGGGGGAGACAGAGATACAGAGATACAGAGATACAGAAAACAAGAAGAACAAAAAATTTACAGAATACAAAATATATTTTTTAGAGGTGATTCTGATTCGGTTTTTATCTTCTTATTTTTTCTCTTTCAATACGTGCATGTTCTACGAATAAACAAAAAAAATATAAAAAGAGTAAGGAGTTTTACCTTCGCCCGCCCGTGAGACGACGGTGTGCGTGCCTGATCGAATGCATCCAGAAATCGAGGTCGAGAGAGAGCGAGAGGATTTCAGAGTTTTTTTCAAAGTTTTTTTTAAAACAGATTTTAGAATTATTTTTTTATTAAAGCTGATTTATATAATAAGTATGGAACGGCGCCGTTTGAGGGGTATAGGGTCTGCGCGTCAACCCGGTTTGTGACCCGGATCCGCGCTTTTCTACTTTAAATGGTTTTATTACGATTTTAGTCCCCCCGCATTTTCTGTTTTTCTAATACAGCTTATTTTTGTTTTCAAATTCGCCCCATATTTTTACTTTCGTTCCAATTTAATCCCGATTTTTTTAAAAATCTTTTTATTTTTTATTCCATTTTAAATTATTTTAATATTGTAAAAAAATTATTTTGTTATATTAAATATTTTGTATTATTTCCATTATTATTTATATTAATTTGTATATAGTATAAAATTCATATATATATAGTTTTTATAAATATTAATTTCATATATATGTAATTATTATTATTTATACCTATATTATATAAATTAGCATATTATTATTTATATTATATATTTTTAATTATTATTATATTATTATTTTATTTTAATTATTTTTTTATTTTTACAAAGTTATTTTAGTATTTATATATATTAGTTATTATATTATATTTTAAAATTTTATACATTATATATATATATAATTTTATTTATTTATTTATTATTTAATCTTGCATAAAAATTTCGTATTTATTTAGTAATTTTCTTTTTATTTTGATATTTATTGTCTATGTATACATCTTATTTGTCCATACTCTCTTATTTATTTATTTATGTTTGCCATTATGTAGTTATTTTTATTAGTTATTTTTCTACATTATTATAAATATGAAATGTTAGTATGCCTTAATTGCTTTTGATATTTATGTTTGATTGTATAAATTTGATATTGTCACATAAATCGTTGTTTAAAATAAAAAATACATTTTTACAAAATTAATATTTTATTTAAAGGTTTTTAAAATAAGGCAATGTTTTGGTATCTAAAAATTTGGGAAATAATGCCCAATCGTGCTGGTTGTCGATTTTCCGTTTGGCTAAATAACTAAATATCTTTTTAACAAGTTTTATAAATTATGAGATGATCTTAGTTACGAGGGTTTAAAAATATCATGTCCAATCGTGCTGGATGTGATGTTTATATTCCTTCGGATCGAAGAAATCTCAAATTTTAAATCAAAATTACTCGAAGTTTTATAAATTATGAGATGATCTTAGTTACGAGGGTTTAAAAAATATCGTGTCCAATTGTGCTGGATGTGATGTTTATAATCTTTCGGATCGAAGAACTCTCATATTTTAAATCAAATTGTTCACAGTTTTTTTTGGAAATCATATTTTTAAATATTTTTAAATTTCAAACATTTGGACATGATTTTATCGATTAGGTACCAATTTTTGGGCGTTATGAGGGGGCTAACCCTTCCTCATACGTAACCGACTCCCGAACCTGTTTCTTGGTTTTTTGTAGACCAGAATTAAATGTTTTAAATAAAACGTTTTACAAGGTGATCCAATCACACCTAAGGAAAAAAGGGATTGGTGGCGACTCCCATTTTCGTTTTTAAAAGTCGACCCCATTTTTTCTACCGATTTTTAAAATGGTTTCGACACATGTATTTATATAGGCATTCGACTATAATTGTTTGAAATATTTGATGGTTGTTAATGAATTGTTCTTTATGGGATATTGTGAGATTATGGAAAAGTGACTAATATGTTATATAAGAACATGGGTGTATTAATTTTGAAATGTAACATAATTAGGTATATCATTTACCTGTTTAAATAGTTGATATGTATAATAAATTATTCAAGTTGTTTAGCATAATATTCGAATAGTACATGGAATGAGTGACTAAACATGTAGTTTATTTGATTAATGATATGTATTAAAATGATTAAGTATAAGATGAGTTTGATATTTGTTAATAAATGAAATTGAAATAATGAATGTCTTATTGTTTGGTAAGTATAAGATGATAGATATGTTTGAATTTATAAAGATTAGTATGGTTTGATTTAAATAGAGTATGTGCAACCTCATTCTGTTTGGATGATTCAATACATAAACGCTAGCTTTAATTTGAATGTTAAGTATGTGTCTTTGATTTGAATGTTAAGTATGTGAATATAATATGTTATGTAGTGATTATTTTTACTCTTGAATGTACATGATATGTTTAAAAAAAAATGCCTGTTCTGAGTGATGTCTTATTTGGTAATGCCTCGTAACCCTAATCCGGCGACGGATACGGGCTAGGGGTGTTACATTTGATTAGTATCAGAGCTATGGTTTAGCCGGTTCTAGGACTACCATAGCGTATGTGAGTCTAGCTGTACATGCCATATATAATCTACGATAGTGTGATATCTCCCAACTCTAACAAAGATTGTTTTGATGAAATAGATAAGTTTTTTTTTTCAACTGAGCTAATTCTGATAGTACAGAAGTAAATATTCAAATAATTGAGTGGAGATGTGTTGATGATGAGTTGAGACTCATAAAGGTAAGAATCAAATTGTATGACATGTTGTTATTGATAAATGTGGTAATTACATGAGCATATGAGATGTGATATTTGAGTTATGATTGCTATCTGAAATGCTCTGATTTTGAAATGGTGATTTGAGTTGGCATATGAACAATGTGTTAATAATAAAAAGTGATTAAAAGAAAAGGTATATTAAATGATTTGAGAATGTGAAATTAGTAATGAGCTGACTATTCGTGATAGTATGTATTATGTGCAATCATGTGAGAGTTAAATTTGAGGCTCTACTACCCTCACCCCCTTGTCAGAAAAATGTTACAATTTTATTATAAGAGTTGGAATGAATAAGCTCACTAATTTGAAGTTTTAGAAAATTCGAGTTTGAAAGATTAGTAATGTGATCAGAAAAGAGAATGAATCAGCAAATGAAGATAGTACTAAAAGAGATATTGGGCAGTTCTGAAGACTATTCAAATTTTGCAAAGTCACTGTTAAAGAAGAAGTTAACTTCGATTAAATGATATATTCAGGTACGTTATCTAAATAAAGTATTAACTGAAGCTTTCCTGAATTGATTTCTGTTAGTGATGGGATAATATGAAAATTTATGATGACAGAATTAGACAGTGGATTGATGTTTGAATTGTATTGATGGTTGAATGCAATGGTTATAGTCGGGCAATTATTATGATTCCATTTGGACATTCTGTGTGTACATTTATCCTTAGAAGTATATGTGACTTGTTTAATTTTAAAAAGAAAGTTTTACCATATAAGAACATTAGCTAAACATATTAATAGATGAAAGTATCGTTGATCTGTTTGGGGTATATTCGACATTGTTATGTCTTCCTTTGATAATTTATTCATGGTGTAGATATGAAAGTCGACGGTAAAATCTGTATGAGACTAATATTCTGTTCCTATTGGTTATTTATATGTTGAAAATAAGTGAAGATTATATTACTTCTGTTACTGTGGATTTCAGTATTTATGAGCGACATTGATCTTTCTGGATATTTCTGGGATATCATCGGAACAAATATTATTTTATATGAGTTGTAATTTTTAGATATTCTGTGTAACTCCAAATGTTGAAATTTTGCTGTTACGGTATTTTTATGATTCCATGTGATTATCTGCAAGAGATCTCTATTTGACAGAGATGACTATGTCTATTGCAATTATAATTTCTGGCTTGAAATGTGAGAATACAGTGGTACCTTTCTTAGAGTTATAGAAGATGTGTTTCTACAATGGTTGCTATCTAAATCATATTTGATTCCTTTGTATGTTCAGATACTTCATTAACAGCTGGGATAATACTCATTATAGGATTGAGACATTATTCCTAACAAAGTTCAATGATTTCTATTTGGTTAAGGTGATTTTAGTATAATTCGGAGTTTCGATGATTAATATACGAGACAGCTTTATTATAAACTCTTTTCTAGTTCTCGTGAAAGTTCGACAGTGATAAAAGTGAAAATGATAGAAAATCAAGATATATTTGTATAATGATGTGTCTGGGGTCATCCTTCTAATGAGAATAAAGATTTCTTTGAAAAGACCGATTTAGTAGTTAGTATGATTTGAATTATTTGATTGAAAAGTTAATTGGGATATATGTGTTTGAATTTATCTACGAACTGGAAATAAACTTTGAACGTACATGTATGAATTGAAGGATAGATTGAAAGAAGAATTTGTATTCTTAAAGACTCTGATGTACTAAAGACTGTTTTCCGAACAAGGTACGGACACTATAAGTTTCTGGTTATGCCTTTCGGACTTACTAATGCACCTGTTATTTTCATAGATTTGATGAATCGAATTTTCAGACAGTATCTGGATCAGTTTGTAGTAGTGTTTATAGATGATATTTTGATTTACTCCCGTGATGAAACATAGCATGCTGAGCATCTGAGACTCGTGCTACAGACTTTACGAGATAAACAATGGCATGCAAGGTTTAGTAAATGTGAGTACTGGTTATGTGAAGTCAGTTTTTTTTTGGGACATGTTGTATCAGCATCAGGTATCAGGGTTGCTCCGAGTAAGATTTCCGTTATATTTGACTGGAAAACTCCAAGAAATGTCTTTAAAGTTCGAAGTTTTCTGGGACTTACTGGTTATTACAGACGGTTCGTGAAAGGTTTCTCTATGATTGCTACATCGATGACAAAACTGTTACAGAAAAATGTTAAGTTTTAGTGGTCAGAAAAGTACCAGGAAAGTTTTGATCAGTTGAAAGCTCATTTGACTAAAGCTCTAGTGTTAGTTCAGCCAGAATCGGGTAAAGAATTTATCATTTATAGTGATGCATCCTTGAGTGGTCTGGGTTGTGTTTTGATGCAGGAAAGCAAAGTTATAACTTATGTCTCGAGACAACTGAAGCCATACGAAAAGAACTATCCGACACATGATTTGGAGTTAGCAGCTATTGTGTTCGCATTAAAGATTTGGCGTCACTATCTGTTCGGTGAGAAATGTCATGTTTTTTCTGATCATAAAAGCCTGAAGTATTTAATGACTCAGAAATATCTTAATTTGAGCCAACGTCGATGATTAGAGTTGTTAAAAGAGTACGAGCTAGTGATTGACTATCATCCGGGAAAGGCTAATGTTGTTGCTGATGCTTTGAGTAGAAAATCATTATTTATTTTGTGTGCAATGAATGCGTATCTGGTGATGGCTTGATAATAGCTGAATTAAAAGCAAGACTGTTATTTGTTCAACAAATTTGTGATACTCAGAAAGTTGATAATGAAATGTTAGCAAAGCGAGTTCAGTGTGAAATGAATATTGTATCTTAATTCTGAGTTGATAAAAATAATTGTTTGAGGTTCAGAAACCGAATATGTGTTCATAGAAATTCAGAGTTAATTTAAATGATTTTGAACGAAGCTTACAATAGTCGGTTATCTGTTCATCCGGGTAGTATGAATATGTATAATGATTTGAAACAGTTTTATTGGTGGTCTGGTATAAAACGAGACACATCTGACTTTGTTTCGAAATGCTTAATCTGTTAGTAAGTAAAAGCCAAGCATCAAGTACCTTCTAGCTTACTTCAGCCGATTATGATATCCGGGTGGAAATGGGATAGGGTCACGATAGATTTTGTATCTAGTTTACTGTTGACACTGAGCAAGAAAGATGTAATCTGGGTTATTGTGGATAGAATGATTAAATCTGGTTTACCTTTGATTGAATTTGCTCATAATAGTAGCTTTCAATTTAGTATCAAAATGGCACCCTACGAGGCTTTGTACAGATGTAAATGTCGTACACCATTGTATTGGAACAAATTTAGTGAAAGTAAGATACGCGAGGTTGACTCGATTAAAGAAACATAACAAAAAGTGATAGTGATCCGTGATAGCTTGAAAGCTGCAACAGATCGTCAAAAGTCATATGCATATTTGAAACGTAAAGATATTTAATTTCAGATCGGAGATCAAGTGTTTCTGAAAGTTCCACCATGGAAGAAAGCACTTAGATTCGGTCGTAAAGGCAAGTTGAGTCCGAGATTTATTGGGTTGTATAAGATCAAAGAGCGTTATTGTAACAACCCAAACCCGGCCCAAACATTACGACCGAATTTGATTTGTTACGGAGAAAAACTTTTTGAACACCATTTTAAAACCAATTTAAGTTTTGTTGAGAACTTCTCATTTTTGGTTATCTTGCCAAAACTTACACCTAGATTTAATTTGGGAATTTAGTTAAGTCCGGTTGTTATGCAAATTTCAAGTGTGCCCGACGGCACGATAAAACATTTTCGTGTTATTTTAAGAAAACATGTGATTTTAATTCAATTTTAATAATATAGTTTAAACAAAGTATCCAACATATAAGAAATAACAAAAGCAAAGTTTATGGAGGCCTTATTACAACCAAAATAAAAATAACCCAATAATGAAAATAAATAGCTAAGTTTAAAGTTCAATAAATTTAAATCCACTGCATGGCCACCTCGAGTCCAACCGGCCCCTCAACCGCCATCTACGAGTCACCTGAAAAAAAAAATGTTTAAGGAGAAGGTGAGTCACCAAGACTCAGTATGTAACCCTTCCCCCATATGTAAGCAATTTCATACACAGCATATAATCAATCATCATGTACTAAGTCATGCACCCGTCCTAGCCAACCAAACGCCTTTGTCTACCCCATGTGGTACCAAACCACTGGTGACCGTAGTCACAATGTGTTACCAAAACACTGGTGGTGCCAAACCACTGGTGACATATAGTCACGATGTGCTACCAAAGCACTGGTGTCCGTGGACACAAATCGGGTGATGGGGCCAACCCATCGTGTGATACCAAATCACCGCGCGGCGAGACGATCCCATATCTCAAGTGGGGCCAACCCACGGTGGTGTTAACCACGAGGGACGAGTCGCTATGAGGTACCAAACCTCTGGAGGTACCAAACCTCTGGTGACATATAGTCACAAAGCAGTGTTACCAAAACAACGTGTGCTCAAAAAGACGAAATATCACCGCCCCCTCCACTCATCAATCCCACATCAACATTTATATCACATATTTTATGCTACCATATACTTAATCACATGTACAGGTTTTATCATCAGCAATAAGCAACGTGTACTAGACACACCATGCTTCCCAAAAGCATCTTAAAATATTTCATAGTCAACAAGGACTTACCTGTTTCCTTGCTTATACCATTCATGGTATTAATCCCGAATCTACACAGATCCGGTTAGCACACACAACAATTTAGTACATTTAATTAATTATAAGTGTGTATGTACACACCTGTCACCCTTGGATGTTCTAAATCCGAAAAAGAAACGTTGGCCACCCTAGATCTACTGATCCCTATATTCGGCCAAATACCCATATTAGTACTATGGCCTAATCGGCCAACCAGTTAATTTGAGAGGGTTCCTTGTGAACCCGAATTCTTACCTTCACACTTTTGGATACTAATCGCAATACTTGATTCCCGAATCTGCTTGTCAATCACCATTGATTTAGTAAGTAAAACTAATAGCCTTCGGCTTTTAATCGAATACAAACTAAATGAAATCTTCTTACCACCACTTACCCAAGCCGATTATTAGAGAATAGGAGTTGGGATTGAGTACTTCAAAATCCCGGGATACCTAATGGAATCGATTCCAAAGAAGAGAAATAGTTAGCCATTACCAGCACCAAATCTCGGCTCTTCTCTTCACTTTGGTCGACAAAAACATAAGATTAAGAGAGAAAAGTTTCGGCCCTTCTTACCTTCACCAAATCGACTACCAAAAGAAATCCCGAAGAGTTCTATACTACTTATGATATTCGGCCAAGAAGCTTCAATATAGAAAGAATTTTCTGACACAAGAAAAAGTTGGTAGATTCGGCTATTATGAAAGAAAAATAGTGGAGAGAAAGAAAGGTAGCAAGAGTTTCAAGCTAAAAGGAGTGGATGTTCGGCCAAAGAAAGAAATAAAAGAAAAGGGAGATTGAGGATGGGGATTCGGCAAGGAGAAGTAGAGAGAGTTTTCGGTTTTGATAGAGGTTGAAAAGGGAGCGAAAAAGATTTGAAAGATGGAATATGGAGAAGAGGGAAATTCGGCTATTGCCAAAAAGAAAATAAAAGATGAATGGATGCCTTGAAGAAGGATTCGGCACCCTCCCCTTTTCCTAGTCTCCCTTGCCGTCCACTCTCTTTGAACAAAGAGTTCAAAATTCGGCAAATACCCAAAACAATTCTAGGCCACTTGTTTGAAATTATTCAAATAATTTGAATAATAATCACATAATAATCCATTTAGAATAATGTCCTTGATTATCCCTTATTAACACTATAATTAAACAAATAAAACTCTCATATCATCCTTTAATAATAATATTTAATAAAAGAGTTTGAAGGGAGAAAAACTCTCCCACTTGTGCCGTCCAAATAAAGAGCAAAAGGGAGGATTTATGTGACTCGAACCAAGGTTCTCCCTTGCTCCTTGGTGGCGTCACATGCTAGCTCTTAAGTGGGCTTGCTTTGCCACTTATTCTAGGCTCATCTTATGTCCAATTTATCCCCATTTATTCTTATAACACCCACTTGTTAAGGCTCCCTACCTCAAAGCTTGAAAATAATATTTTTCCCACTACTCGAGCTTACTAAAAATCCATAATTAAGCCTTAACATTCCATAAATAATATCACAAAGAGTCATAATACGAAAAATAATTAAATTCCAAATAACCCCATATTTGGGATGTTACGCTTCTACCCCCTTAAAATAAATTTCGTCCTCGAAATTCCTTGATCAAAAGAGATGGGGTATTGCCGCCGCATCACCTCTTCGGGCTCCCACGTAGCTTCTTCCACTCCGTGGTTCCGCCATATCACTTTCACTAAAGGCACTGCCTTCCTACGTAGAACTTTCACATCTCGGTCTACAATCTGAACCGGTTCCTCTTCAAAAGATAAATCCGAATTCACCTCAATCTCTGCTACTGGCACAACGTGCGAAGGATCCGACCGATACCGTCTCAATTGATACATGAAATACGCCATGAATCGATTCGATTCTGCGGCAACTCTAGGCGATAAGCTACCGGTCCTACTCGCTTTACAAATCAGATATGGCCCGATGAACCTTGGGCTCGGCTTCCTTTTCGTCCAAATCTCAACACCTTTTTCCAAGGCGACACTTTCGAAAAGACTTTGTCTCCCACAAAGATACTCCATTTCCTTGCGTTTGAGATCGGCATAAGACTTACGCCTATCTCGATGCTTCCTTGAGACGAGACCGAATCACCTTGACTTTGTCTTGATCCTCTGTTACCAATTCCGGACCCGAACTTGTCGTTCCCCAACTCCGTCCAACATGTAGGGTGCGGCACTTTCGTCCCATATAGGGCCTCATATGTAGCCATTTGAATACTCGCTTGATAACTATTGTTATAAGCGAATTCCGCTAATGGTAGGTACTCCTCCCAACTACCACTAAAATCCAAGACACAACCTCTTAACATGTCTTCTAAAATCAGTATCACCCTTTTCCGATTGTCCGTCAGATTGTGGATGGAAAGCGTCATCAAATCTAACCGTGTACCCAAAGCTTGATGCAACGCTTTCGAACCTCGGCGTGAATCTAGGATCCCTATCTGAAATAATCGATCATCGGCACACCATGTAACCTCACTATTTCACCCACATACAACCGCTAGCTTCGGAGTGAGTAATCCATTCTCACCGGCATGAAGTGGCTGATTTAGTCGGCGATCCACAATTACCCAAATCGCATCCTTCTTGTTGGGCGTAAGGGTAGCCCACTAACAAAATCCATGGTGATCCTCTCCCATTTCCATTGAGGATCTTTATCGGTTGAAGTAGTCCCGATGGTAATCGATGTTCACCCTTAACTGGCTTTGCACGTCGGACACTTTCCTACGAACTCGGTTATCTCACGCTTCAACCTGTGCCACTGTAATCAAGCTTTCCGCAAGTCTCCATACATTTTGCAGCCCCGGGATGCATAGCATATGGGCTGCTATGTGCATCATGGAGAATTTTCCGCCTCAGTCAGTATCCTTCGGCATGCATGCTCGCTCTTGAAAACAAAGCACTCCATCACTAGACAGATCAGTACCCTTCCAAACCACCATCCCGAACTTGTACCCTCTTAACGCTCAAGCCTTCATCCACTAACCGCTTTTCCTTAATCCCTCAATCCATGTTGGCTTTACTTGAAGTTCCGCCAACAGACTCCCATCATCATATAGACTCAACCGAGCAAACATTGCTCTTAAGTCCGCCACAACCTTCCGGCTCAATGCGCGGCTACCACATTAGCCTTACCGGATGGTACTCGATTGAACAATCGTAATCCTTTAGTAGTTCAATCCACCGACGCCGCTCAGTTCGATCCTTCCGAGTCGAAGATACCTCAAGCTTTTGTGATCCGTGTAGACTATCGACTTCTCCCCATACATGTAATGTCTCCATATCTTGAGAGCGAAGACGATCGCCGCTAACTCCAAGTCGTGCGTTGGGTAGTTAACCTCATGCGGTCTTAAGCGACGGGATGCATAGGCTACTACCTTCCCTTCTGCATCAACACACATCCCAAACCCGGTGTGAGATGCATCACAATAGACGGTGAATAACTTTCCCGCTTGGTCGTACTAAAACCGAGCTTCCGTCAAAATTTTCCTTAGCTTATCAAAGCTTCCTTGCCGCTTCTCCGTCCATACAAATGGAACACCTTTCCTTAGTAACTTGGTTAACGGTACGCTGCTATTAGAGAGAATCCTTCCACGAATCTCCGATAGTACCCTCGCTAAACCAGAAAACTTCGTATTTTCACCCACCGACCTAGGTGGTTTCCAATCCAATCTTTGCTTCAATCTTGCGAGGGTCTACTCTAATTCCTTCACTAATACTACATGACCTAAGAAAGCCACTTCCCTAAGCCAAAATTCGCATTTCTTGAATTTGGCATATAAATCGCTTCTCCTCAATACTTGCGAAACTATCCGTAAATGCTTGTCATGCTCCTCCTCTGTCTTTGAATAAACCAATATGTCGTCTATGAACACCACGACGAATTGGTCCAAGTCTTCGTTGAAATACCCTATTCATTAAGTCCATAAATGCCACCGGTGCATTGGTCACCAATGGCATCACCAAGAACTCAAAATGCCCATACCGAGTTCGAATGCCGTCTTTGTGAACATCACCCTCCTTCACCCTTAATTGATGATAACTCGACCTAAGGTCAATCTTTGAGAATACCGACGCACCTTTCGCTTGGTCAAACAAATCATCGATCCGAGGCAACGGGTACTTGTTTTTGATCGTTAACTTGTTCAATCAAGTAATCGATGCACATCCGCATAGAACCGCCCTTCTTCTTGACAAACAACACAGGTGCTCCCCACGGAGATATACTTGGTCGAATAAACCCTCTATCCAGAGTTCCCGAATTTGAGCCTTTAGCTCCACCAATTCCTTTGGTGCCATTGGTATGGTGCTATAGACACAGTGCCGCCGGTAGCAAGTCTATACCGACTTCGACTTCTCGATCCGGAGGCGGACCGGAAGTTCTTACTGGGAATACATCAAGAAATTCCCCACCGTTCGGACCTTTCCAACTACTAACCCCTTAGCTTCCAAAGCACGATCTCCAACCAAATACGCCTCACAACCCTTCTTGACCATCTTTTCACCTTCAAGGCGATCACTACATTGGATAGGTAGTTTCTCCTATCTCCTATCATAACCACTTCATCACCTTCACTGCCTCTTAGAACCATGCGCTTGGCGCGCAATCCAAATTCGCTTGATACTTAACCACCCAGTCCATTCCAAGGATCAAATCGAACTCCCCAAACGGTAGTTCCATTAGATCGACTACAAATACTACCCCTTGAAGTTCTAGGGTGCGCCTCTATAAAGTTTGTCTACTATTACAGAGTGACCTAAAGGGCTAACTACGATCATCTCCCTAGAAGCCGTTTCGAGTTTAGGTCCATAGTTCCTACCACACTACTAGCAATGTACGAGTGCGTCGAGCCCACATCAATCAATGCAACATAAGGAAAACCAAAAATTAGAAACGTACCGGTTATGACATCCGGTGCGTCACCTTCCTCGCGACACCTCGCTGCGTAAACTAAGCCAGGCTGCCTAGCCTCTGTGTTGCCCGAACCTCGCGCTTGAGTTCCACGACCTCGGTTAGGACCGTTGTTTCCTCTGCCATTACCACGACCCTCCGTGGTCCCACACTTCTATTCTCGAGTGCGATTACGCCTCCGGCTGATTCTTAGCTAGTTTCTGGGGACAATCTCTGACACGATGCTCCAAAGACCCACACTCAAAACATCCTTTATCACCGGTCCAACAACCTCCCCAATGGGTCTTTCCACAGCGGTTACACCGAGTCGGTCTCGATTAGTAGTCGTGGGCCTTGCCACTGATTGGGCCCACTTGGCCTAGCCTTTTTCTCGAGCACTACCGCTTGATCCAAATGACCCAAATCCTCTTTTACGGTTATTCCTACTATAGCTTTGCCTCACGGCCTCCTTGATCCCTTCGGCTACCTTAGCCTTCTCCACGGGGATGAGAACTCACGAACTCTTTGTGGGCAATCAAGAACCTTAAATCATCTCGAGTCCGTCCTCAAAGCGGACACAGCGCTCATGTTCGGTAGAGCACGATGCCTCTAGCATACCTACTCACCTTAAAAATTCCGCCTCATATTCGACACACGGACTTAGTTCCTTGCACTAATCCCGAGAAAAGCCTTTCTCTGCGCGTCGGTGTAGGCGATACCCACATACTTCTTCCGGTAGGTGGTTCTGAAATACTCCCAAGTCAAATCATCTGGCTGTAGCCCCATCTCGAACCGTAAGCCACCACCGATACGCTTCATCCTTTAGAAGCGACATCGCCTTTCGCCTTTTCTTCCTCGGTCAGTCAAGGTCATCCATGATTCTTTCGATTGACTCTAGCCGATGATCTGCACAGACGGGTGCCACTCCCGACACACCTCGGAATACCTCCGCTCCGTTAGATCGAGTCGCGCCGGAACAGATTTCCGAGCTCCCACATTTCCACCACCCCACCACCATCTCCAAGACTCGCAACACAAACTTGCGATACACGCCTCGCCACCGGTCCGATCCGGCTCTCACTCTAAAAGTAGGAGGTGGTGGTGGCGAGGTACCTCATTTTCGAACCTTGTCCTGACCTGACGGGTTTAGACACCGTCATCCTACCCCTACCACGTCCACGGTGTCCACGTCCTCTAGAACTCATTCTATCTACCGCGCTTTTAATCTGATTAAGAGAAATTTTATGCGTTAGCATTTGTTTCACTTTATTATTCGCGAAGAAATTTTATGAATAAGGTTTAATCAGAGATTCTTTCGAGCAAACAATGTTTCGCTTTCCTATCCTAGTTCACACAAAGAAGTTCATGCATCCATTCCTTAATACTTTCCATACCTATTCACTCATCTGACATTTCTTGCCCATTTCTAACCCAGGGGTATTTTCGTCTTTTTCCTACTGTGGGTATTTTCGTAATTTTCCGAACCAAAATATTTTGATGACGATTTCCAAAGCTAAGTTGTTGAATATTTGTAAAATAGTTGAAATTTTTAGGCAAAACCATTGAATTAATATTTTATGGGTCGTGGCATTTTGGTAATTTTACTCCTAAGGGTATTTCGTAATTTTCCACAAGTCAAGTTTTTCGAAAAAACGTTGTAAAAGTAATGTTCTAGGATTTGAGAAAGTTATTGCACAAGTTTTGAAAACATTAGGGTTTGTTGTTTCATTCTATTTCAAAAACAAGGCTAATTCCCTTTCGGGTTTTAATCATTGTGTTTAGCCTATGACCGAGCCCTCCCGGTCGTGGGAACCAAAGCTACGCACTGTGCAGAAATTCAAGTGAAGAGGAGGTGGGTCACGCGGACCGCTTAAATACCAAGCTCTCACCAACCTTTCTAGACATGCGCACGAGAGGTTACCACACCACCGAGCCCTCTCGAGTTAGGGTGAACTGAAGCTACGCACTGGGTAGGATACCTCGCGAAGAGGAGGAGTCACGAGGATCGCTTAAATACCAAGCTCTTCCGGATCCAATCCTAGACATGCGTGCAGGGGTTACCACACCCTAGCTCATTGACTAAGTCATAGGTTGGTTTAGTTCCTTAAGTCTTATGCTTCGTTTGTGTTTGAGTAATCTAACCTTAGGGTCCAAGTCCTATAAGTCTATCTTCGTTCCATGCTTCCTACCCTTCTACTGAATATAATTCACCAAGAGGTTTAGATATACTTACAGGGCGGATCGGTGCCGAGACTCGGGCCATCTTGTTCAAAACCAAAAATCATTCCTTAAGGCCTACTAAAACATTTTTGGGCCTTGGGCCCCACAAAGAGCTTTGAACTGGGCTCGATACCAATTTTGTAACAACCCAAACCCGGCCCAAACATTACGACCGAATTTGATTTGTTACGGAGAAAAACTTTTTGAACACCATTTTAAAACCAATTTAAGTTTTGTTGAGAACTTCTCATTTTTGGTTATCTTGCCAAAACTTACACCTAGATTTAATTTGGGAATTTAGTTAAGTCCGGTTGTTATGCAAATTTCAAGTGTGCCCGACGGCACGATAAAACATTTTCGTGTTATTTTAAGAAAACATGTGATTTTAATTCAATTTTAATAATATAGTTTAAACAAAGTATCCAACATATAAGAAATAACAAAAGCAAAGTTTATGGAGGCCTTATTACAACCAAAATAAAAATAACCCAATAATGAAAATAAATAGCTAAGTTTAAAGTTCAATAAATTTAAATCCACTGCATGGCCACCTCGAGTCCAACCGGCCCCTCAACCGCCATCTACGAGTCACCTGAAAAAAAATGTTTAAGGAGAAGGTGAGTCACCAAGACTCAGTATGTAACCCTTCCCCCATATGTAAGCAATTTCATACACAGCATATAATCAATCATCATGTACTAAGTCATGCACCCGTCTAGCCAACCAAACGCCTTTGTCTACCCCATGTGGTACCAAACCACTTTGTGACCGTAGTCACAATGTGTTACCAAAACACCGGTGGTGCCAAACCACTTTGGTGACATATAGTCACAATGTGCTACCAAAGCACTGGTGTCCGTGGACACAAATCGGGTGATGGGGCCAACCCATCGTGTGATACCAAATCACCGCGTATTTATCCCATATCTCAAGTGGGGCCAACCCACGGTGGTGTTAACCACGGGGACGAGTCGCTATGAGGTACCAAACCTCTGGAGGTACCAAACCTCCGGTGACATATAGTCACGCAGTGTTACCAAAACATCGGGTGCTCGTCGGCCACGAAATATCACCGCCCCTCCACTCATCAATCCCACATCAACATTTATATCACATATTTTATGCTACCATATACTTAATCACATGTACAGTTTTATCATCAGCAATAAGCAACGTGTACTAGACACACCATGCTTCCCAAAAGCATCTTAAAATATTTCATAGTCAACAAGGACTTACCTGTTTCCTTGCTTATACCATTCATGGTATTAATCCCGAATCTACACAGATTCGGTTAGCACACACAACAGTTTAGTACATTTAATTAATTATAAGTGTGTATGTACACACCTGTCACCCTTGGATGTTCTAAATCTGAAAAAGAAACGTTGGCCACCCTAGATCTACTGATCCCTATATTCGGCCAAATACCCATATTAGTACTATGGCCTAATCGGCCAACCAGTTAATTTGAGAGGGTTCCTTGTGAACTCGAATTCTTACCTTCACACTTTTGGATACTAATCGCAATACTTGATTCCCGAATCTGCTTGTCAATCACCATTGATTTAGTAAGTAAAACTAATAGCCTTCGGCTTTTAATCGAATACAAACTAAATGAAATCTTCTTACCACCACTTACCCAAGCCGATTATTAGAGAATAGGAGTTGGGATTGAGTACTTCAAAATCCCGGGATACCTAATGGAATCGGTTCCAAAGAAGAGAAATAGTTAGCCATTACCAACACCAAATCTCGGCTCTTCTCTTCACTTTGGTCGACAAAAACATAAGATTAAGAGAGAAAAGTTTCGGCCCTTCTTACCTTCACCAAATCGACTACCAAAAGAAATCCCGAAGAGTTCTATACTACTTATGATATTCGGCCAAGAAGCTTCAATATAGAAAGAATTTTCGGCACAAGAAAAAGTTGGTAGATTCGGCTATTATGAAAGAAAAATAGTGGAGAGAAAGAAAGGTAGCAAGAGTTTCGGCTAAAGGAGTGGATGTTCGGCCAGCAAAGAAATAAAAGAAAAGGGAGATTGAGGATGGGGATTCGGCAAGGAGAAGTAGAGAGAGTTTTCGGTTTTGATAGAGGTTGAAAAGGGAGCGAAAAAGATTTGAAAGATGGAATATGGAGAAGAGGGAAATTCGGCTATTGCCAAAAAGAAAATAAAAGATGAATGGATGCCTTGAAGAAGGATTCGGCACCCTCCCCTTTTCCTAGTCTCCCTTGCCGTCCACTCTCTTTGAACAAAGAGTTCAAAATTCGGCAAATACCCAAAACAATTCTAGGCCACTTGTTTGAAATTATTCAAATAATTTGAATAATAATCACATAATAATCCATTTAGAATAATGTCCTTGATTATCCCTTATTAACACTATAATTAAACAAATAAAACTCCCATATCATCCTTTAATAATAATATTTAATAAAAGAGTTTGAAGGGAGAAAAACTCTCCCACTTGTGCCGTCCAAATAAAGAGCAAAAGGGAGGATTTATGTGACTCGAACCAAGGTTCTCCCTTGCTCCTTGGTGGCGTCACATGCTAGCTCTTAAGTGGGCTTGCTTTGCCACTTATTCTAGGCTCATCTTATGTCCAATTTATCCCCATTTATTCTTATAACACCCACTTGTTAAGGCTCCCTACCTCAAAGCTTGAAAATAATATTTTTCCCACTACTCGAGCTTACTAAAAATCCATAATTAAGCCTTAACATTCCATAAATAATATCACAGCAGTTCATAATACGAAAAATAATTAAATTCCAAATAACCCCATATTTGGGATGTTACAGTTATCCAAACCTATTCACCGATAAGATTTTCGGGGACGAAAATCTCTAAGGGGGAGTTGTAACAGCCCGATTTTGACCCTAATCAGAATAGTAGTTTCGGGACCACAAATCCGAGTCTGAAAAATATTTTAAAATTATTTTGTGTGTTTATTGTGTGTGAATTTGTTGGTTTTAAATTTTCGTGACTTAATTTCGTCGTTTAGGTATTCGATTTAATAAAAGGACTTAATCGCGTAAAAGGTAAAAGTTACAAACTATAATGTAAAGTGCTTAGTTGATAGTGGCTTTTTAATATGGAGTCCTTAAAGGAAAATAGCCCATTTTTTGAAGATAGTGGACGGCAACATGCCATTTTAATATGTTTTATATGTTATTTATTATAATAAAAATTTATATTAATATAATATAATGTTATATATTATAATAACTTATCATAAAAAAAATGAAAAAGCCAAAGTTATTATTTGTTTCCATTACCGAAAGTTAAAACAAAAAGAAAAGAGAAAAGATGTTAGGGCATTCGGCCATTGTTGGACTTAATTAAGGTACGTATTAAGCTCGGTTTTTGATAATTTTTACGTTTTTGAGATCGTTGCTATGAGATGTACAAAACCCATGCTTCAATTTTTGATTTTGATGAATATTTTGAGTTGAGCCATTGATGATAGCTTGTTATTTTTGTTGTTTGATGATGAAATATGAAATATATGTGTTAGATTAACATGTTTTGTCTTTGAATTTTTGATGAATTTGAATAATTTGGATTAAATTGCAAAAATAAATTTTTGAGGGACTAAAATGTGAAATAAATGAAACGTATGGACTTTTATGAACATAGGTAATATTCGGCCAAGCATGGGTAATGTGAAATTTTGTGTATTTTGTGTTTTGTGCAAAAAGGATTAAATTGTAAAAAAGTGTGAAATGTTAGGGGCAAAATTGTAATTTTCCCATTTATGTGTTTTTAGACTAAATTGAATGGAATGGTGTTTAAACAAGCTTAATTTGAATATGTTTAGATCAAGAACCAAATAAATTAGATCTGGACCGGGGAAAACGAAAGTAGTCAATTAGTCGATTTTACCGACCGTTGACGTCCGAGGTAAGTCTTTAAGCAATAAAACATTGTAAATTATGTGTATAACTTAGTATATACCGATTTGGAAATTTTGTAGCATTAATTTGGAGTAGCCGAATATGAGTAAATATAGACTTTAATATACTTGAGTTTGATTTGATTGAGATATGATGTTAGAAAATCCATACAAAGATTATGAGTGTATATAATTGGTGTTGCCAAATGTGATAATATTATAGGAGAAATGAGTTGTTTGTGAATTTTTAATTATATGTGTATATATGAATGAATATGAGAACATATGTGTATTTCATAATGAGGAGAAAACGGATTGATGGCACAATGTGTGCGAGCTTATATACCGAGCACTGTGTGTGCGAGATCGATTGTTTGGCACTATGTGTGCGAGCTTATATACCGAGCACTGTGTGTACGAGATCGGTTGTCTGGCACTATGTAACACCCCAAACCCGACCCAAATACTACAACCGGATCTGGTATGTCACTAAGAAAAATTCTATCAAATCATGTCGTATTTTCAGAAAAGCCCAAATATGTTTTAAATAGAAGATGCTTTAGTAATGTAAAATCCAAACTTAAATACATGCCTTAGTTTAATTAAAATAAAACTTAAATGACCTAAAGTAATAAAAGCCCATAATAAAACATAATTGCCCATGGCCTTATTACAACGAGATTTGAAGTCCATTAATTAAAAATATAAAATAAAACTTGAGTCTCTTTTTGCCAAATCTACATATTCTTCTGCATGGCCACCTTGCGTTCCTCTCCAGCCCGGTCCGAATCACTAGGTATCACCTGAAATGTTAATTAAAAGGGTGAGTCGCGAGACTCAGCGTGCAACCCTCATGCACCACTAGAGTTTGGGCCTTAAACCCATTAAACAAAATAAACAGTGTAATAATCATAATAAAAATTAATAGCAAATAATATGCAAGGCCCAACCCGTTTGCCTAGGTTTCCATCCGCTACACACCCCCGTACCAACCGTTCACACCATTGGGGATTTCTACAATCGACCCACACCGCTACACACCATGATGGCGGTCTTGCTTTGCTCATCCACATATGGTGGCCAAGCCCTTATAACATTTAATGGTCAAGCCCGTATAACATTTAATGGCCAAAGCTCGTTATAACGATTCACGGCATTAGCCGCTACACATATAACGTGTATAACTTCCTCCTTTCAACAACCCAACCCATGCAATCACATACAAGCATTTTACTTATAACATTTAAACAGATTATTTACTAACCTGAGGATCCGCTTTTACCCTCCTTGGGCTTTCATCAATAAACCGAGATTTCAGCATTTATCATAACATATAAAACATATGAACATACAATAATAGACAGATCTAGATGGTGGGGAGGTATTACACACCTGATTAATGTAGATACCCTTGCTAAACCGATCTACGCTTTGCTTCAAAAAGCCAGAAAGATGTGAAAATAGGCCTCTCCTATATTCGGCCATAGTTAGTATTCTACCCGATTTTATATATATGAATAAACAAATCCTCTTACCTTGAAATCCCGAATGTAACACGATTCTATAACTTAGAGATCTATGAGTTTCGATTTCTAGGAAAAATCTCGGAAAGATGATCTATCGCGCTTTCGGCTTTTGAAAGAACTAAAAATTGAAAAGATGGCTAAGGGAGATTCGGCCAATGAATATTAAAGGGAAGAATAGGTGTAGTTTCGGCTTTTGAATCAAAGTGAAGATAAGGGAATAGGCTTAGAGATTTCGGCTTTGCAGAATGAAGAAGAAGGTGGAACTTTAGGAGTTTTCGGCTTTACTTGAGAGAAGAAGAGAAAAGAATGAGAGAAAAAACCCCAAATGCCAAAATTGAAGAGATATTCCCCTATTTATAGAAATTTCTGCACTTACCTAACCTTGCAGATAAATCCTATCTTTTCTCCTTTATCTTAATCTACTAGCTCATCTAAAAGAGACTTAATTATCTCTAACTCCTCCTCCTTTATCAGCATATTATCCACATATTTTAAACAATAAAATCCTAAATTTTAGCCTTTATCCGCTTATTATCCACATAAAATAAATTCCTAAATAATAGCCTTTATCTCACTTATTATCCACATATTTTAAATATTAAAACCCCTAAATTTTAGCCTTGTTGCCATCCATTCCACCTAATCCTAATGCCCAAAATTTAGCTAACTTAAATTAAAAGAATTGGGCTCCATGAAACTTAAATTTGGGCCCCTTACTCCCTTGTGTGGCGTCACCTCCTAAGATTGGGCCACAAGCCCACTTTGGTATTTTAAACATAATTACCTCTCTTTTAACTCTATAATGCCTAATCTAATAATTTAACTAAGGCCTTTGCCTAATTCTGAGCCCAATTTGGACCCCTATTACTTAAATTAACATATTAAACATATTCACCCATTAAACGTGTAGCATCCTAGATTAGGGGTTATGCGTTTGGAGCATAACCCAAGTGCTAGTGGGTTTTAAGGGTATTTGGAGATGTTTTAAGAGTTTTTAAAATTCTAGGATGAAAGGGAAAGCTTTGGAAAATAATTAGATTTTTGGGTTTAAAAGAGGAATTGGGCCAGGGAAGCCTTAAGGAAAAATTGTGGGCGTTCTTGGCATAAAGCAGGCCTTGGTAAAGTGGCTACAAGGCGCTACTTAAGGCCTGGAAATAACGCCATAACAGGTCTGGAGTTCGAGTCTTGGGCGCGGCATAAGCGTGTTTTATTTTTGCAAGTTGGCGTTAAGGGAGAAGGAGGTTTTAAAAGAAAATATGGGGAGTTGATGACACAAAAGAACCAAAGAGCAAAGTGGCCGGGACGCTTTATGCAAAGGGAGGTGCAGGAGAGTTCAAGTTCGAGTCCTGTTGACAAACATAAGGAGTGTCTTGTTATTTTCGCTTTGCGTCAAGAAGAGGGAGCTTGATTAGGTAGGCCTTAAAAGGATAAGTGGGGAGTTTATGTCACAAAGAAACGCCTTGGCAGAGTGGCTAGGGCGTTATTGCAGCTTGCTCCATCAGTCCCATGTTCGAACCATGGGGCGCAGCTTGGTGTTTTATTTTGCATCCTCGGCGTTAGAGAGAAGAAGTGGGCGGCACTTGGACTTCAATTAGATAGAGATAAGCCTTGTTTTTCTTTTAAATATTTGGCTATAGATAGTGGATAAATAAGATTTTATTTTATTTATTTTAGGAGTGTGATAATGTGATAAAGGAGGGGATAAGCTTGGTTAATATTTATTTTCAATATTCCGCTAAAAGTAGGATAATTGTTAATTTATTTATTTTTAGTTTAGATTAGTAGATAGAAGATAATTATTGTTTTATTTTTATTTATTTTAGTTTAATAGGTGATAAGAGAAATATGAGGGATAAAGATTTGTTTAATTCAATTATTTTTGAATGAGGTTTGAAGAGATAAAATAGGAGATTGATTTGGAGTTTGATAAGAGCAAGGATGTAGTAGCCGAATTCTTTATAAGGGGAGTAATCATCCTTCATATCTTTTCCTTCTTTAATTTTCTTTGTGCCGAAATTCCCTACTCTTCTCCTCTTCTTCCTTATTTTCTTTCAACACCAAATTCCTTCCTATTTCTTGAAAGCCGAATGCCCTTTGCCATTAAGAGTGATAGCCGAATATTTCACCATTATTGGGAGGCTTAGCCGAACCTTGTAAGTGACCATTCTTCTATTTGTATTTTTCTTTTATTAATAACCATAGCCGAATCTCAAAGGAGGTCGTATTCTTTTCCTTCTATCGCAAGTTCTAAAAGCCGGGATCCATTCTCTTTTAGTCTTCGCAAGCAACGATAGTGGAAGCATTAAAGGAGTTTCGGGATTTGGAGTACCAAGGGATTTCGACAGGTTTCATAGTTAAGTGGTGATTCGAGATTTTTGGTAAGCAAGGTAAGTGGTATATAGTTTCGCCATAGGCCATTTTATAAGTTTAGGTATGACCGATTGTGTATTATGATTTTTAGGGGCTAATCGACAAGTAAGCGAGTATCGTGGATTCTAGATCGTGTTAGATTCGAGTAGTTCGAATTTCGCTAGAAAGTCGGATGTGTGATTAACCCACCGTTTTCCGGGTTTTGCTATATTTGCATGTGTGATTTATGTGCTAACCAAAGCAATGGCGCTTATGTGGTGATTACCTCGAAAAGGGTATAACGATAATCAAGTTAGTATTATCTGTTGATAAGAATGTGAAAGTGCCGATGTGAATGTGATAATGCCTATAAAAATGTGATTGTCCGCTTTAATAACATGTGCATGCATTTATTATTATTATGCCACTATTACATGCTTTGCATGTGCATGGGTGGGATATGGATATGAAGGAAGGAAAGGGTGTACATTATGTACGTGGTCTGATGTTAGCCTTGTGCTACATTGGCGCTTGATGTTAGTTGTGTGCTTCATCAAGGGAGGTGTTGGCTAGGTGCCCACCTCGGCGGTTGATAGCTGTGTGCATCACCGTGGACTGAAAGATATGTGGATCACTATAAGATCGGTGGATTAGCCACGGCCTTGAGCAAACAAGTCCGCCAAGGTAAGATATGTGGATCACTATGTGATCGGTGGATTAGCCACGGCCTTGAGCAAAGAAGTCCGCCAAGGTAAGATATGTGGTTCACTATGTGAACGGTGGATTAGCCACGGCCTTGGGCAGGGAGTCTGCTAAGGTAGGAGTAACGGATGGACCCTAGGTTGGGTTGGGCTTCATAATTGTATAACTTTGCATATTATTTTGATTTGTGGATTAATGTGAAAATGGGCTAGGCCCAGTTGATATGTGGATTATTAAGAAAAGGGCCAAGCCAGTATATGAATGTGGATCGATGTGGAAATGGGCTAAGCCCAATATGTGGAAATTTTGTGGTTAACTACCCTATTATATGAATGTGATATGAATATGGGCCAAGCCTAGAATGTGGTAGTATGTGAATATGATACTTGATATCTGATATATGGGTTAATATGTGGTTAACATGTGGGTGGAATTCGGTGGTTTAATTACACACTGAGTCCGTGTGACTCACCCAAATATTTTATCAAACATCGCAGTGATATGATGATCGGACCGGGTTGGAGTGGATACGAGGTGGCCCATGCGAGAAGATAATTTAATTAATTAAGTATTTATAGTTTCAGTATTTTGATTAAGTCTTTATTGTATTAAGGCCCATTAAAGTGTTTAAGGTTGTTTAAGTATTTTTCATTAAGTTTAATTATTATATTTATTATGGATTGACAATTTAAATATTAATTGCAAATGATTTTATTTTCTTAAGTGGGTATAATAAAGTTTTGAATCCGGTGTTTTCATAATAATTTAATTTTTACCTGGAATATTTTAAGTCACGAAAAGGTTTTATTAAAGGAAACAAATTTTTAACGATTTTTACTCTTAAGTAAGAATATTTTCGAACGTGTTCCGCAGTGGCATTTCAAATTCGGTCGTAGTGAATGGGCCGGGTTTGGGGTGTTACAAAATGCATAGGCCCAAAAATTAACATAAATATTCTTCTTCTCATTTTTTTTTATTAAAGTGGGGATGTTACAATCCCACTTTCTTTCCCCTCAATCTTCTTTTTGTTGTTTTTTTTCTTTCACATGATTTCTTTTGCTATAACTCTTTCTGCCGAATTTCTTTTGCTTCCTACTTCTTTTATTGTTTATTTTCCTTTCTTTTTGATGTTCCATTAAATAGCAAATAACACTATGGTGTTCACTTCATTGACGCCCTATATTCTGTCTTGTCACCATCTCAATTGTGTTTCTTCCTATTTTAATCTTCAAGTAAGTGTAATTCGTTAGTTTTGTTTTAAGAAGATTGTTTCAGTGTCCTTGGGAGGTTTGTTGGATTAATTTTGGTTGAATGATGTTCTAATTGATGATGACTCTGTTAGGTGGGATTGTGAGGCACAAACTCTTTCGACGAGTTGAGGATTTCGATAATTTTCTCTTCGAGGGTAAGTGTCAAAACACCCAAGTTAGGGTCTGGTTGGCGATAAATTAACTTGTTAGGGTCAAATTCCTTTTTTATAAATGGCCGAATGTTCAAATTGTGGTTATTAATTGTGGCAAAAAGTAAGGGTTGAATCTTTATATGTGGTTATTAATTGTTCAAATTGTGGATATGTCTGTAGAATTTGGTTGTTGCTGTGGTGTAAACATCTCGAGAAAATAGTCAAGTGTGTCTTTAACATGGAAACTAGTAAAACTGGGCAAAATCGACTTTGCCAGTCGACGCCACATGATAAACCGTAATCTACACATATTTTAACCCCATGCTTGGCTTAATTTTGGATGATTTTTCCATTGAATTTGATGAATTCGATGCTCCTAATCTCTTAATTTCATGTTTTATACTCAGGAGAGCTTAGGAAGTCGAAAGGAATGAGAAACAGGTCAAAAAGGGGCAAAACGGGCCTACTTAGGAAATCAACACGGCCTGGACCATTGGACACGACCGTGTGTTTCGAGCAACAACCTAGACACGACCTGGACTATCGACCACGGGCAGATCACACGGCCGTGTGTGGCGAGTAGGATCGACCACGGCCAAGGGAGTCTACCACAAGCGTGTCACACGGGCGTGTCCCTGCCCTGGCCAAGATGAGTTTCATTCGGATTAGGATACTTTTGGGCCAAGTAAGGCATATCAAAGCCTATATAAACACCGTAGGAGGCAACTTAAAAGGAGAGCTCGATGGGACGTTGAATAGATGCCGAGTAGAAGGAGAAGATACTCCAAGACAGCCATCGAGAACAGCTTAGGAGAAGGATCTCCATCAAGATGGAGGATCTCCCATCAAGTTCTTTAGAAGTTTTTGGGTTTTCATATGTTTTGTTGTTTTTCCTCTTTTACTATGTTTCCCTCTTTTAGTATGAACTAAACTCCCTAGATACCGAGAGAGGATGAAACCTAGATGAATCTTATTATTATTTGATTTATGAGATAAATACTTGTTCTTATTCTTAATTGTGAGTTCTTATTCTTGTTTTGATAATTCAGGTTATTGAATCAAGTCGAATGTGCTTATTCAGTGGAGCAAAAGTCCCTGTTTAAGAGTAGATCAACACAATTAAGCGGAGTTGATCGCAACCCTAGAGATAGGACGACAAAAATCTGCCGGATTAGGGTCAAACCTAATAAGGGAATCCATAGATCGAGTTAATGTGACAATAGGGGTTTTAATTAGAAAGAGATTTCAATTAATCAACGTAGAGTCAGCTGTTAGTAGCCTCGAGAGAGGTATTAATATAATTTAGGGATTTCTACGGATTAAGCCAAGTGAATAAATCGCATGAATCAAAAGTAATAAGTGAAGTCTAGGTGGATTCTTCCTTAGGTATTGTCTATCTCATATAAGTTGTCCAAAAGTATTTTCCCCAATTTACTTTCTGTCGCGTTCATAGTTAGTTAAATTAGTTAATAGATTTTAGATTAAAAATAAATCCCCTTAATTATTAGGCTAGATAGTAAAAAGATAGTTAATACTAGTACTCTTGGTCCTTGAGGATACGATATTCTGGACTCACCACAACTATACTATTGTTCGATAGGTGTGCTTGCTTTTGTCGAAATAATAGTTAGTTTCGAGCTCCATCAAGTTTTTGGCGTCGTTGCCGGGGACTAAGATATTAGGAAAACTAAATTTTTATTACTTTAGCCATTTTATTTATTTTCAATTTATATTTATTTTATTTTTAACTTTGCTAGTTTTTCTTTTATTTGCTTCTGGCAGATAATTCTAGTTTATGACTAGAAGGAACCCGTCAGGACCATTACTTTTTTACAGTGATATAGAAGGTACCGTTCGCAGAAATCATAGGGAAATAAGGTGAAGCCTACAGTACATAGAAGAAGAGCAAGAGGACGATACCAACACTACCGAAGAGATGGCTGATAATAATCTGCTACCTCCTGTGGTTGCCACAAACCCGGTGAATCAAAATCCTATTCCTCGAACTATGTATGATTATGCTAAACCTAGTTTAACAGGAACCGAATCAAGTATTGTTAGACCTACTATTGATGCAAATAATTTTGAACTGAAACCTAACACTATACAGATGATCCAGCAATTTGTTCAGTTTGATGGTTTGCGGAATGAGGATCCAAACAATCACTTGGCAAATTTTCTTGAGTTTTGCGACACTTTCAAGATTAATGGCGTTTCTGATGATGCCATTCGCCTTCGGTTGTTTCCCTTTTCACTGAGAAACAAAGCTAAACAGTGGTTAAACTCGTTACCACGAGGATCAATCACTACATGGGAACAAATGACCGAAAAATTTCAGTTAAAATATTTTCTCACATGCGCTAAAAAACGGCTAAGTTGAGGAATGATATTTCTTCTTTTGTGCAGATGGATCTAGAGACACTCTACGATGCATGGGAGAGTGATAAATCGAAATAGTAACATATTTTAAACCCACATTTAGCATGCTTTTGGGTGATTTAAGCCTTGAATTGTGTAATTTGGTGCTCTTAATCCTTTGTTTTCATGTTTTATACTCAGGAAAGCACTGGAGGATGAAAAGAACGAGAAATGTAACACCCCAAACCCGGTCAATACGTTACGACCAAATCCGGTATGTTACAGAAAAGATAGTTTTGAAATTCTTTTAACGGAGCATCGTAATTTGAGAAAAACTTTTTGTTTAGTGATTCCCTTTTAAGGTTAATTTAAAGATTCTGTTCGAGAATATATTACCAACTTCTTATTAAAATAACTAAGAGTTGGAAACGGGTTTATTTTGTAAAAGCCGATCTTAGGGAAATTTCAGAAATGTGACAGTTGAAAACCATGTAGCGGTTTCAATAAAATCTCCAAATTAATTTGCCATTCGTATGTCATCTTTTGTTAACACCATTTTAGGAAAATATTGATTTATGTTTCTATTTTAGAAAAAAACCCCATGTCCGATAAGTCATAAAAAGTGTGATAACAGTGTAAATGCAAATCCCAAATTTAGAGTTATAGTGGCCTTATTACATAATTAAAATCCTAAAATTTAAGAGTAATATTGAATAAGAACTGAAAGTTTACGTGGAAAACAATGCATGGCCACCTCGAAGTCCGCCTTGGCTCCTAAACCGCAATCTATGGATTACCTGCAAAATTAAGCAGAGGGGTGAGTCATCGAGACTCAGTGTGTAAAACCCATTTTAATGCAATCTGAGCTTTAAGCCCACAGATGCACATTAGGCCTTAGCCCACACAATACAGCATATTAAACATGTATGCAATGCATCCCAACCCAACCTAGTTTTCCATCCTCTAAGTCTCCTGAATCAGCCAAACACCCGTGGCGTTATGCCACCATGGTTCTAGACCACCGTGATCCCAGACCACTCGTGACAAAGTCACATGATATATAATCGTGGGGCCAACCTACCGTGGTTCTAGACCACCGTGACTATCTCTGAATAATATACGTGGGGCCAACCCACTGTGGTCTCAGACCACCGAGACAAGTCACTGATATATGTATACCTGGTTTCAAACCATCGTGGTCCTAGACCACCGTGACATCAGTCACTGAATAAATACGTGGGCCTAGCCCACCGTGGTTCCAGACCACCGTGACAGAGTCACATAATCACACTTCCCCTTTTTAATCATTTCCCACAAGCCCATGCAACATATTGCCATACTGTGATGAATGCAACATACTTTCAGTGTATAACATATAATTAATTAAAACATACAATAATCTGCAAGTGACATAATAGCGGAACTTACCCGGTGTCTCCAACCTTACCCATAAGGGTATCTCGACTATCTAAACAGTCATTTCGGCTTTCAGCCAACACAAACATTAACATAGATTAATAAGGTGAAGTGTGAGCGTTACACACCTGATTACGCGTAAAACTAGACTCTCTACGTCGACGCTCTCACCAGCAGGGATAACAGCGATTTGTCTATCCCAGGCAGACGTCGCCTCTCTACTACAGCCCGGCGAAAGTCTTGAACCGCCAACACCGCACGTCTTTTAAACTTAGGGGCAGAGGCTACTAGTCTACTCCTCTCCTTAGTTTGACTGGCACTTGCATCCATGAAGTGTAACACCCAATACCCGATTCCGAGGCTAAAATCAGATACGAGACATTACTATGCTTAAACTCGCTTAAACATGTACTTTCGAGCTACAAAATTTCGTTCTGAATTAAAAACTTCTCTTTCTTAGTCAAATCATTCATATCGTGGGCCTACGAGGCCTTAAACTTGTGTCCAAAAACTTTTACCAGTTAAAAGAAACTTTTCTTTAAAACAGGGGTCACACGCCCGTGCAAGATTAGACACACCCATGCATAGACACACACGCCCATGTCCCCGGACCGTGCCTAAAAACCCAGTATTCTGCCAATTTACCCACGACCAAGGCACGCCCGTGCTTCCCACCTGTGGTCGACACTGACTAAATCTACATGGCCTGGACACACCCGTGGCCCTGGCCCGTGTGAAAATTAAATTTCTAAGTGTCAAGTGCAGACTTCACACGGCCTTGGCACACGCCCATGTTCCAACCGTGTGTTTCACACGGCCTAAGCAAATGGCCGTGTGACCAGCCCGTGGTCTATGCTGACTTAAGACATTGAAGTACAGGAGACACACGGTCTAGACACACGCCCGTGTGTCTATCCGTGTGGGCACTTAGAGGCTATCTTGCCAAACCTTTTTCTACCCTCATTTGCATACACTCTTATAATAATTCAAAACATTCTCAAATCATCAATTGAAACACATGAATTAACACATTTGGTTCATGAAAATAAAGTTTTCCTCTCATACACTTGGGAGAATTGTTCCCACAACATTTACAACAACTTAAGCCATCATCAATGGCTATACACAACCATACTATAAATTCTCTTAGTCCAACAATATTTGGCTACAACAATTAGACTTCATCAACTTTAAACGAATCCCTATACATGCCATGACTCTTAAGGACTTGATACCTCATACCGTGTGTTTGCTCGATAGTGTGAAAACATCTCTGGCGGTCTCCAACCCGAGCTAAGAAATAAAAACCTATAAGAGATGAGAAAAGTAAAGGAGTAAGCAATAATGCTTAGTAAGTTCATCTGCATAATCTGAAAAATATTTATATTCACTGATTATACATAATTCCAAGGCAATATGCCGAGTTTTTCTCATCAACTCATGGTTACTTACTCAATCATTCTTGAATCTTACTCATTCTATCTCTTACCACATTTCTACCATGCCACAAGCCAATTCGCTCGTTTAATTAGCATACATTCTTGCACAGATCATCACAAGATCACACAAAATAACACATCACGCACTCTCAATAAACCACTCATACTACCAATCTCTCGGTGGTTTCGCACTTAGCCCACCATCGATCTCTAATAGGGTGGTATCGCACCCAGCTCACTAATTATTTATACTTATGATGAATTCGCACATAGCTCACCGTTATTATACATTCGTGGATAATTATCCACATGTATTTTATTATTTCAAATATTCATCTGAGAACATCCTCACACTCTACTATTTTTACTTAACTTTCTACGATACTCGTTCGCATTCACACAATGCATTAATAAATCCATCTCATATAACTAAAGTGTATTAATTACACATAACCCACTAGGGGTTAATTTATATACTGAATACATCTTAATTCAGTTCTAACACACACTTGTGCTTCTCGTGTTACAACCACATACTTTCTCACTTTCAACAAACCTGTCAAATCGCTCAAATTGTTAAATAACACTCTTGAGTCTCATACACAGTGTCACATTGGCATCGTACCCCAATAGGGTCTTACTTGTAATAACATCTCGATGCCATGTCCCCGACATGGTCTTATATGAATTCTTATACCGAAGCCATATTCCAATATGGGCTTGCACGGAACCATAATTATCATCATATCATGTTATATACATTTCCCATAACTCTTAGATTCAATTCTCTTAACCTCTCATCAAAAGATATTTCATACATTCATAGAGTAAATATACATTCCATACAACATTGGAATATTAAATTAACTCATACGTAATTGCAATATTTGCACATGAACTTACCTCGATGTCGGAAGAGCCGAAAAGGACTTTTTGCCCACATTTCTCTTTTCATCCGTTCTAGGTCTGAAACTCATTTTCTTTGATCTAGAACAATGAAATTTACTCATTTAATCACTTAATGATCGTATTACAACATAATCTCTACTTAGGCAAAAATGACCATTTTGCCCCTACACTTTGGTAAAATTACGATTTTGCCCCTAGGCTCGTAAATAAATTTTCATCACATTTTCTTGTTAAACAAGCCTAGATGAACATTTAATCCTCTTACAAATATTCTCAATTCTATCAACTTCATGCCTTAATGAACAAATTATAACTTTTGCATTTTAGTCCCAATTAGGTGTTTTCATGACAACACCTTTCACAAAAGTTGTTTCTCATCATCCTATCATTCATTTTCTTTCATAAAAACTCATCAAACAACATAAAATCTCTCATGTCAAGTCCCTAGACTTTCAACCATATTGCAAACTAGTCCCCTCTTTAGAAAGCTTAAGCTTTGGGGACTCCAAAAGTACAATTTTTATCAAGAAAGATCATCAAAATCACTTACTTGAGTGGAGAATTGCTTGCTAAAATTTTAAGCTTCAGAAACCCCTCCCATGGCTGCTATTTTTGGTGGAGGAAGAGAAGAAATAAAAAGATGATAGCTTGGCTTATTTCACCTTATTTTATTTCTTTTTAGTCACCTAACATGTCCACATTAAATGCTCTTGTCCCCTTTAGCTCCTTTGACCGGCCAAGCCACTTAAACAAGGCCAAATTGCACATTTGGTACCCCCAATTCATAAACCATAGCTATTTGGTGCCTCTAGCAAATAAAATAGAACTTTCGCACTTTATGCGATTTAGTCATTTTTTTACAATTTAGCTAGAAATTGCTAAAATTAAGGCACCAAAATTTTCATGCATCCTCATAAACATGTCATAACACATAACATAACATGAAAATAATTTTCTCTAACCTTGAATTATTGATTCTGAGATCACCGTTTCGACTAGCCCCTAAATCGGGCTGTTACAATTCTCCCCCCTTAGGGATTTTCGTCCCCAAAAATCTTATCAGGCGGAGTTGCTATTATCATTCTCAAAACGTTTCCATAAACTCTTCAAAATCGTGAATCCACTTATCCTCAAGTTTCTGTTACCAATAACTCTTTAGCTGTGATACATAAGATCAAAACATAACTTGAAACCTAGGTTATTCTTCCTCTGGGGCATATACTATATCCAGAAATCCACTAATTTGGAATTCTGCACATGACCAAATGATCGTTCGGATCTTCACTGGTTGATTCACTACAATTCGAATGACGTCCCCCTCTTTGGGAATCTTGCCAAACTAAATTTGAAATCTATAAGGTTTTATCTCACTTTCTCATTAAAGCATTCACCGACTGTAATAGCCTTGACTTATACGCTTTGAAAACTCAGCTTTTAGTGGTCAACTATTTCTGACCATAATCTCAATCATATCGTGAAATGTACTCTATTGTCAAAACATTTATGCGCATAACTGCATTTCCTTATTCTTGCATTAGAAGATATGCCACTACTGAATTCCATACCAAAACTTCTGTATAAGTTTTGAACTCATCATCACTCAAATTCTATCTCGAGGAAACATTGACAACGGAAATCTTATCCAACCTGGATTTTATCATCTCAATAAACTCATTCAGAGCTTATTTAAAATACCATTTACTAACTCACTTCTGAACCCTTTTGTTCTGAAAGGAAGACTCGCTCTAGACATTAACCTTGCTGAAATTAGGGTATTACCAACTAAGATCAACCGAGTAACTAACTCGCATTGTCTAACATGGATCATTCATTCAGACATCTGTACTATGTCTACTATCCGAAAGTATTATAATAACTATACCCGTCATTGTATTAGCTCTAGTCGTTTCACTATTTCATTTTCAAAATCTCCTGTAGCATATGATACTCTTTCATCATAAATTTTTTTTTAGAAAATACACATCAATGATCCCATGGATCAATATATATAATATCTAAATCACCATGCAGACACAAAAGTGATCGTCTCAGGATCACCAACCTGTCATCTCTTTCTCTCGATTCAGACTGATCTCAGTACTAGAACTTTCAAATAAACAGTTCTTTCAATAACTTTCAACTCAACCATCACGGTTTGAACATTTTGATGAGCATATTTTTATATCATGCTCCCTATTCACGTACATACAAAATTTTATTCTCTTTACTGATTCATGCGTGAATATACACAGAACTTGAATCATATCTCAATACATTAATCTACCCTTCTCTCCATACTGAGAACATATTTTAAGCACACTCCCATCTGAGTTTCTCTTGCTATGCTAATCTAAAACCTTTACTAGCATCATATCTTACGATAGTAGGGACATCTCAATCGAATTCATTAACTCTATTCAGCTTACTCGAAAACTTATCATACAACGTGAAACTTGTGATTTCACTTCTTATACTAGAATCATCTCTAACTTTCTCCTCAAAGTACCCGAATAGGATTACTAGGAGATAAAGGAACATCGATTTCAAATAACTAAATCGACAACCGTTTCATCTGATTTTTACTATCTGCTAACATTCTCACACAGTCACAGTTTATGAAAAGAACAACCATATCAGCCCTAGAAGGCAACAGATATTTATACATAATACTCAAGGAGATTATTATAATCCATCCATGGCATCAACTAACCATGCAGAACTATAGGTTTTGAGCCAACTTACTCATACTCTCCATTTATTTAGCACATACTGTGCCACACATCGTACTCATTTCTTCTTGGCCCTTTCATGAGTGCCTGTATTCACCCATTCACATGGCTTTAGTATAATTCTCATTTCTATCTCTAGACTCATCTACGTGTCCCATTGATCACTAGGGATAATCAAAGACGCATATTCATCGTCATTCATGTAGGTACGAAACCAATGCCACATCCCCGAGGTGGTCTTATATGGGGTCACCTCTAAATGCCAATGCTATATCCCGGATAAGGTCTCATATGGACTTCCACATCGAATATCTATGCCATATTCTGAATATGGTCCTACACAATTCTCATATTCATTATCAGAAGCCATATCCCTGATATAGACTTATACGGGATCTCAACTCGGTGTTTAGAGGCCATGTCCTGCACATGGTCTTATACGGACCTTCTCTATTTCATATATCTCGATGATAGACTCATCACTTTAGTCCTCTTGACTTCAACCTCATGTTCAACAATAATTACTCTATTTAATAGAATATTATGCATCGATGTGATACAAGGCATTCTTAATCATGCTAACATAATTATTGCATTAATCTGATGCAAACTTACTCAAGTTCCACATTAATATCTACTCGAGTACTCAACATTTAACTCTAATTCCTCTTACTATTGCTTATTAATCTAGAGAATGTCTTACGAGTTTGAGTACGTCGTTTACTTGATTTCCATAGTCCAACTATGGTCTTACTCGTATCGCAACATCATAGCCCAGCTATTACTTTACATATCATCACGATGCCATAGCCTCGCCATGGTCTTACACAAAATCTCATATCAATACCAATGCCATATCCCAGATACGGTCTTACATGGAAACTCATATCGATGTCGATGCCATATCCCAGATATGGTCTTACATGATTTCGTATCGAAGCCAGGTCCCAGACGTGGTCTCACACGAGATTACTATTTGGTGCCGATGCCATATCCCAGATATGGTCTTATACGGGATCTTACTACAAATATCGATGCCATATCCCAGATATGGTCTTATCCGATTAACTTATTCAACACCGAAGCCATATCCCTGATATGGTCTTATACGGGATCATGTATCAATGCCAATGCCATGTCCCAGACATGGTCTTACACTGGCTCTCATATCGTGGTCGATGCCATATCCCAGACATGGTCTTACACTGGCTCACATATTGCTATGGTCCAACCATGGTCTTATTCATCATTTTATCATTGAACGATCGTACTCATCTCCTGCATTCTACTTAGTCAAACTTCTCAGTTTAACTTTCACACTATAATATGTGTGACTTCATAACAGAATCATAAAACAAAACATTATACATTCTCTACTTTAACAGTCTCACGTGAGATTTAACCATGTGAACATATTTATCATAACCAATGGCATCACAAATCTCAAATGCTTACTTACTCTTACTACTTCTTGCATACATCATGGTACTTACTAGTCTCATGTTTGTAAGGTAAACAAGGTACCTGTAACACTTGATCACATAGATCAGTATACCTTACTATAATGAACATAATCTCAACATCATCATTCATAACATGAATTATACTTGTTAGTCAGCCTTCACCAGCATGACACAATATCAGCTTTACTACTAACTTTATTGCTATCTCATTTAAGCTTTACCCATTTGCCCGATGAATTTCTATGAATAGTCGAGGATACTGAATCTCATTTTACATAACTCGATGCCAAAGCCATATCCTAGATATGGTCTTACGTGGGATCTCTCATCTTGGTATCGAGGCCATGTCTTGACATGGACTTATATGAAGTCTTTCTCGTTTGTTCCCTTGGGGACTTACCATTGCCATGTCTTGGCTTGGTCTTATACGGACTTTCTCATCTCATGTGATAGATCAAGTATCCTAAGCTATTCAACTTCAATCGAGGCTTTCTCATGCTTAATCTTATTGATTTCTTTGTCTAGCATAATATTAAACATTTCCATGGTAATAGCGTACCTTATACTAAGCAATTCGATGATAGAAATCATAAAGCTTAGAAATCATACAAACTTACTAAAATTAGCTCGGTTAGGAATCATCTCTGTCTTAACAAAACAATTTCGTTAGAGCCGGGAGACATCACACTATCACGGTCCACATATGGCATGTATAGCTAGACTCTTACTCACGCTAGGTTAGTCCTAGAACTGACTAAACCATAGCTCTAATACCACTAAATGTAACACCCCATACCCGATTCCGAGGCTAAAATCAGATACGAGACATTACTATGCTTAAACTTGCTTAAACATGTACTTTCGGGCTACAAAATTTTGTTCTGAATTAAAAACTTCTCTTTCTTAGTCAAATCATTCATATCGTGGGCCTACGAGGCCTTAAACTTGCATCCGGAAACTTTTACCAGTTAAAAGAAACTTTTCTTTAAAATAGGGGCCACACGCCCGTGCAAGATTAGACACGCCCGTGCATAGACACACACGCCCATGTCCCCGGACCGTGCCTAAAAACCTAGTATTCTACCAATTTGCCCACGGCCAAGGCACGCCCGTTGATCGCTGTAAATCAGAGTTTTAAAATTTATAAAAGAATGATCGAACCTGGAAACCAACTCTGACAACGATTAAAGGCAAGTGCACCTATCGAACAGTAGTATAGTTTAGGCAAGACCGGATTGTCAAACCCAAAGGAACTAAAAGTACTAATACTCACCATCTTTTTATTATTTAGCCTTAATATAAAGTGATGATTGTTTAAACTAAAACTAATCTACTTACTAAGCTAAGACGCAAAGACAAAAAGAATGAATTCGGGAAATAACTTTTGGGAAAACTCAGTTGACTCAAACGATACCCTTAGGAAAAATCCACCTAGACTTCACTTGTAACACCTTGGTTTAGGGGCTGTGCGTATGGGGTATAAGTCAAGTGTTAGTAGGTTTTTGGGAGTGCTTGGGTGAGTTTTAGAGGTTTTAAGAATGTTTGGATGAAAGGGGAAGGCTTTGGAAAATTTTGGATTTTTAAGTAATAAAGGGGAGCTTGGCTTTGGGAGGCCTTAAAGGAATTAATTGGGAGAATAGGACACATGAGAGGCTTTGGCAAAGTGGCTTCATGCGCTGCTTAGGGGGCTGGAAGTAGCGCCTTTGAGGGTCTTGGGTTCGAATCAAAGAGGCGAGCCAGTGGTTTTAATTTTTGGATCTTGGCGTTACAAGGTGGGAGGCCTTAAAAAGAAGTGGGGCGTGTTTTGACACAAGAAGCAGGCTAGTCCAAGTGGTGCTCGTCACGGCACTTAGGCGCTGGAGGAGTGATAAGGCGCGGGTTCGAGGGCTGGAGCAGCATTTTGGGCGTGATTTATTTTTATATGCGGTTAAGGGGCTGGAGTAAGAAGGGTTTAAGATTAAATGGTGTGGCTTTATGGCATGAAAGTCATTGTGGCGAGTGGCACAGGGCGTTGATGGAGAAGTGTGCAATGGTTCGAACTCGTGAGTGGCATTTGGAGTTTTAATTTTTTTATTCTTTTTGGCAAAGTAAATTTGAAGGTGGGACGGCACATGGAACCTTTGATTGGGATAAGGATTAAGCTAATTTCAAATTCGGCTGGATGAATAGTTATTAGTTTATCTTTTATTTATTCTATTTTTGTTGTATTTTATTTGAAAGAGGTGGTGTTGGATTAAAGGTGGGTTTTTAATTTAATTTGAATTGGTTGGTATTGAGGTATTTTAGGAAAGAATTTTGGGATTTGGAGCAGCCATGGCCGAATGTGGGGTTTAGAGGGTTTAATCGGTTTTGGGGCTTTGTTAGGTGCCGAAATTCATTTTTGAATTTTAGTGCATATTCGGTCACTTTGTGTCAAGCAAAAATCCTCTCTTTTAGCTAGCCGATTTATTTTTTCCAAGAGAATTCCTCCATCTTTCTTCTTGAAACCGAAAGACCAAACCTCCCTATAGCTTTCTAATATTGGTTTGTGTTCTTTCAATATTGTTGATAGCCGAATGCTCTTGAACCCCAAGCTTCTATCTTTTCTGCTCATTGGCCGAATGCTTGGTTTCCATTTCTTCTTCTTTTCTTCATTTGAACTAGGCCGAACCTAGCATCCCACTTTCATTCTTTTTCTTCTTGAAATCTCCTTGGTCGAAACTTCATTCTCCAAAATACCTTTCTCCATTTTCTTTCTCTTTCAAACCGAAGGTACCTTTTTCCTCTTGGTTCTATGTTGATTGATTGGCCGAATATCTACCCCTTTTTCTCCATTTTTTTTCTTGTGTTCTCTTCCCTTGGGTGAAGCCGAAATCTCTTCCCTTTTTGTTGTAAAGTGTTAACCGAATCTCTCCCCCTCTCCTAGTGGTGTTTATTTTGGCCGAATGTTGGTATAAGTGTTGATCTCGGTTGTTTCTCTCAAGTTCGAGAGGAAGGTAAGATTAGGCCGAATGTTCTTTTTCTTTCTTTCTTGTTCTTAATTGACTTGGGTTTGATTAAGGGCCGATTTCAGTATTGGGTAAAGGGTGTTAATCTCTTGTGTTTAATCGATTTTATTTTAGGACATCGAGATTTTGGAAGCGAGCAAGAGGAGTTTTTCACTCTGTTAATCTTTGGTAAGTGGTGGTGAGGATGGCTTTATTGGTCATTCTTTTAGTTTTTCGTTAAATCAAAGACTGCAATGGATTAAGCGTTCTTTTTATTAGGGTGTGCTGATTGCTAAAAGAGGAACCATAGTTGGTTCGGGTTTTGGTAGGAAACCAAATCATTTGTGAGGTAAGGGGTTGAGTGAAAACCCTCTTGAGTTATCTATTTTGGCCAATGGCCTAGGGTGCTAATCTCTTGTTTTGGCCGATTTTAGGAGCAAGGGTATCGAGGTTATCAAGGGTCTTAGTTGGTTCTTCAGTTAAGGCTTGCAGGTGTGTTCATACACACACTTTTCTATTAATAAATATGCTTATTATTGTGTGTTGTTTGGATCCATGAGAAGGTGGATTAAATACCATTAAGGTATGAGGCAAAGGGTCAAGTAAGTCCCTGTTGTGATGCTTTTGGTAAGCATGCTGTATCTGCTATGAGTTGTCATGTTGATGCTTTTGGTAAGCATAGTATATCCAATATGTGTACTATAATACTTGTTTGTGATAAACAATATGTATGTTGCTAAACCAGTATGATGGTATATTATGATACATGTGCATGATTGATGTGGGTTGTACGAGTGGAGGGGGCAGTGATATTTTGTGCTGACGAGCACCAGTGTTTTGGTAACACAACTTTGTGACTTTGGGTCACGGAGGTTTGGCACCTCCAGAGGTTTGGCACCTCGCCTCGTCCCGTGGTTTCGCACCACAGTGGGTTGGCCCCACAAGGCGGTATTGAGGGATTGACGCCAGTGATTTGGTATCACACGATGGGTTGGCCCCATCAATTGATTTGTGACTTCGGTCACCAGTGTTTTGGTAACACACATTGTGTCTTTGGGACACCAGTGGTTTGGCACCACATTGACGGATATCGTGTCTTCTGACACCGAGGTTTGGCACCTCCAGTGATTTGGCATCACATTTGTGACTATACGTCACCAGGTGGTTTGGCACCACCAAAGTGGTTTGGTACCACACGGGGTAGAAAAGGTGTTATGGATGGTTAGGTTGGGTGCATATTAATGAGATGCATGATGATCATGTTTATGTTTACGTATGATATTTTGCTAATCCGGGAAAAAGGGTTGCACACTCGAGTCTTGGTGACTCACCTTTTCCTTTAACCATTTCGTGTAGTGCATAAAGTCGACCGGGATCGGAGAGGACAAGGTGGCCCATGCCAAAGATGATGATTCAATATTTTATGCTTGATTTTGATACTAGTATTTCATTTTAAGTATTGGGTTGTAATAAAAGACCATTTTATTATTTTGGTATTACCTTAACTATGGTTTAATTAAATTAAATTGCTATGTGAAAATGACTTTAATCCTAGCAACCTATTTATGAAGAATATGTTTAATAAAGTTTTTTTTCTAATTTAGTTAATTTATAACTTCAAAGTTTTTCATAAGGTAATAAATGAACAAGGTTTTCAAAGGTTAATTTCTTCAAGTTTTATTCGAAAGTGAAAAAGATTTTTCAACCGTCTTTTCCCAGTGACATACCCAGATTCGGTCGTAACGAATGGGCCGGGTTTGGGGATGTTACAGTTTGGTATCAGAGCCAGGTTCAAAACTCGGCTTTGAGGGTTTTGGGCCCAAAAACATTTTCAAAATGGGCTTTTCAAAAATATGGGCTTTTAAGAAATTTTTCAGGTTTTTCTGGCATGGCACCTGTGTCTCCGGCCCGAAGTCCACCAGGTAAGTACTTCGGACTTTCTTGAAGTGATTTGTTTGTATGAATTGATTTGGGCTTAGTTTGGGCTCGTAGAATAGAATACTAGGATCTGTTGGACCCTAGGATTGGACTACTCAAACAATTGCATAAAACTTAAAGCTCTTAAACAAACCTGTGAAGTAAGTCACCGAGTTAAGGTGTGGTAACCTTGGTACGCATGTCTAGGATTGGATCCGAAGAGCTTGGTACTTAAGCGATCCTCGTGACTCACCTCCTCTTCGTAGGAATCCTACAGTGCGTAGCTATGGTTCACCTTAACCAAGAGGACTTGTTCATAGGCTAAACCGATTATTAAAACCCGAAAGGGAATTAGCCTTGCTGTTTTTTTTTAAAAAATCCCCTGTTTTAAAATTTTCAACTTTACCCCTTTGGTCTATAAACCCTAAATTTGATTTTGAAAGACGTTTGTCGATTTACCAAAATTACCAAAATGCCCCTAGCGGCAAAATTGCAAACCCCTGTATTGTAACATTACCGCACGACCCTCAACTTTTGTTAAAAAGATTTCTACTTTGCAAAATATTAAAATCTCTAGCTTTCAAAATGTAACACCCCAAACTCGGACAATACACCACGACCGAATCTGGTATGTTACGGGAAAAAAATGTCTTTGAGTGATCTTTTTTTCGTTTAAAAGCGGGGTGAAAACATAGTGAATTTGAGGAAAATTTGAGTAGGCTTGTTTGATTAGATTTTGAAAACTTATCCAAGTATATAGTTAAAGCGAGTTGATTTCATTTAGCGCTTCCAATAGTTTCTTAGTGCCATTTTGAAACATTTTAGACTTAGTAGAAAATCGAGTTTGATTTGGAAATCATTTGAGTTTATTGTATAGCAAAACATAGCGAGATACCCGATGGTATAGTTTAAAACACATTGCGATATAATTTTGAAAACGTTGTCTTTCCAAGTTTTAGTAAAATTTCATGCCAAGTTATTTGTTAGGCGAAAAGTTGCGAATCTAATTAAAACATAACCATCATAAAACATAATTTAAAGGCCTTTTACAAATCCAAATTAAATCTCAAATCAAAATAAGTAAGCTAAGTACCCAAAGTGAATAGTCGAGCAAAACTTTTATTAAAGCATGGCATGTGCACCCCGAGTCCACCCTACTCCATGTCCGCGTCTCACGGGTCACCTGAAATGTCAAAGGAGAGGGTGAGTCGAATGACTCGAAGCATAAATCCGCTCTCGATGAAACAACATGCTAACACACATCATACATAGCAACATAATTAATGCAACCCGATCCTAACCATCCGTATCGCCTTTTCTACCCCGTATGGTACCAAACCACTTGGTGGTGCCAAACCACCGGTGACATATAGTCACAATGTGTTACCAAAACTCGTGTCCCAAAGACACAATGTGCTACCTAAGCACCGGTGACCGTAGTCACGATAATCGAATGATGGGGCCAACCCATCGTGTGATACCCAATCACTAGCGACGATCCCATATCTCATGTGGGGCCAACCCACGGTGGTGTTAACCACGGGGACAAGTCGCAATGAGGTGCCCAACCTCCGGTGTCCCAAAGACACAAATGTGCTACCAAAGCACCGTGACCGTAGTCACAATAATCGAATGATGGGGCCAACCCATCGTGTGATACCCAATCACTAGCGACGATCCCATATCTCAAAGTGGGGCCAACCCACGGTGGTGTCAAACCACGGGGACAAGTCGCAATGAGGTGCCCAACCTCACGTGTCCCAAAGACACAAATGTGCTACCAAAGCACTTTGGTGACCCAAAGTCACAAAGTGTGTTACCAAAACACCGTGCTGCTCAAATCGGCACAAATCATCACTTTGCCCCTCCACTCATATCACCCATCAACAAACCAACTCATGTAATCATGCATATCATACAAATTATGCATATCATGTTAATATGTTTGACTCATGCCCCATATCACATACATACATAGTCATGATACCATATAGATCATCAGTAATCTCGTAACAATACTGACTTACCCGGATACGTACACATACCCCGTTTGGGTATCCAATAATCCATCATACTGTCATGATTTTAGTAGGCAAACAGGTTTAATAACAATATTACTAAGTATAGTGTGTTAGTTTACACACCTGCTAAAGCTCAACCTTTAATACTAAAAGAAACGATCTAAAGCTCCTTGTATCCTTGATCCTACAATCGGCCAAATAGGAGTTAGACATCTAACATTCGGCCAACAATAATTAACCCAAGGGGTTTGTCGAATCACCCTTACCTCTATACTCGATTTGGTTTCCTACCAAATCCCGAACCACAATGGTCCTTCTAAGATGATCGGCCACCACCTTGAAAAGAATAGCAGTTAATCTTTTATCATTCACGACTTAATCGAAACCAAACGATTAAACTAACAACAACCAATCACTTACCCTTACCAATTAATTGGCAGAAGAAAACGGCTCCTCTTGCTTGCTTCCACAATCCAAAAGCCCTATAATGCGATGATTAACAAAAGGTTAATTCCTTCCAAACGAACCCAAAGTCGGCTCTTAACCAACCCAACACGATAAAGCACAAGAGAGAGGAGAAATGGCCATTCGGCCAAGCACTTACCTAGCCCCAATCGATTGAAAAACAAACCCCAACCAGATCAACACTTCTTTAGGATTCGGCCAAGATGAACACCACTAGGAGAGAGGGGAAATTCGGCTAACACACTAAGCATAAGAAAAGAGGATTCGGCCAAGATGCTTAACACACCTATGTTCGGCTTTGAGTGCAAAGAGAGAAGATGAAAAATAGGTAAAGTTTCGGCTAAGGGTATAGGGAAGAGAAAGAAAATAAAACGAAGGTTTAAGGAACAAGATGTTAAGGTTTCGGTTTAATGAAATGATAAGAACAATTAGAAGTTTTGGCTAAAGAGGAGATATGGATTCGGCACAAGAGAGATTGAGCTTTCGGTTTTGCAAAAGAATGTATGAAGAACTCTCTTAGAGTTTCGGCTTGATGGAGTGAAGAGAATGAGAGAAAATGCTTTAGAAAAATCGGCTTACTTGACAAAAGGAGAACTTCCTTTTACCCAATATGACCGAAAATGCACCAAATGAAAAGTGCATTTCGCACACCCCCTCATGCACTCACCAAACCGGCCATTCCCCAAACTCTCTCTAAAATTCGCCACAATCCCCTAAACACTCCAAGCCACCAATTCAAAAGCATTTGAATTAGTCTCCTTCCACAATTCACTCCTTGCCGTCCATCTCACCCATAGACTAGGTCCAAGGCAGAGTTTGAACTGCCTACAAACTCTCCCTTCCTAGGCGTCAAAAAGAAAGCCAAAAAGGTGGCCACTCCGCAGCTTGAACACAAGACCTCTCCCTCCCGCAAATGACGCCACACACACAAGCCTTAGTGGCGCCTATCCCGCCACTCCACCAGCTCCTTTCTTGCTCAACAAAACACCAAATAAAACTCTTATACCCAGCTCCAACAGCTCCCACGGCTTAACACCCAAAAATCAAAATTTTCCCATTCACTCGTGCATACATTTAGACTTCAATTAAGCCCCCAAAACATAGAAATAGCCACGCAAAGACACTAGACACATGCAACATCATGCAACAACAAAAATTTCCTAACCCGGATATTACAGTTCTACCCCCTTAAAAATAATTTCGACCTCGAAATTACCCGATCGTAAGAGTTGCGGGTATTGCTTTGTCTCATCATATCCTCGGGTTCCCACGCAGCTTCTTCTACGCCATGATTCTCGCCAAAGAACCTTAACCAAAGGCACGGACTTCTTACGCGGAACCTTCACATCTCGATCAAGAATCGCACGGTTCCTCCTCCATGGTCAAATCGGATTTACCTCGATCTCTTCCATCGCTACTACATGCGACGGATCGGCGATAACGTCGAAGCATCGAAACGTGAAATACGCCGTGAATCGACTAAGCTCTGCCGGCAACTCAAGCTGATACGCCATCGGGTCCAACTCGTCTCGCACCTTATACGCCCAATAAACCTCGGACTTAGCTTGCCTTTCTTCCCGAACCTCAACACCTTCTTCCAAGGTGAGACCTTGAAACACTCGATCCCCACAAAGAAACTCTATATCTCTTCGCTTAAGATCGGCATAAGACTTCTGCGGTCCAAGCTTCCTTCAATCGGGTCGAATCGACTTAACCTTGTCTTCGGTCTCAACAACCAACTCGGGTCCTAACAACCGACGTTCACCTAACTCCGCCCAACACGTAGGTGAGCGACATTTCCTACCATACAACGCCTCATACGGTGCCATCTTAATGCTCGCTTGGTAATCGTTGTTGTAGGCAAACTCGCCTAATGGTAGAAACTCCTCCCAACTACCTCTGGAATCCAAGATACAACCTCTCAAAGATATCCTCTAAGATCTGAATGACCCTTTCGATTGACCGCCGATCATGGGTGAAAAGCCGTCTTTGAAATCCAAACGAGTACCCGAGCTTGATGCGGTGCTTTCCGAACCTTGACGTAAATCTAGGATCCCTATCCGAGATTATCGAAACCGCACACCGTGCAACCTTACTATCTCTCGACACATACAACCGCTAGCTTCGAAGTGAGTAGTCAACCTCACCGAATAAAGTGAGCTGATTTAGTCGATCGATCCACCACTACCCAAATCAATCTTTCTTGCTTGGCGTAGCGATAACCCACCGACGAAATCCATGGTTATCCTTTCCCACTTCCACCGAGGAATCTTCACAGTCAAGCAACCCCGACGGCAATCGATGTTCAGCCTTGACTGTGACAAGTCGAGACACTTCCCAACAAACTCTGTCACCTCCTTCTTCAAGCCGTGCCACCAAAATCGCTCTCTAAGATCCCTATACATCTTGCTACCCCGGGATGCATAGCATGAGGATCTATGTGCGTCTGAAGAATCTTTTGCCTCGACTCAACATCTTTAGGCATACAAGCCTTACCTTGAAAACACAGAACCCCATCACTGGACAAGTCAGAAACCTCCAAACCACCATCCTCGCCCTTGCAACCTTCGCGCACTCGTAACCTCATCCAATAATCGCTTCTCTCGATCTGCTCAACCCAAGTAGGCTTAACTCGCAACTCGCTGCGAATACTCCCATCGTCATACAACCTCAAATGGGCAAACAATGCTCTTAAGTCCGAACAACCTTGCGGCTCAACGCGTCGCCCACCACGTTAGCCTTGCCGGATGATACTCAATCGAACAGTCGTAATCTTTCAAAGAACTCAACCCATCTCATACGCGCCTCAAATTCAAATCCTTCGAGTCGGTAGATACTTGAACTCTTGTGATCTGTGTAGACTATCGATCTCTCTCCGTACAAGTAGTGCCTCCAAATCTTTAAAGCGAAGACTACACCGCTAGCTCCAAATCGTGTGTCGGATAATTGACCTCATGTGGCCTCACCGCCGAGAAGCGTAAGCCACAACCTTACCTTCTTGCATCAAAGACACAACCCAAGCCCGTATGTGATGCGTCGCAATAGATCAGAATTCCTTACCACCTCGGGTTGAATTAAACCGAGCCTCGGTCAAAATCTTCTTTAACTTATCGAAGCTTTCCTGCTGTTTCTCGATCCACACAAACGAAACTTCTTCCTCGGCAACAACTTGGTCATCAGTACCGCTATCAACGAAAAACCCTCAACAAACCTTCGGTAGTATCCGCCAAACCTGAAAAACTCCGAATCTCACCCACATCGACTTAGGCGGCTTCCAATCCAAAACCGCCTCAATCTTACGAGGATCTACTCGAATTCCTCACCGACACTACATGACCCAAGAAAGTCACTTCTCTAAGCCGAACTCACACTTACCGAACTTAGCATAGAGCTGCTTCCCTCAAAATCGCAGCACCACTCGCAAATGCTTATCATGCTCTTCCTCTGTCGCCCTGAGTACACTAAGATGTCATCTATGAAAACCACGACGAACCGATCCAGATCATTGTTGAAACACCCTATTCATCATGTCCATAAACGCCGCTGCAAGTCGTTGGTCAACCCGAACGGCATTACGTAAATTCGTAGTGCCCATACCGAGTCCGGCGCTGCTTTTATGGATATCACCTCCTTAACTCTTAATCGGTGATACCTGCACCTCAAGTCGATCTTCGAAAATACCGCAGCCCCCTTCAAATTGATCAAACAAATCGCTATCCGTGGCAACGGATACTTGTTTTTAATCGTCGACTTATTCAATGGCCGTAGTCTATACACATCCGCATCGAGCCATCTTTCTTTTTAACAAAGAGTACCACGCGCACTTACGGCGAAACACTTGGCCTAATAAAACCTCGATCCAATAACTCCGGATCTCGAGCCTTAAGCTCCACCAATTCCTTTGGCGCCATCCTATACGGAGCAATAGACACCGCGCATTCCGATAATGATCAATCCCGAACTCCACCTCGCGATCTGGCGGCAAACCCGGAAGCTCCTCGGAAAAACATCAAGAAACTCCTTAACAAGATGCGAACCTTCTCTACAGGACTCTTTAGCCTCCAACGCATACACATGAACCACATACGCTTCACGACCCTTCCTGACCATCTTCTCTCGCTTTCAAAGCGGATACCACATTTGATAAGTAATCTCTCCTATTACCTATCATAGCCACCTCATCACCCTCAACCGTCTTAGAACCATGCGCTTGGTCGCGCAATCCAACCTCGCTGATACTTGACCAACCAATCCATCCCAAGAATCGGATCGAACTCCCCAACGGCAGGCTCCATCGGATCGCGAGAAAAACACTACCCTTGGAGTTCTAAGGGTACCTCTCTAAACAGTTTATCTACTACTACAGAGTGACCTGAGGGCTAATCACGGTCATCCGCCTAGAAGATATCTCGAGTCTAAATCCATGGTCTCTACTATACTCACGGCAACATAAGAGTGCGTTGAACCCACATCAATCAAAGCGATATAAGGAGAACCAAAAATCAAAAACGTCACTCGTTATGACGTCCCGTGCGTCGCCCTCCTCTCTCGGCGCCTCGCGGCATACACTAATCCAGGTTGTGCGGCATCGAACTACTCGCACCTCTCGCCGGTGCTCCACGGCCCCGACTGGACCCATTACCACCTCTGCCATTACCACGGCCCCTCTGCGGTGGCGGTCCATTACCTCTGAACCGATTACGCCTGCCTCTCGATCAATCCTAGCCAACCTACGCAGACAATCCCTCACACGATGCTCCAGAGAACCACACTCGAAGCAACCTTTTCCTCCATCCAAAGACCACCCCAATGAGATTTTCCACAGTCATCACATGCGGCGGTCCTCGCTTTCGCAAAGAACAACCCTAGCAGTCGATTTGGCCCACTCGGTCTAGCTCTCTTCTGCGGATTACCCGACGATCCGAAGACCCAAAGCTCCTCTTATGCCTATTTCGGTCCATACCTGCCTCATCGACTCCTTAACACCCTCGGCTACCTTAGCCTTCTCAACTAAGACAAAGAACTCGCGCTCTCTGGCGAGGAGCAATCAGCGACCTCAAGTCATCTCGCACCATCCTCGAAACGAACGCACCTCTCATGCTCAGTGGCCACAATGCCCCTGGCATACCTACTCAGCTTCAGGAACTCAGCCTCGTACTCAGAAACAGATTTACTCCCCTGAGCAAGCCTCAGAAAAGCCTTTCGATGGGAGTCGACATAACTAGCTCCGATGTACTTCTTTTGATATGCAGCCCTGAAATAATCCCATGTTAGATCCTCTGCTGCCACACTGTCTCGAACCGTGAGCCACCACTGATATGACTCATCCCGGAGAAGCGATACGATGCCCTTCAGCTTCTCTTCAGCTGTCAAGTCCAGATCATCCATGATCCGCTCAGTTGCCTCCAACCAATATTCAGCAATGCTGGGAGCAACACCAGAAACACCTCGGAAGAATTCGGCCCCATTTGCCCGAAGTCGCTCAGGAACAGATTTCCTAACTCCTGCACCACCACCTACACCAGCTACCCTTTCTAACACTCGCGGATCGCCGCAGTGACCGCATCGTCCCGATCGATCTTGGAACTCACCACCTCCACCGGCGGCGGAACCCAGTATCTCATTTTCTCGAACCCCGACCATCCCTACGGGCTCGAAACCGTCATCCTACCACGACCTGCGTCCACGACCACGTCCACCTCTAGCGCTCATGACTAATCTTCCCTACGTATCGATTAAGAATTTTATGCATCGATATTTATTCCACTTGTTTAAAAGCAAGTCTTATGAATATTTTAAGAGGGTTTGTTCTCGCGAGTTCACAGAATCCTATCAGTTTCAATCTCTAAGTAGTATACTATTGCTATTCATCAAATCATATCACATCCAATCAATTCACAAGCAATAGTAAGGGTACTTACCTGGGCGAACTGGTGCCGGAGACTCAGTGCCATGCCTTTCAAACCATACTTTGAGAATAAAAACTATCAAAACAACCTTTTGGAAACATTTTTGGGCCTCAGGCCCACAGCCGAGCCTTTGAACTTAGCTCTGATACCACAATTGTAACACCCCAAACTCGGACAATACACCACGACCGAATCTGGTATGTTACGGGAAAAAAAAACGTCTTTGAGTGATCTTTTTTTCGTTTAAAAGCGGGGTGAAAACATAGTGAATTTGAGGAAAATTTGAGTAGGCTTGTTTGATTAGATTTTGAAAACTTATCCAAGTATATAGTTAAAGCGAGTTGATTTCATTTAGCGCTTCTAATAGTTTCTTAGTGCCATTTTGAAACATTTTAGACTTAGTAGAAAATCGAGTTTGATTTGGAAATCATTTGAGTTTATTGTATAGCAAAACATAGCGAGATACCCGATGGTATAGTTTAAAACACATTGCGATATAATTTTGAAAACGTTGTCTTTCCAAGTTTTAGTAAAATTTCATGCCAAGTTATTTGTTAGGCAGGTTGCGAATCTAATTAAAACATAACCATCATAAAACATAATTTAAAGGCCTTTTACAAATCCAAATTAAATCTCAAATCAAAATAAGTAAGCTAAGTACCCAAAGTGAATAGTCGGAGCAAAACTTTTATTAAAGCATGGCATGTGCACCCCGAGTCCACCCCAGCTCCATGTCCGCGTCTACGGGTCACCTGAAATGTCAAAGGAGAGGGTGAGTCGAATGACTCAGTGCATAAATCCCGCTCCCGATGAAACAACATGCTAACACACATCATACATAGCAACATAATTAATGCAACCCGATCCTAACCATCCGTATCGCCTTTTCTACCCCGTATGGTACCAAACCACTGGTGGTGCCAAACCACCGTGACATCTAGTCACAATGTGTTACCAAAACTCGTGTCCCAAAGACACAATGTGCTACCTAAGCACCGTGACCGTAGTCACGATAATCGAATGATGGGGCCAACCCATCGTGTGATACCCAATCACTAGCGAGACGATCCCATATCTCATGTGGGGCCAACCCACGGTGGTGTTAACCACGGGACAAGTCGCAATGAGGTGCCCAACCTCAGGTGTCCCAAAGACACAAATGTGCTACCAAAGCACCGGTGACCGTAGTCACAATAATCGAATGATGGGGCCAACCCATCGTGTGATACCCAATCACTAGCGGACGATCCCATATCTCAAAGTGGGGCCAACCCACGGTGGTGTCAAACCACGGGGACAAGTCGCAATGAGGTGCCCAACCTCTGGTGTCCCAAAGACACAAATGTGCTACCAAAGCACCGGTGACCCAAAGTCACAAAGTGTGTTACCAAAACACCGGTGCTCACAAGACAAATCATCACTTTGCCCCTCCACTCATATCACCCATCAACAAACCAACTCATGTAATCATGCATATCATACAAATTATGCATATCATGTTAATATGTTTGACTCATGCCCCATATCACATACATACATAGTCATGATACCATATAGATCATCGGTAATCTCGTAACAATACCGACTTACCCGGATCGTACACATACCCCGTTTGGGTATCCAATAATCCATCATATCACATGATTTTAGTAGGCAAACAGGTTTAATAACAATATTACTAAGTATAGTGTGTTAGTTTACACACTGCTAAAGCGTAACCTTTAATACTAAAAGAAACGATCTAAAGCTCCTTGTATCCTTGATCCTACAATCGGCCAAATAGGAGTTAGACATCTAACATTCGGCCAACAATAATTAACCCAAGGGGTTTGTCGAATCACCCTTACCTCTATACTCGATTTGGTTTCCTACCAAATCCCGAACCACAATGGTCCTTCTAAGATGATCGGCCACCACCTTGAAAAGAATAGCGATTAATCTTTTATCATTCACGACTTAATCGAAACCAAACGATTAAACTAACAACAACCAATCACTTACCCCTTACCAATTAATTGGCGTAAAAAAAGCGGCTCCTCTTGCTTGCTTCCACAATCCAAAAGCCCTATAATGCGATGATTAACAAAAGGTTAATTCCTTCCAAACGAACCCAAAGTCGGCTCTTAACCAACCCAACACGATAAAGCACAAGAGAGAGGAGAAATGGCCATTCGGCCAAGCACTTACCTAGCCCCAATCGATTGAAAAACAAACCCCAACCGATCAACACTTCTCTAGGATTCGGCCAAGATGAACACCACTAGGAGAGAGGGGAAATTCGGCTAACACACTGCGCGAAGAAAAGAGGATTCGCCAAGATGCTTAACACACCTATGTTCTGGCTTTGAGTGCAAAGAGAAGATGAAAAATAGGTAAAGTTTCGGCTAAGGGTATAGGGAAGAGAAAGAAAATAAAACGAAGGTTTAAGGGAACAAGATGTTAAGGTTTCGGTTTAATGAAATGATAAGAACAATTAGAAGTTTTGGCTAAAGAGGAGATATGGATTCGGCACAAGAGAGATTGAGCTTTCGGTTTTGCAAAAGAATGTATGAAGAACTCTCTTAGAGTTTCGGCTTGATGGAGTGAAGAGAATGAGAGAAAATGCTTTAGAAAAAATCGGCTTACTTGACAAAAAGGGAGAACTTCCTTTTACCCAATATGACCGAAAATGCACCAAATGAAAAGTGCATTTCGGCACACCCCCCTCATGCACTCACCAAACCGGCCATTCCCCAAACTCTCTCCTAAAATTCGGCCACAATCCCATAAACACTCCAAGCCACCAATTCAAAAGCATTTGAATTAGTCTCCTTCCACAATTCACTCCTTGCCGTCCATCTCACCCATAGACTAGGTCCAAGGCAGAGTTTGAACTGCCTACAAACTCTCCCTTCCTAGGCGTCAAAAAGAAAGCCAAAAAGGTGGCCACTCCGCAGCTTGAACACAAGACCTCTCCCTCCTGCAAATGACGCCACACACACAAGCCTTAGTGGCGCCTATCCTTCCACTCCACCAGCTCCTTTCTTGCTCAACAAAACACCAAATAAAACTCTTATACCCCAGCTCCAACAGCTCCCCTGGCTTAACACCCAAAAATCAAAATTTTCCCATTCACTCAGGCATACATTTAGACTTCAATTAAGCCCCCAAAACATAGAAATAGCCACGCAGCACACTAGACACATGCAACATCATGCAACAACAAACAGCCCCTAACCCGGGATATTACACAAAATATCAAGATACTCCGATTTGGGAAAATTTACAAAATACCCCTGTGTTGAAAATTACTAAAATGCCCTTGACTTTCAAGATTTTCGGTTTAACTCCAATTTTAATAAAATTTCCCTACTTTGCAAAAGTATACAAAAATGCTATTTTCAAGATACCCTGATTTGAAATTTTACAAAATTACCCTTGATCGATAAAATTACCAAAATGCCCTTGGTTTCTAAATTTTCAGATTTCTCTCGACTTTTACTAAAACATTCTTATTTTGGTCAAAGATCAGAAAACCCTATTTTATGAAATACAGTGATATTCCGATTTTGAGAATTTACGAAAATGCCCCTAATTTTTAAAATTGCAAAAATAACCCTGATTTCCGAAATTTTTGTGATACCCCTGGTTGGAAAAACAAAATTTTCAAAATGACCCTTAGATTTTGTAAATTTTGAAATACCTCTAAGTTGGAAAATTATTTTCAAAATTGACCCTGAGTTGTTACCGAAATACCCCTATAGGAAAAATGACTAATTACCCTTGGGAAGGGAAGGAAACTTGATTGCTCGAAAGAACTACTCTCGAAAACTTCTTTTCATAAAATTTACTCGTGGATAAATAGTGGAACCAAATTTCTAATGCATAAAACTTGTTAATCAGAGTGCGCAGCATAAGCGTAAGGTGGTAAGATAGGTTGTACGGACGTCATAGTAAAGTAATTTCGAGGACGAAATTATTTTTAAGGGGGTAGAATTGTAACACCTTGGTTTAGGGGCTGTGCGTGGGGGTATAAATCAAGTGTTAGTAGGTTTTTGGGAGTGCTTGGGTGAGTTTTAGAGGTTTTAAGAATGTTTGGATGAAAGGGAAGGCTTTGGAAAATTTTGGATTTTTAAGTAATAAAGGGAGCTTGGCTTTGGGAGGCCTTAAAGGAATTAATTGGGAGAATAGGACACATGAGAGGCTTTGGCAAAGTGGCTTCATGCGCCGCTTAAGGGGTGGAAGTAGCGCTTTGAGGGTCTTGGGTTCGAATCAAAGAGGCAAGAGTCGGTTTTAATTTTTGGATCTTGGCGTTACAAGGTGGGAGGCCTTAAAAAGAAGTGGGGCGTGTTTTGACACAAGAAGCAGCTAGTCCAAGTGGTGCTCGTCATGGCACTTAGGCGCTGGAGGAGTGATAAAGCGCGGTTCGAGGGCCGGGAGCAACATTTTGGGCGTGATTTATTTTTATATGCGGTTAAGGGGCTGGAGTAAGAAGGGTTTAAGATTAAATGGTGTGGCTTTATGGCATGAAAGTCATTGTGGCCGAGTGGCACAGGGCGTTGATGGAGAAGTGTGCAATGGTTCGAACTCGGTGAGTGGCATTTGGAGTTTTAATTTTTTTATTCTTTTTGGCAAGAATTTGAAGGTGGGACGGCACATGGAACCTTTGATTGGGATAAGGATTAAGCTAATTTCAAATTCAATTTGGATGAATAGTTATTAGTTTATCTTTTATTTATTCTATTTTTGTTGTATTTTATTTGAAAGAGGTGGTGTTGGATTAAAGGTGGGTTTTTAATTTAATTTGAATTGGTTGGTATTGAGTGATTTTAGGAAAGAATTTTGGGATTTGGAGCAGCCATGGCCGAATGTGGGGTTTAGAGGGTTTAATTGGTTTTGGGGCTTTGTTAGGTGCCGAAATTCATTTTTGAATTTTAGTGCATATTCGGTCACTTTGTGTCAAGCAAAAATCCTCTCTTTTAGCTAGCCGATTTATTTTTTCCAAGAGAATTCCTCCATCTTTCTTCTTGAAACCGAAAGACCAAACCTCCCTATAGCTTTCTAATATTGGTTTGTGTTCTTTCAATATTGTTGATAGCCGAATGCTCTTGAACCCCAAGCTTCTATCTTTTCTTCTCATTGGCCGAATGCTTGGTTTCCATTTCTTCTTCTTTTCTTCATTTGAACTAGGCCGAACCTAGCATCCCACTTTCATTCTTTTTCTTCTTGAAATCTCCTTGGTCGAAACTTCATTCTCCAAAATACCTTTCTCCATTTTTCTTTCTCTTTCAAACCGAAGGTACCTTTTTCCTCTTGGTTCTATGTTGATTGATTGGCCGAATATCTACCCCTTTTTCTCCATTTTTTTTTCTTGTGTTCTCTTCCCTTGGGTGAAGCCGAAATCTCTTCCCTTTTTGTTGTAAAGTGTTAACCAAATCTCTCCCCCTCTCCTAGTGGTGTTTATTTTGGCCGAATGTTGGTATAAGTGTTGATCTCGGTTGTTTCTCTCAAGTTCAGAGGAAGGTAAGATTAGGCCGAATGTTCTTTTTCTTTCTTTCTTGTTCTTAATTGACTTGGGTTTGATTAAGGGCCGATTTCGGTATTGGGTAAAGGGTGTTAATCTCTTGTGTTTAATCGATTTTATTTTAGGACATCAGGATTTTGGAAGCGAGCAAGAGGAGTTTTTCCACTCTGTTAATCTTTGGTAAGTGGTGGTGAGGGATGGCTTTATTGGTCATTCTTTTAGTTTTTCGTTAAATCAAAGACTGCAATGGATTAACTGTTCTTTTTATTAGGGTGTGCTGATTGCTAAAAGAGGAACCATAGTTGGTTCGGGTTTTGGTAGGAAACCAAATCATTTGTGAGGTAAGGGTTGAGTGAAAACCCTCTTGAGTTATCTATTTTGGCCAATGGCCTAGGGTGCTAATCTCTTGTTTTGGCCGATTTTAGGAGCAAGGGTATCGAGGTTATCAAGGGTCTTAGTTGGTTCTTCGGTTAAGGCTTGCAGGTGTGTTCATACACACACTTTTCTATTAATAAATATGCTTATTATTGTGTGTTGTTTGGATCCATGAGAAGGTGGATTAAATACCATTAAGGTATGAGGCAAAGGGTCAAGTAAGTCCTCATTGTGATGCTTTTTGGTAAGCATGTCAGATCTGCTATGAGTTGTCATGTTGATGCTTTTGGTAAGCATAGTATATCCAATATGTGTACTATAATACTTGTTTGTGATAAACAATATGTATGTTGCTAAACCAGTATGATGGTATATTATGATACATGTGCATGATTGATGTGGGTTGTACGAGTGGAGGGGGCAGTGATATTTTGTGCTGACGAGCACCAGTGTTTTGGTAACACAACTTTGTGACTTTGGGTCACCAGAGGTTTGGCACCTCCAGAGGTTTGGCACCTCAGCGTCTCGTCCCCGTGGTTTTGCACCACAGTGGGTTGGCCCCACAAGGCGGTATTGAGGGATTGACGCCAGTGATTTGGTATCACACAATGGGTTGGCCCCATCAATTGATTTGTGACTTCGGTCACCAGTGTTTTGGTAACACACATTGTGTCTTTGGGACACCAGTGGTTTGGCACCACATTGACGGATATCGTGTCTTCGGACACCATAGGTTTGGCACCTCCAGTGATTTGGCATCACATTTGTGACTATACGTCACCAGTGGTTTGGCACCACCAGTGGTTTGGTACCACACGGGGTAGAGAAAGGTGTTATGGATGGTTAGGTTGGGTGCATATTAATGAGATGCATGATGATCATGTTTATGTTTACGTATGATATTTTGCTAATCCGGAAAAAAGGGTTGCACACTGAGTCTTGGTGACTCACCTTTTTCCTTTAACCATTTCAGGTAGTGCATAAAGTCGGACCGGGATCGAGAGGACAAGGTGGCCCATGCCAAGATGATGATTCAATATTTTATGCTTGATTTTGATACTAGTATTTCATTTTAAGTATTGGGTTGTAATAAAAGACCATTTTATTATTTTGGTATTACCTTAACTATGGTTTAATTAAATTAAATTGCTATGTGAAAATGACTTTAATCCTAGCAACCTATTTATGAAGAATATGTTTAATAAAGTTTTTTTTCTAATTTAGTTAATTTATAACTTCAAAGTTTTTCATAAGGTAATAAATGAACAAGGTTTTCAAAGGTTAATTTCTTCAAGTTTTATTCGAAAGTGAAAAAGATTTTTCAACCGTCTTTTCCCAGTGACATACCCAGATTCGGTCGTAACGAATGGGCCGGGTTTGGGGATGTTACATCACTTGTTATCTAACTTTGAACCATATGATTTATTTACTTAGTTTGATCCGTGAGACTCCCTAACGTATATTAAACCCTCTCTCGAGGCGAATAACGTCTAACCCTAGGTTAATTAGTGGAACTCTCGTTCGCTTATAATAACCCCCTAGAATAGCAGTAAATCGATATGTGGACTCCCATATTAGGTTTCACCCTAATCCGGCAAAATCTCGTCACCCTATCTCTAGGCGTGCGATCAACTCCGCTTAATTATGTTGGATCTACTCTTAGGCAGGGTCTATTCCTCCTCCACCTAAGCACATTATATTTGGATTAAGTTCACACAATTAAGAACAAACTAAGTTATTATCATATAATTAAAATAATCAAATAACAAGATTTATTATAGGTTTCATCCCCTTCGGGTATCCGAAGGTTTAGTTCATAAAAATAAAGGAAAACATCTCAAGAGAAAAGATAAAATAAAACATAAGAAATCCCTAAAACCCCCTGAAGGAATTGAAGAGGAGATCCTCTGTCTTGAGTAGAATTCCGGCTTCTTGAGATGGATCAACTGTCTATCTTCGAGTGATTCCCACAAATCTGACCTTCTCGGCTTGGCTTCTTGGCCTAGCTCTCCGCCCCACTTTCAGCTGGTACCTAAGGTGTATTTATAGGCTTTTGAAACACATTTCTTTCTCCCTAAGTATCCTTTCTCGAATGAAATTACTCTTCTCCACGGTAGAGGCACGGCCATGGCACACGCCCGTGTAAATCGTGGCCAGGCTGTGTTCGACACTATTGAATGAGGCACAGCCGTGTAAGTCGTGGTAAGGCCGTGTTCTAGTAGGAATGTTGCACGGCTGTGTGGCTTGAAGTCCAGGCGGTGCTGATTTCATGGCTTGGCCCAATTTGGTCCGTTTTAAGCCCGTTTCTCGTTCTTTTCGTCATCGGGTGCTTTCCTGAGTATAAGACATGAAAAGAAAGGATTAAGAGCACCTTTTTGCATAAATTGGGGCTTAAATCATCCAAAAGCATACTAAATGTGGGCTTAGAATATGTTACTTTTACGGTTTATCAAATACCCCCACACTTAAGCTTTTGCTTGTCCTCAAGCAAAATTCTCAACTTACAATTAAAACGAACTTTCCTCAATTCATAATAGTCATTGATAGTGTCTCATCATAATTCATAGATAATTTATACATGGATAATTCAATTCAAAGTGTCCTAAAAATTCAAACAAAGATAAGTCATAGATTTTGTAGCTCAAAAACATAGGCGTCTCCCTTATCTAGATAATTACCTTTAATTTGAAATCGACAAGGATTGACATCCTTACAAAAGATTCACTCAAATCACTCAAAGTGTTTAAGGTTCACAATTAGGCACTCAAAGGTCAAACATGAAGAGTTAATCCCATAGGCTTGCATGAAAATCAAATCTCCACCACTGTAATATGAGATGAAAACAAAAATCAAAAGGTCTTTGTTAGGGTTGTAACGGGGCTAGGGTTAAGGTGTGGAGTAAAGCTGAATTAGAGGGTTAGAATCGAGATTGAATTGACAAATTACCTAACTAAGAACTAATGAACTAGTAATAATTACATCAATTGAAAACTAATAGTACTTTAATAATACGAGCTTCTTCTTCGATATTTGGAATTTATGTATAAGCTCATTTAATCACATAACTAATAATGAATAATGGATATACTTCATTTTTTTTAAGAACAAACTAAATACATAATAAAGGATAAACTACTAAAATTCATAATTAGGCAACTAATCAAATCAAATCTCGATATAAAGGTAGTCAAAAGGAATGGTGATAACAAAAACAAAGGGGTTTTGGGTTAATATTAGCGGTTATGTCAATAAATAGGGTTGTTAGGATTAAACGGGGTTCACTAAGGGTTAATTATGAAGGTAGGCTTTTTAATGGAGTAAGTGGGTTAAATCCTAGGTGCCTTTATCATTTCTGTGTATCAAATCAAAAAATATGGTCTCGACATGTATAATCGATGCAAGTTCTAGAATAACAGATCAATGTTGACATACTCATAATCAATAAAGTGAGAAAGAAAAAGAATTTATGCTCTATAAGGCTCAAAAACTCACAAAATTTATGGGTATTTTGATGTCAACCTTGTAAATTTCAAACTTCAAGGTAATATTTAAACTCAGTTTGACAACCTAGCAAATTTTTAATTTCTGAAAAATAGACTTATCATGCTTGATTCTCTAGTATTCTTAGAATTTAATTATCAATGCAAAATTATCAATGACTTAATCTAAAACATATCGATAAAAATCATAAATCATCAGAAATTTCATCCTAATTAGTAATATGAGTAGATTACTTTCAAACAAGACTAGATTCAGGGATTTTGAGAACAATGCAAAAAGTTTGGAATATCTAAGATTCACCCCCCGCACTTAAGATGTACATTGCCCTCAATGTACAAAGATATATAATGACAATTAATATGTAAAATCAAAAGAGAGGGGAGAGAGTGACACTCCCTGAATTAATGGATGATTTCTTTGGATGATGTGGAAAACACGACGAAGGCGTCGGGATGGTGTTGGTGTTGACTGATGACTTGAGTAGTGGTTTATTGCTCATTGAAACTGCTAAGTCATCAGTTAGAAATCTTTTGGGGTGTAATTAAATAAATGTTAGGAATATTCGAAGGTTAGGAGTTGATGATAATCATGATAAAAGTTATCAAATGTATGATTAAAATGTTCAAACTTAAGACGAATCGAAATTAAATTAAAATAACGAGAAAATAAAATAAAATAAAATAAAATAAAAAACTTAAAAGTAAAAGAAAACTAGATAAAAGGACTCAAAAGTCCTCATCCTCGGCCGGGTCCTGTGGTGGTTCTGGTGGTGAGATATGAAGGTGATGGCATATTTGTTGAATGGTGGCCTCTAACCCGTCAAAGCGTCGAGTGTTTTCAGCAAAATATAGCTCGAACTGGTCAAGCCGTGCAGAGATGTCCGCTAATGATAGTTCTATACGGGACGGTCGCTGGCTCAGAATGGGTACCTCCTGTGATGGTGGTGGGACATCATCAGTAATTTCCTCGGGCTCCCCCTCGTCTGTGGCGGTCACTAATCGGTATTGAGGGGGTTCAGTCCCTCGTCGTTGTTTAATCATCCTCATGTGTAGCATTGTCTGGATGCCTTGAGGTACCATGTTGCCGATCTGTGTGAGGGAAGTGATTTGAGCTTCAGTGTCGAGGAGGTTGAAGTGCCGAGCCAACCTCGTAATGTATGGCCCCATTGACAAAATCCCCTTCCTATGTTGCTCTGTCTGATGTTGAATCGCGCATGTGATAAAATATGCCAAGTCAAAAACATGTCCTTCAGACATGCATGATAGGAAGTAAACGTCTTGCTTGTTTATGACGCCGGTGCTTTCTCTGCGACCTGTGATGGTGTGCGCGAGAATGGCGTGAATATACCTTAGGGCTGGGGGAAATGCCGTCCCCTTAGAGCAACTGGGATCGTAGATGCTTGTAGTGGGGTGTAGGTTTCGCCAGCATTCGATCGGAGTGCAGTGGAGCTCATGGTTTAAATCGTCAAGTGGGTTTTCTTCTATGAATTCCAGTGTGTAAAGTCCTAGAGCTATGCCGAATTGTGGTATGCTCGATCGCATCGCACTACCCCTAGACGAATCTGTGCGCGTGCTTGGATCATCAAACTATGCCATCACAGTTTGTAAAGTGAAGGTGGTGCAAAACTCGAGGGTAAGCTCCATGTATGTGGGCTCGATGATGGAAAAGAACTGCTCCCACGGATTGGTTAAAATGAAGGCTCGAATATCGGTTGCGAGCCTGATGTGTTCCAATGTGTCTCAATCGATGCACCTACCGATGCCGAGGAGTCTATCCCGAAGTGCTTTGTAACACTCTTCCTGAGTGTTGTGAGAAAATCAGAGGAATGGATGCCTAAGCTCGGAAGAAGCACTCGTGGAAGACGATCCGGGCCCCTTTCTTTTCTTGCTTGGGGCGGCTGTGGATCGCTTTGGTTGTGGTGACGACATTTGTACCTGAAAAAATAATCAAATATAAAGCAAGTTCCTTAACAATAATATAGCCAACGTATTTCGTACTAAATCAAGCCAAATGGTAATTAGTGGATATTGACAGTAATGATTCTTTCAAACAAAGAAGTATATCAAAAAATGTAAAAGTTTATTCCTAAAATGAAGCCAATCAGCAACCAATTCATCAGAGATTTTTACTAAGTATTCATGAGTTTTTGAGAGAAATCTCTAAATATAAATCATGCTTAATATTAAACAAAAGGAATAAAGCAAAATGGCATAATATTTATCAAGTTTTTAGTCAAGAAATTAAGGTAGTGAAGGGAACCAGGGGTTGTGATGGTGGGAGACGATCAAGCACGGGCGGAGCACGGCGGTGGTGCGGGTTTTGCAGGACGAACACGGCGATGGCAGGGGCATGGCGTTCGGGCACACAGCGTGTGTGCGGGCGTCGAGCCCAGTTTCTGGATGGTTTTGGAGAGAAAAGACAAGGGGAGGATGTTTTGGATGGAGGAGAATGTATGTGCGGCCGGATTTGGGAGGAAGGGTGTTTAAAAGCTGATTTTAGGTTTAGGTTTTGGGGGAGTGACGGTTAACTTTTATATATAGGGGGCATGGTTCATTGCCACGCCCGTGCTTTGTTTTGGATGCCCGTGTTTTTCGTGATTTCGGATTTTAGGCGCGTCCAGGTGGATTTGCCACGGCCGTGTTGAAAATGACACGCCCATGTGTTTATTCACACAGTTGGTTTCCACGGGCGTATTTAGCCCGTGCTCGATAAGTCAGTAGCCTCGCACGGTTGTAAGCCACGGGCGTGTTTAGCCCGTGCTCGAAAAATTGTTTCGTCCCTGTTTGTGCACGGCTACTAGCACGCTCGTGTTTTATCCCCTGTCTTCTACACGGCCATGGGCACGCCCGTGTCTGAAGCCGTGTGGTTTAAAACCTGCACTTTTATTAGTCTGAGTTAGTATGGATTTAGATGCTGAGTAAAAGAAAAAGAATAAAAAATAAAAATTTGAAAATAAAATGTTAGTGAATTAGTGCTCGGGTTGCCTCTCGAGAAGCGCTCGTTTTTAGTCTTAAGCTAGACTTTCCCTATTTTCAGTTCTAAAAGAAGGTTCATGGAGCAGAAGCTCCTCTTTCATATCTCCAAAATCTGTACCATTATAAATTTTGAGTCGGTGACCATTTACCTTGAATGTGCCCTTAGTGGGATGGGTTACCTCGATGGTGCCATATGGAAAGATTGTTTTGATCATGAATGGGTCTGACCATCTTGATTTCAGCTTTCCCGGGAATAGTTTAAGCATTGAGTTGTATAGTAGGACCATGTCTCCTACTTTGAATTGTTTTGATCTCTTGAGATGAGCATCGTGGTGTCACTTTGTTGCTTCCTTGTACAGTTTTGAGTTCTCATAGGCTCCCGTTCTCCACTCGTCCAGCTCGTTCATCTGCATCATTCTTCTCTTTCCTGCAATTTTGAGGTCACAATTCAAAAATTTTATTGCCCAAAAAGCTTTGTGTTCTAATTCGAATGGTAGATGACAGCTTTTTCCGTAAACAAGTTTGTATGGGGATGTCCCTAGAGGTGTTTTAAATGCTGTTCTATAGGCCCATAAAGCATCATCTACTTTAACTGCCCAATCTTTTCTATTTGATTCAACCATTTTTTCTAGAATGCACTTAAGTTCTCGGTTGCTACCTCAACTTGCCCACCGGTTTGAGGATGATATGGGGTGGTCAGCATCTGTGGTATACTCCATATTTTTTAGGACTTTTGCAAATTGAGTATTACAGAAATGAGTACCCTTATCACTAATGATGGCTCTCGGTGTGCCAAATCGGGAAAACAGTTTCTTGAGAAACTTGACTACTACCCTAGCATCATTGGTAGGTAAAGCTTCCACTTTTACCCATTTTGACATGTAATCAACTGCCACTAGGATGTACTTGTTTCCAAACGAACTAGGGAATGGTCCCATGAAATCAATACCCCATACATAAAATATTTCACATGATAACATATATGTTTGAGGCATTTCATCACGTTTAGAAAAATTACCTATTCTTTGGCATCTATCACACGAGGTAACATACCTGTTGGCATCTTTAAATAGAGTGGGCTAATAAAAACCTGATTCGAGTATTTTGTGTGCTGTCTTAATACCACTGTAGTGTCCTCTTGATGGTCCTGAATGGCAATGCTCCAAGATTTTGCTTGCTTCTGTCTTTGTAACACATCCTCGAATTATCTGATCTGCACATATGCGAAAAAGAAAGGGATCTTCCCAAAAATAATTTTTCACATCAGCAAAGAATCGCTTCTTTTGGTGATGTGTTAATTTCCTTGGCAAGACGTTAGCTGCTAAATAATTCGCAATATTTGCAAACCATGGTACCTCCGAATGTGTTATAGAAAAAAGTTGTTCTTCGGGAAACGAATCATTTATTTCACTTTCATCGAGTTCTTTGGTGTGCGGATTTTCAAGTCTAGAAAGGTGATCCGCTGCAAGATTCTCGGCTCCCTTCTTATCTTGTATTTCTAAGTTGAATTCCTGTAAGAGTAAAATCCATCGTATGAGTCTGGGTTTTGCATCAAGTTTGTTTAAAAGATAACGGAGAGCTGAATGATCAGTGTAAACGAAAACTTTAGACAATATTAGATACTGTCTAAATTTATCAAAAGTAAAAACTACGGCTAGCAATTCTTTCTCTGTGGTGGTATAGTTTTCTTGAGCGGGTGTTAGTGTTCTGCTAGCGTAGTAAATTGGCTGAAAATGCTTGCCTCTTCGTTGTCCCAAAGCGCACCTCTCGCGAAGTCACTTGCATCACACATTAGTTCAAAGGGTAGATTCCAATCAGTGCAATTATAATTAGAGCATTTATTAGTTTATCCTTAAGGATATTGAATGCATCTAAACATTCTGATCAAAATTGAAAGGAACATCTTTTCTAGTAATTTTGTTAAAGGCTTAGCTATTTTAGAAAAATCCTTAATGAATCTTCTATAAAATCCTGCATGTCCTAAAAAGCTTCTAATGGCCTTAATCGAATCTGGGAGGAGGTAATTTTTCTATGGTTTCAATCTTTGCTTTATCTACCTCGATCGCTTTACTAGAAATTTTATGACCTAGTACAATCCCTTCTTGTACCATAAAGTGACATTTTTCCCAATTTAAAACAAGGTTCGTTTCCTCACATCTCATTAAGACTCATTTTAAATTTTTAAGAAAAAGATGGAAATAATTACCGTATACGGAGAAATCATCCATAAATACTTCCATAATATCTTCGAAAAGTTCATCGAAGATTGCTAGCATGCAACGCTGAAAAGTAGCAGGAGCATTACATAATCCAAAAGGCATTCTACGATAAGCAAACGTACCGTATGGGCATGTGAACGTTGTCTTCTCTTGATCTTCCGGTGCTATTGGGATTTGGAAATAGCCGGAGGAGTCCATCTAGGAAGCAATAGTACATGTGTCCTGATAACCTTTCTAGCATTTGATCATAAAGGGTAGGGGAAAGTGATCTTTTCTAGTGGCGTCATTCAGCTTCCTGTAATCTATGCAAACTCTCCAACTCGTGATCGTCTCCGGTAGGAATTAGTTCATTCTTTTCGTTAGCTACCACGGTCATGCCTCCTTTCTTTGGGACAACCTGCATAGGACTCACCCACTTGCTATCAGAAATAGGATAAATTATTCCAGCATCTAGAAGTTTGATTACCTTGGCTTTCATGACTTCTTTTACGTTGGGATTTAGTCGTCTTTGTGGTTGCACACATGGCTTGTACTCATCTTCCATTAAAATTTTGTGGGTACAAAAGTTGGGCTTATTCCATTAATGTCAGAGATTTTCCAAGCTATGGCTTTTTATGCTCTCTCAAGCACCTTTATCAACTCCTCTTTTTCCTTGGGTTCTAATTCAAGAGATAATTACTGTAACATAGAATTTTCCCTAAGGAATGCGTACTCTAGGTGCTTTGGCGATTGTTTTAATTCTAAATTGGGTGGTTCATCAACAGAGGGTTTTTGTTTGAAATCGTCATCAAATTCGATGCTTTCTTTTTCCATTTGTTTTGATGATAATTTTAGCGCAGGCTTCATCTTCTTCCCCTCTTCTTGAGTGAGACACAGTTCCATCGTGTCCTCATGCAGATTTCTGTAATGAGTTTTGAATGAGATGGTCATTGGTATCAACAAAATAACATGAATCATCTTGTTCTCTAGAATATTTCATGGCATCATAAATTTGAAAACTAATTTCCTCATCGCCTATCCTTAATGCAATTATACCATCACCTACATCAATAACAGCCTTAGCAGTAGCTAAAAAAGGGCGCCCTAGAATTAAGAGGACCTCATTGTCTTCATCCATGTCAAGCACAACAAAATCAACGGGAAAAATAAATTTATCAATTTTTACCAAGACGTCTTCGATAACTCCCCTAGGATATTTAATAGATCTATCAGCTAACTGAATACTCATCCTAGTGGGTTTTGGTTCCCCGAGATCTAGTCGTTTAAACATCTTATAAGGCATTAAATTAATACTAGCACCTAGATCAGCTAATGCTTTCTTAACATTTAAACTGCCAATTAAACAAGGAATAGTAAAACTTCCTGGGTCTTTTAATTTGGTTGGTAGCTTGTTTTGGAGGATGGCCGAACATTCTTCATTAAGCTCCACCATTGATATTTCTTCAAGCTTCCTTTTATTCGTCGTGAGTTCTTTCAAGAATTTCGCAGTCGTCGGCATCTGTGAAATGGCTTCAACAAAAAGTAGGTTAATATGTATTTGTTTAAAAAGTTCGAGAAACTTACCATATTGGGAGTCTAATCGTTCTTTCTTCAACCTTGCTGGATATGGGATCGGTGGTTGTAACACCCCAAACCCGGCCCATTTGTTACGAATCAAATTTGAGATGCCATCATGCGAAAAAGCGTTTGAAGACTGATTTCACTTTTGGGAAAAACATTAAAAATTTTGTTATTTGAAAACCATGTCCAATTAAAAATTCTAAATAATATAAGCTTGATAAAAATATCCAAATTAAAACTTTATTATAAGCTTTTAAAATATAAGTTGCCAAAATTAAAAGCACTTCCAAATAATAATTTAATGGTCGTCTAGCTTAAACATAATAAAAATGTTCAATCACTTTAATGGAAATAGAAATACTTAAATACTTTAACTGGGCCTTATTACAATAAATAATTAAACAAATGTTCTTAGTAATAAACTGAATAAAATAAAGAAGATGTCTTTTGCATGGGCCACCTCATTTCCACTCCAACCCGGTCCAATCACCACGAATCATCTGTGATGTTTAATAAAAATTGGGTGAGTCATACAGACTCAGTGTGTAATTAATCCACTGAATTCCACCCACATGTTAACCACATATTAACCCATATATCAGATAACAAATATCATATTCACATGTTAACACATTCTGGGCTTGGCCCATATTCATATCACATTCATCTAATAGGGTAGTTAACCACATAATTTCCACATACCGGGCTTAGCCCATTTCCACACCGATCCACATTCATATACTTTGGGCTTTGCCCATTTTTACATTAATCCACATATCATATTGGGCTTGGCCCATTTCCACATATGTTCACATACGAAATCATGCAATTATGAAGCCCAACCCAAACCTAGGGTCCATCCGCTACACACCCCTTATCCACCTACCACACACCGTGAGGATTATCAAATCACCCGCTCCTTTTCACTCCAAAGGCAATCACCGCCGTCCACGTGCAATTAAGCGAATAGTCCACAACGCGACCTCGGTCGGCGCCAATCCACGATGTAGCCGTAGCTAACACCAAAACCACGATGGGACACATAGTCACTCATCAACCACGATATGGCACATAGTCGATATCAACCACGATGAGGCACATAGCCACTCATCAAGCCACGCGAACTAAATCACAATTAATCCACAACGTGACCTCGATCAACGTCAATCCACGATGTAGCTCAAGGCTAACATCAAAAACCACGATGGGACACATAGTCACTCATCAACCACGATATGGCACATAGCCGATATCAACCACGATGAGGCACATAGCCACTCATCAACCACGATATGGCACATAGCCGATATCAACCATGATGAGGCACATAGCCACTCATCAAGCCACGCGAACTTAATCGCAATTAATCCACAACGCGACCTCAGTCAACGTCAATCCACGATGTAGCTCAAGGCTAACATCAAAACCACGATGGGACACATAGTCACTCATCAACCACGATATGGCACATAGCCGATATCAACCATGATGAGGCACATAGCCACTCATCAAGCCACGTGAACTTAATAGCAATTAATCCACAATGCGACCTCAGTCAACGTTAATCCACGATCTTGTTCAAGGCTAACATCAAATCACGTACTCGAAGTACACCCGTACCTTCTTTCATATCCCAACCCATGCACATGCCACATAAAATAATGATACAATGTAATGATGCATGAGCATGTTCATCAAGCATATTATCACATATTCATATTAATAATCACATATCATCGAGTTTGGTACTTACCGGATTATCGACATACCCTTGAGGGTATCCTTATCACAATTTCCACCGCACTAGTTAGCACATTCATAATACATACACATTTCACATACATATCATATACCCGGAAAACGGTGGGTTAATCACACACCTGATCACTTGGAGAACTATGCTTTCGATCATCGATGCTATCACTAGGCGATACTACGGCTGTTTGTCTACTTTCTTGTTCTGGACACTGGTCCACACCCCGTGGCCAATCCCTAATCGCAGAAATGAGATCTCTTCTTAAACTTGGGGACAAAGACCTCCCTTTTCCCTTCTTGAATGGTATTCGCCTCCATCAACACACTTAATCGTAACAATCGATTTAATCATCAATATACGAATTCTTAACCAAATATCCACAACTTATCATACTTACCAAAGAAGGTCTTGAAATCCCGAAAAGCTTGATCTAATGCTTGGATCCTTAATCCCTACATTTGATTAATCACCTACTACTTTAATAAAAAGCCATTCGCCATAAATCCAAATCCTAGTAGGATTAGTATACTTAAACTTACCTTGTTGCCGTTTGACTTAAGAATCAAGTCTTGAAATCTCTGCTATACTCTTCTTGCATTCGGCCAAGCATTGAATCAATTAACTTGGTTAGTTTTCGCTTTTGAATAATTAATGAACACATATATTTACCAAACATGGCCTTGGCCGAATACTATAGACACTTACCTTGTGGATTTTAAATACCAAAACTCACCGAATAACTAGGGAACACGTGGCCTATGGTGTACCTTCGGAAAAGAACTTCTCCTTCCTTGTAGTCGACACTTAGTAAATCCCAAAGATCTCTTCAAAGTTTCCTAGCAACAAGATATTAATGGGGTTAGTCCTAGATTTCGCAAATCTTAAGAAAAAGGATGAAACCGAATAAGATCTTACCCTTACTTGAAGAAATCGATTGCACCTTCACTTCAACCTTCAGGATTCAGCTATGGCTAGATGATGATCTCACAACTTTCGGCTTTTGGAGGGATTAGAAAGAAAAGAGAAGGAAGAATAAAGATGGAGGATTCGGCTAGATCACAAGGTATTTCAGCTTGGCAAAAATAAAAGAAGAAGAAGATTTGGTGAAGAGAATTCGGCAGAGGCTTTCAAAGAACAGAAAATAATGCAGAATGGCCTCTCTTTTCCTTTTATAGCTGATATTACTAACTTAGAATCCCTTACTTGGCCATCACTCTTCTATTTTAATAGCTTTATTTCTTTAATTATCACTTAAAATAAAAGATAATTCAAAAACTATCCTTACTTAGCGAAATTATTAAACTCAAAGTCCCTTACTTGGCCATCACTTCTCCCTTATTTTCCTCTTTATCTCTTTATTCAAATTAAAAGAACTTAATCCAACAATTATCTCTTGAAAATAATGATAAATAAATCCCTTATTTATACACTATTTATAAAATAATAAAAGCTCCTAATTTATAGCCATGTGCCGTCCACCTCTCTCTCCTCCTTGTAGCAAAATAAAATTTCTTTTATTTGCTTCCCATGTGACTCGAAATATGGCGCCATTTCCATAGGCCCTAAGTGGCATCTTCAGACCACTTTTCCAAGCCTGTTTGTGTGTCAAATTTCACAAACTTTTTCTTTTAAGGCCACCTTGCCTTAATTTCCCTTTTAAACCTTAAAACTCGTCATTTCTAGGTCATTTCTAAGTTTCCAAAAATTTTCGATCGGCTCAGAAACTTGACATTTCCTTACATTTCCATGACATTTCCTTACAAGACATTTCCTTACATTTCCAAGGTTCTAAAAATGTTCACTTTCCTCTTTTAAACTTAACATTTCCATACATTTCCGTGTTTCCAAAAGTGTTCAAAATATATTCATAACACATAAGATATGTCATTTCGTGCACAATTAAACGAAAAATGCATAGGCCCTTTTCGTGATGTTACGCTTCTACCCTCCTTAAAAATAATTTCGTCCTCGAAATTACTTATTAACGAATAATCGTACATCTTAACTCACCGCACTACGCTTATGCTGCGCACTCTGATCTTAATAGAACCATCATACTTTCTAGGCACGCTCTCTAAGTTCACGTCCCATAGAACTCATTTCTAACGTCGCGATTTAATCGATTAAAAAGTTTTATGCATCGAAATTTTGTTCCACTCGATTATTCGCGACAGCTTTTATGAAAAGAGATGTTCGTAAGTAGTTCTTTCGATCAACCAAAGCTTCTAGTTCAAGTTCACTACTCTAACTCGTGGAGTCACATTCACATTCATAAGCGAGAGACACATTCATTTTTCCACGAAGTCACATTCATTCACAACATCATTCACTACACTTTTATGGCCATTCCATCCATTTCCCTACCTGGGGTAATTTCGTCATTTTCCTACATGGGTATTTTGGTAATAAATCGGGTCAATTCGAAAATATTTTTCAAATTAAAGTTATTTCAGAATTTACGAAATCTCTGGGTTATTTTGTTTTCCGAATCAGAGGTGCTGCAAAAAATTCAGAAATCGAGGTTATTTCGGTAATTTTGGAAGTCGAAGCGCCTCAGTAAATTTTCCAAATCGGGGTATCTTGCTATTTGTAAAATGAAGTTTTTGATATCTTTGTAAAGTAGAAATATTGTAGCAAACGTCGAGGTATTTTTGAAAATCTTAAGAAGTAAGGGTATTTTAGTAATTTACAATACAAGGGGGCATTTTTGTAATTTTGTAAATCGGAGATATTTTGGAAAAAAATTTCACAATAATCTTTTACTACAATTAAAAGGGTAATTTAGGGATTTTAAAACTAGGAATTTTATAAAATCAGCATGGCTAGTCCCTTTCGGGTTTTAATGATTGGTTTAGCCCGTGAATAAGTCCTCTTGGTTAGGGTGAACTACACTCGCGCACTGTAGGATTCGAGTAAAGAGGAGGTGAGTCGCTAGGATCGCTTAAGTACCAAGCTCTTCTCGAATACCAATCCTAGACATGCGTACTATGGTTGCCACTCCCTAGCTCGGCGACTTACTTCACAGGTTTGTTTAATAGTCCTTAAGTCTTATGCATGTGTTTGAGTGCACTAGCCCTAGGGTTCAATAGCCCTAATATTCTAATCTCTGAGCCCAAATAAGCCCATAACAGTTCACATAAACAAGTCACTTCAACAATTAGAAGTATTTACCGTGGACTTGGGCCGAGATACAGGTGCCATGCCAGAATAACCTGAAAAGTTTATGAAAGCCCATACTTTTGAAAAGCCCATCTTTGGAAAAAATTATTTTTGAACCCAAAACCCTCAAAGCCGAGTTTTGAACCGGGCTCTGATACCAATTTGTAACACCCCAAACCTGGCCCATTCGTTACTGACCGAATTTGAGATGCCAGATGCCATCATGAAAAACGTTTGAAGACCGATTTCACTTTTGGGAAAAACATTAAAAATTTTGTTATTTGAAAACCATGTCCAATTAAAAATTCTAAATAATATAAGCTTGATAAAAATATCCAAATTAAAACTTTATTATAAGCTTTTAAAATATAAGTTTCCAAAATTAAAAGCACTTCCAAATAATAATTTAATGGTCGTCTAGCTTCAACATAATAAAAATGTTCAATCACTTTAATGGAAATAAAAATACTTAAATACTTTAACTGGGCCTTATTACAATAAATAATTAAACAAAAGTTCTTAGTAATAAACTGAATAAAATAAAGAAGATATCTTTTGCATGGGCCACCTCGTATCCACTCCAACCCGGTCCAATCACCACGAATCATCTGTGATGTTTAATAAAAACGGGTGAGTCATACAGGACTCGAGTGTGTAATTAATCCACCGAATTCCACCCACATGTTAACCACATATTAACCCATATATCGGATAACAAATATCATATTCACATGTTAACACATTCTGGCTTGGCCCATATTCATATCACATTCATCTAATAGGGTAGTTAACCACATAATTTCCACATCTTTGGGCTTAGCCCATTTCCAAACTGATCCACATTCATATACTGGGCTTTGCCCATTTTTACATTAATCCACATATCATATTGGGCTTGGCCCATTTCCACATATGTTCACATACGAAATCATGCAATTATGAAGCCCAACCCAAACCTAGGGTCCATCCGCTACACACCCCCTTATCTAGCCTACCACACACCAGGGGATTATCAAATCACCCTCTCATTTTCACTCCAAAGGCAATCACTGCCGTCCACGTGCAATTAAGCAGAATAGTCCACAATGTGACCTCAGTCAGCGCCAATCCACGATGTAGCCGTAGCTAACACCAAAACCACGATAGGACACATAGTCACTCATCAACCATGATATGGCACATAGCCGATATCAACCACGATGAGGCACATAGCCACTCATCAAGCCACGCGAACTAAATCACAATTAATCCACAACGTGACCTCAGTCAACATCAATCCACGATGTAGCTCAAGGCTAACATTAAAAACCATGATGGGACACATAGTCACTCATCAACCACGATATGGCACATAGCCGATATCAACCACGATGAGGCACATAGCCACTCATCAACCACGATATGGCACATAGCCAATTTCAACCACAATGAGGCACATAGCCACTCATCAAGCCACGCGAACTTAATCGCAATTAATCCACAACGCGACCTCAGTCAACGTCAATCCACGATGTAGCTCAAGGCTAACATCAAAACCACGATGGGACACATAGTCACTCATCAACCACGATATGGCACATAGCCGATATCAACCACGATGAGGCACATAGCCACTCATCAACCACGATATGGCACATAGCCGATATCAACCACGATGAGGCACATAGCCACTCATCAAGCCACGCGAACTTAATCGCAATTAATCCACAACGCGATCTCAGTCAACGTCAATCCACGATGTAGCTCAAGGCTAACATCAAACAACGTGCTCGAAGTACACCCGCACCTTCTTTCATATCCCAACCCATGCACATGCCACATAAAATAATGATACAATGTAATGATGCATAAGCATGTTCATCAAGCATATTATCACATATTCATATTAATAATCACATATCATCAGTTTTGGTACTTACCGATTATCGACATACCCCTTGAGGGTATCCTTATCACAATTTCCACTGCACTAGTTAGCACATTCATAATACATACACATTTCACATACATATCATATACGGAAAACGGTGGGTTAATCACACACCGATCACTTGGAGAACTATGCTTTCGATCATCGATGCTATCACTAGGCGATACTACGGCTATTTGTCTACTTTCTTGTTCTCGACGTTGTCCACACCCCTGGCCAATCCCTAACTCGCAGAAATGCATCTCTTCTTAAACTTGGGGACAGAGACCTCCCCTTTCCCTTCTTGAATGGTATTCGCCTCCATCAACACACTTAATCGAACAATCGATTTAATCATCAATATACGAATTCTTAACCAAATATCCACAACTTATCATACTTACTTGAAAGGGTCTTGAAATCCCGAAAAGCTTGATCTAATGCTTGGATCCTTAATCCCTACATTTGATTAATCACCTACTACTTTAATAAAAAGCCATTCGCCCATAAATCCAAATCCTAGTAGGATTAGTATACTTAAACTTACCTTGTTGCCGCTTTGACTTAAGAATCAAGTCTTGAAATCTACGCTATACTCTTCTTGCATTCGCCAAGCATTGAATCAATTAACTTGGTTAGTTTTCGGCTTTTGAATAATTAATGAACACATATATTTACCAAACATGGCCTTGGCCGAATACTATAGACACTTACCTTGTGGATTTTAAATCCCGAAACTTACCGAATAACTAGGGAACACGTGGCCTATGGTGTACCTTCGGGAAAAGAACTTCTCCTTCCTTGTAGTCGACACTTAGTAAATCCCGAAAGATCTCTTCAAAGTTTTGGCAACAAGATATTAACGGGGTTAGTCCTAGATTTCGGCAAATCTTAAGAAAAAAGGATGAAACCGAATGAGATCTTACCCTTACTTGAAGAAATCGATTGCACCTTCACTTCAACCTTCAGAGATTCGGCTATGGCTAGATGATGATCTCACAACTTTCGGCTTTTGGAGGGATTAGAAAGAAAAGAGAAGGAAGAATAAATATGGAGGATTCGGCTAGATCACAAGGTATTTCGGCTTGGCAAAAATAAAAGAAGAAGAAGATTTGGTGAAGAGAATTCGGCAGAGGCTTTCAAAGAACAGAAAATAATGCAGAATGGCCTCTCTTTTCCTTTTATAGCTGATATTACTAACTTAGAATCCCTTACTTGGCCATCACTCTTCTATTTTAATAGCTTTATTTCTTTAATTATCACTTAAAATAAAAGATAATTCAGCAACTATCCTTACTTAGCCGAAATTATTAAACTCAAAGTCCCTTACTTGGCCATCACTTCTCCCTTATTTTCCTCTTTATCTCTTTATTCAAATTAAAAGAATTTAATCCAACAATTATCTCTTGAAAATAATGATAAATAAATCCCTTATTTATACACTATTTATAAAATAATAAAAGCTCCTAATTTATAGCCATGTGCCGTCCACCTCTCTGCTCCTTGTAGCAAAATAAAATTTCTTTTATTTGCTTCCCATGTGACTCGAAATATGGCGCCATTTCCATAGGCCCTAAGTGGCATCTTCAGACCACTTTTCCAAGCCTGTTTGTGTGTCAAATTTCACAAACTTTTTCTTTTAAGGCCACCTTGCCTTAATTTCCCCTTTAAACCTTAAAACTCGTCATTTCTAGGTCATTTCTAAGTTTCCAAAAATTTTGATCGGCTCAGAAAACTTGACATTTCCTTACATTTCCATGACATTTCCTTACAAGACATTTCCTTACATTTCCAAGGTTCTAAAAATGTTCACTTTCCTCTTTTAAACTTAACATTTCCATACATTTCCAGGTTTCCAAAAGTGTTCAAAATATATTCATAACACATAAGATATGTCATTTCGCACAATTAAACCAAAAATGCATAGGCCCTTTTCGTGATGTTACAATGGTTTACTTTCTTTATGTAATTGAATTACATCCTCAATTTCCATATCCTTTGTTTTGTCATCTACTACCTGGCATTCTTTTTCTCGTTCGACTAGCTCCTTTCCACTTCTTAGTGTAACTCGCCTTTACCTGCTCTGTTTCTTTAGAGAAACCGCGATCGAATTTCTAAACCATCTCAGTAAGTTTTTCAATTGACTTAATAAATTCCCCAACTTGACTCTCGATCATTTTGATCGCTGTTTGTTGATTATCTAATGTTGTCTCAGTCTTTTGAAAGCGGGTCTCTGCTGATGCTATGAATTTTTTCAATGTCTCTTCAAGATTCGGCTTCTTTTCTTGTGGATATGGATGATTTTGGAAATTTTGAGGAGGTTGTTGTCTTTGATTTCCTTGATTTCCTTGTCCTCCCCACGAAAAATTTGGGTGGTTCCTCCAACCTGGATTATAATTATTACTATATGGGTTATTATTAGATCTGAAATTGTTACCTATATAGTTCATCTGCTCGCTCTCTCTGTGCCCGGTTGGTAGGGTGGGTACTCAGATTCGCCACAGCTTCCACTTGCGTCGGATCGCATGACCTGGATGTACTGCGAAGAACACAAACTATCAATCTTCTTATTCATCAATTCTACCTGATTTGATAGCATGGTTACTGCGTCGAGGTTGTAAACTCCGGCTGTTTTTGTTGTCCTTGTTCTTGTAACTTGCCACTGATAGTTATTCCGTGACATCTCTTCAATAAACTCGTAGGCTGCCTCAGGAGTTCTATTATTTAGGGTTCCACCGGCCACTGAATCAATTAATTGCCTCGTTGAAGGATTCACACTGTTATAAAAAGTTTGGACTTGGAGCCACAAAGGTAAACCATGGTGCAGACACCTTCTCAAGAGATCCTTATATCTCTCCCATGCATCGTATAATTTCTCTAAATCCATCTGCACAAAAGAATAGATATCATTACGTAATTTGGCCGTTTTGGCCGGTGGGAAATATTTTAATAAAAAATTTTCGGTCATTTGTTCCCATGTAGTGATTGACCCTCATGGTAACGAGTTTAACCATTGTTTAGCTTTATTCTTTAATGAAAAGGGAAATAACCGAAGACGTATGGCATCATCAGAAACGCCATTTATTTTGAAGGTATCATAGAACTCTAAAAAGTTAGTTATATGAGCGTTTGGATCTTCGCCCCAGTAAACCATCAAATTGAACAAATCGTTGAATCATTTGTATAGTGTTAGGCTTTAATTCAAAATTATTAGCGCTATATAGCGAGACCTAACAATACTAGATTCGACTCTGTTAAATGAGGTTTAGCATAATCAAACATAGTACGAGGAGCATTATTTTCTCCCACATCTTGTGGTGGAAGATTATTTTCGTCCATCCCTTCAGTAGGATTGGATCTGTCTTCTCGCTCTCCTTTGTAATTTAGGGCTCGCCTAATTTCTCTGCGATTTCTTCGAGCGGTAGCTTCAATATCACTTTCGTATTCTAAAGGTCCTCTCGGGTTCCTTCTAGTCATAAACTAGAGGTACCTGCTAGGAAAAGAAAGAAAGAAAGTTTAGCAAATTTAAAATTAAAACTAAAAATAAAAAAAAATAAAAAAAATGGCTAAAGTAATAAAAATAGAGTTTTCTTAATATTTTAGTTTCCCCGGCAACGGCGCCAAAAACTTGATCACTGAAAATCAGAGTTTTAAAATTTATAAAAGAATGATCGAACCTGGAAACCAACTTTGACAATGATAAAAGGCAAGTGCACCTATCGAACAGTAGTATAGTTCAGGCAAGACCGGATTGTCGAACCCAAAGGAACTAAAAGTACTAATACTCACCGTCTTTTTATTATTTAGCCTTAATATAAAGTGATGATTGTTTAAACTAAAACTAATCTACTTACTAAGCTAGGATGCAAAGACAAAAAGAATGAATTCGGGAAATAAATTTTGGGAAAACTCAGTTGACTCAAACGATACCCTTAGGAAAAATCCACCTAGACTTCACTTGTTATCTAACTTTGAACCATATGATTTATTTACTTAGTTTGATCCGTGAGACTCCCTAACGTATATTAAACCCTCTCTCGAGGTGAATAACGTCTAACCTTAGGTTAATTAGTGGAACTCTCATTCGCTTATAATAACCCCCTAGAATAGCAGTAAATCAATCTATGGACTCCCATATTAGGTTTCACCCTAATCCGGCAAAATCTCGTCACCCTATCTCTAGGCGTGCGATCAACTCCGCTTAATTATGTTGGATCTACTCTTAGGCAGGGTCTATTCCTCCTTCACCAAAGCACATTAGATTTGGATTAAGTTCACACAATTAAGAACAAACTAAGTTATTATCATATAATTCAAATAATCAAATAACAAGATTCGTAATAGGTTTCATCCCCTTCGGGTATCCGAAGGTTTAGTTCATAACAATAAAGGAAAACATCTCAAGAGAAAAGATAAAACAAAATATAAGAAATCCCTAAAACCCCCTGAAGGAATTGAAGAGGAGATCCTCCGTCTTGAGTAGAATTCCGGCTTCTTGAGATGGATCAACTGGCTATCTTCGAGTGATTCCCACAAATCTGACCTTCTTGGCTTGGCTTCTTGGCCTAGCTCTCCGCCCCCTTTCAGCTGGTACCTAAGGTGTATTTATAGGCTTTTGAAACACGTTTCTTTCTCCCTAAGTATCCTTTCCTGAATGAAATTACTCTTCTCCACGGCAGAGGCACGACCATGGCACACGCCCGTGTAAATTGTGGCCAGGCCGTGTTTGACACTGTTGAATGAGGCACGGCCGTGTAAGTCGTGGTAAGGCCGTGTTCTAGTAGGAATGGTGGCACGCCGCAGTGGCTTGAAGTCCGTGCCGTGCTGATTTCTGGCTTGGCCCAATTTGGTCCGTTTAAGCCCGCTTTCTTGTTCTTTTCGTCATCGGGTGCTTTCCTGAGTATAAGACATGAAAAGAAAGGATTAAGAGCCTCTTTTTACATAAATTGGGGCTTAAATCATCCAAAAGCATACTAAATGTGGGCTTAGAATATGTTACTTTTACGGTTTATCACCCGTGCTTCCCACCCGTGGTCGACACTGACTAAATCCACACGGCCTGGACACGCCCGTGGCCCTGGCCCGTGTGACAATTAAATTTCTAAGTGTCAAGTGCATACTTCACACGGCCTTGGCACGCGCCCATGTTCCAACCGTGTGTTTCACACGGTCTAAGCAAATGGCCGTGTGACTAGCCCATTGTCTATACTGACTTAAAACACTGAAGTGCAGGAGACACACGGTCTAGACACATGCCCGTGTGTCTATCCGTGTGGACACTTAGAGGCTATCTTGCCAAAAATTTTTCTACCCTCATTTGAAACACATGAATTAACACATTTGGTTCATGAAAATAATGTTTTCCTCTCATACACTTGGGAGAATTGTTCCCACAACATTTACAACAGCTTAAGCCATCATTAATGGCTATACACAACCATACTATAAATTCTCTTAGTCCAACAATATTTGGCTACAACAATTAGACTTCATCAACTTTAAACGAATCCCTATACATGCCATGACTCTTAAGGACTTGATACCTCATACCGTGTGTCTGCTCGATAGTGTGAAAACATCTCTGGCGGTCTCCAACCCGAGCTAAGAAATAAAAACCTATAAGAGATGAGAAAAGTAAAGGAGTAAGCAATAATGCTTAGTAAGTTCATCTGCATAATCTGACAAATATTGATATTCACTGATTATACATAATTCCAAGGCAATATGCTGAGTTTTTCTCATCAACTCATGGTTACGTACTCAATCATTCTTGAATCTTACTCATTCTATCTCTTACCACATTTCTACCATGCCACAAGCCAATTCGCTTGTTTAATTAGCATACATTCCTGCACTGATCATCACAAGATCACACAAAACAACATATCACGCACTCTCAATAAACCACTCATACTACCAATCTCTCGATGGTTTCGCATTTAGCCCACCATCGATCTCTAATAGGGTGGTATCGCACCCAGCTCACCAATTATTTATACTTATGATGAATTCGCACATAGCTCACCGTTATTATACATTCGTGGATAATTATCCACATGTATTTTATTATTTCAAATATTCATCCGAGAACATCCTCACACTCTACTATTCTTACTTAACTTTCTACGATACTCGTTCGCATTCACACAATGCATTAACAAATCCATCTCATATAACTAAAGTGTATTAATTACACATAACCCACTAGGGGTTCATTTATATACTGAATACATCTCAATTCAGTTTTAACACACACTTGTGCTTCTCGTGTTACAACCACATACTTTCTCACTTTCAACAAACCCGTCAAATCGCTCAAATTGTTAAATAACACTCTTGAGTCTCATACACAGTGTCATATTGACATCGTACCCCAATAGGGTCTTACTTGTATTAACATCTCGATGCCATGTCCCCAACATGGTCTTATACGAATTCTTATACCGAAGCCATATTCCAATATGGTCTTACACGAAACCATAATTATCATCATATCATGTTATATACATTTCCCATAACTCTTAGATTCAATTCTCTTAACCTCTCATCAAAAGATATTTCATACATTCATAGAGTAAATATACATTCCATACAACATTGGAATATTAAATTAACTCATACGTAATTGCAATATTTGCACATGAACTTACCTTGATGTCGGAAGAGCCGAAAATGACTTTTTGCCCACATTTCTCTTTTCATCCGTTCTAGGTCTGAAACTTATTTTATTTGATCTAGAACAATCAAATTTACTCATTTAATCACTTAATGATCGTATTACAAAATAATCTCTACTTAGGCAAAAATGACCATTTTGCCCCTACACTTTGGCAAAATTACGATTTTGCCTCTAGGCTCGTAAATAAATTTTCATCACATTTTCTTGTTAAACAAGCCTAGGTAAACATTTAATCCTCTTACAACTATTCTCAATTCCATCAATTTCATGCCTTAATGAACAAATTACAACTTTTGCATTTTAGTCCCAATTAGGTGTTTTCATGACAACACCTTTCACAAAAGTTGTTTCTCATCATCCTATCATTCATTTTCTTTCATAAAAACTCATCAAAAAACATAAAATCTCTCATGGCAAGTCCCTAGACTTTCAACCATATTGCAAACTAGTCCCCTCTTTAGAAAGCTTAAGCTTTGGGGACTCCAAAAGTACATTTTTTATCAAGAAAGATCATCAAAATCACTTACTTGAGTGGAGAATTGCTTGCTGAAATTTTAAGCTTCAAAAATCCCTCCCATGGCTGCTATTTTTGGTGGAGGAAGAGAAGAAATAAAAAGATGATAGCTTGGCTTATTTCACCTTATTTTATTTCTTTTTAGTCACCTAACATGTCCACATTAAATGCTCTTGTCCCCTTTAGCTTCTTTGACCGGCCAAGCCACTTAAACAAGGCCAAATTGCACATTTGGTACCCCCCAATTTGTAAACCATAGCTATTTGGTGCCTCTAGCAAATAAAATAGAACTTTCGCATGATCGCTGTAAAACAGAGTTTTAAAATTTATAAAAGAATGATCTAACCTGGAAACTAACTCTGACAACGATTGAGGCAAGTGCACCTATTGAACAGTAGTATAGTTTAGGCAAGACCGGATTGTCGAACCCAAAGGAACTAAAAGTACTAATACTAACTTTCTTTTTATTATTTAGCCTAAAATAAGTGAAGTTTGTTATTAATCTAAATTAATTAACTACTAAACTAAAGACTCTAAGACAAAGAAGAATGAATTTGGAAAATAACTTGGGAAAAACTCAGTTGATTTAGACGATACCCTAGGAAGAATCCACCTAGACTTCACTTATTATCTAACACTGAACCATACGATTTATTCACTTAGTTTGATCCGTAAGACTCCCTAACGTATATTAAACCTCTCTCGAGGAGAATAATGTCTAACCCTAGGTTAATTAGTGGAACTCTCGTTCTCTTATAATAACCCCCTAGAATAGCAGCAAATCGATCTATGGATTCCCATATTAGGTTTCACCCTAATCCGGCAAAATCTCGTCACCCTATCTCTAGGCGTGCGATCAACTCCGCTTAATTATGTTGGAACTACTCTTAGGCAGGGTCTATTCCTCCTCCACCTAAGCACATTAAATTTGGATTAAGCTCACATGATTAAGAACAAACTAAGTATTTATCATATAATTCAAATAATCAAATAACAAGATTCATCATAGGTTTCATCTCTCTTCTGGGTATCCGAAGGGTTTAGTTCATAACAATAAAGGAAAACATCTCAAGAGAAAAGATAAAACAAAACATAAGAAATCCCTAAAACCCCCTGAAGGAATTGAAGAGGAGATCCTCCGTCTTGAGTATAACTCTGACTTCTTGAGATGGATCAACTCGCTATCCCTGAGTGAATCCCCACAAATCTGCCTTCTCTGGCCTAGCACAACGCCCCTAGACGATGGCTTTGGGCTCCCCCTTTCAGGTCATACTTAGGGTGTATTTATAGGCTTTTGAAATATGTTTCTTTCTCCCTAAGTATCCTTTCCCGAATGAAATTGCTCTTCTCCACGGCAGAGGCACGGCCATGGCACACGCCCATGTAAATCGTGAACAGGCCGTGTTCAGATTTCTTTAATGAAGCACTGTAATATCCCGAAATTGGGTCTAGTAGGATTGGGCCTTGAGCTTTAGGAAAATTTGAGTATTATTTGTGTTGGCTCGGGTATGAATTTTGTGTGTTAGCATAGTCTTGTGAAGGCTTGATTTTATTTAGGAAGCTAGAATAATTTTTAGTATGGTTTATTTAATAAAGTGGATTAAGTGATCTTAGCACTTAAGTTAATTTAAGTGTTAATTAAAGCATAAGAGGAGTAAGTGGCAAATTGGTTAAGGAGCTTGAAAGGTGGCTTGAGGTTAGAGGTTCGAGTATCATGGAAAGCATTTTTGAAGACTTTATTTTGTGTTCTAGCATTGATAGACGGTCAACCTATGTTTATGATAGGTTGGACCTTAAGTTTTTGGTAAAGTTGAATTTTGGAAAAGGAAAGCATGAAATAGGGGATAGGAATCTTAAGGTTATGGTATGATGAGGGGACAAAAGGCATGGAATATAGAGGATATTTTGGAAAGTAATCCTAGGCCTTTAGTGCATGTATGTGGACGGCATGGGTGTCTAGTAGGGTGGCCGAATGTTGTTAGGTGGCTTGGGGGGGATAGTTGGTCAACCTTTGCTTGTTGTGCATCTTTTGTATTGTTTTCTTTCTCTCCAAAAACTCCCCTCCTTGGCCGAATGTGTACTATGCTTTTAGTGCAAAATTCCTTTTGGTTTTAGCCTTATTTTGTTGGAACCAAATCCTACTTTTTCTTTCTTTTCATTCATCCTTTTGAAACCGAAACAACATTTGATTTTTTTTTGGGCATTTTGTGCACATTTCTTTTAGGCAAAATAGTGTTTGGCCGAACCTCACTCTCTCCCACATCTCTCTCTTTTTCTTCTTTGACATTGGTTCATAATCACATTTCTCCTACTTTCTCTTGGCTGAAACTTTCATCTCTCCATCTCTCTTTACTTTCTTTTATGTAATTCAAAGTAAATCTCAGTTTTAACTTATTTTCGACAAATAAAGAATTTCAAAGAGTTTTTCACAAAATTTAATTGTTAATTCGATTCTTTCAAAAATATTTTCCTTAGTGACATACTAGATTCGGTCGTGGCATATTGACCGGGTTTGGGGTGTTACAAATTGGTATCAGAGCTAAGTTCAAAAACTCGGCTGTGGGCCTGAGGCCCAAAATGTTTTAAAGAATGGATTTTAAAATGTTTTGTTGAAAATTATATGGTTGGAAAGGCATGGCCTCGAGTCTCCGACATCAATCCTCCCTGGTAAGTACATCAAACTGTTGATTTTGATGATATGATATGATGATGTTGGCATGACTGTATAGTAGTAGGAACTACTCTAGAAACCCAAACTATAGGTTGGATGTACTCGCGAAACAACTTCTTATTAAAATTATTCATAAAACTGTGTTTTAAGAAAGTGGAATAATGACTAATGCATAACGCTTTTAAATTAGATAAGTCGAGACTTTAGACATGAGTACTCGTGGTCGAGGTCGTATGATTCGTGGACGCGGTTGGGGTAGGATGGCTGTGTCTGAGCCAGTGAGGTCCGGTCAAGGATCTAAAAATGAGGTACCATTACCCCCACCACCAGCAGTTGGAGTTGAGCAACAGGATCAAACGGGGGATGACGCAGTGTCTCAGGCGATGCTACGAGTTCTTGAGAGGGTATCTGGAATAGGTGGAGGCACGGGAATTCGAAAATCCGTATCTGAGCGACTTCGAGCCAATGGAGCTGAGGTATTTCTAGGTGTTTCAAGCGTGGCTCCTAGTGCAGCTGAATATTGGCTAGAGGCGACGGAGCGAATCATGGATGATTTGGATCTGAATGCTGAGGAAAAGCTGAAAGGGATCGTATCACTTCTTCGGGATGAGTCATATCGCTGGTGGCTCACAAGATGCAATGGTGCTTTGCAAATGAGGATCTCACTTGGGATTATTTCAAGGCAAACGTAGACATCATGAAAATACGTTGGGTCTAATTACATTGATGTGCAGCGTAAGGCATTTCTGAGTTTGATCCAAGGTAGTAAGTCTGTGTCAGAATATGAGGCAGAATTTTTAAGACTGAGCCGGTATGCTGGAGGTATTGTGGCATCAGAGCACGAGCGATGTGTTCGATTCAAGATGGTTTGTGGGACGAGCCGAGATTGTTGATTGCTCCACATCGAGCGAGAGTTTGCTGCTTTGGTTGAAAAGGCTAAGATAGCCGAAGGAATCAAGGAATCTGCAAGGTAGAGTTACGACCGGAACAAGCATAAGAGAGGTTACGGATCATTGGGATCAGCCGGTAATTCTCAAAAGAGGGCTAGGCAAAGTGGGCGAATCGGGCCTGGGAGGCCATGCATCGCTAATCGGGGACCAAAGATTGCGTAACCGGCGTGAGAAATTTCATTGGGGCGAATGTTGGACTGGAGGGAAAGGATGTTTCGAGTGTGGCTCGCTGGATCATCGTGTGAGAGACTGTCCACGTAAGCTAGCCAGGAATCAGTCAGAGGGTCAAGGTCGTGCTCAGTTCAGAAATGAGGGACCGCCACCACATAGATGTCGTGGTAATGGTAGAGGAGGTAATGGTTCTGGTCGAGGTTCGAGGAGCATCTGGCAGAGGTGCTGGCAACACTGAGGCAAGACAGCCTGGTTTGGTGTATGCAGCGAGACGTCGAGAGGAGGGCGATGCATCGGATGTCATAACCAGTATGTTCTTGATCAATGGATTTCCATATACTACTTTGATTGATGTGGGTTGACATATTCAAATGTCGTTAGTAGTCTAGTAGTGTTATTAAGATCAGAGTGCGCAGCAAGAGCGTAGTGCAGTGAGTTAGACTGTACGATTGATCGTTAGTAAGTAATTTCGAGGACGAAATTATTTTTAAGGAGGGTAGAACTGTAATATCCCGAAATTGGGTCTAGTAGGATTGGGCCTTGAGCTTTAGGAAAATTTGAGTATTATTTGTGTTGGCTCGGGTATGAATTTTGTGTGTTAGCATAGTCTTGTGAAGGCTTGATTTTATTTAGGAAGCTAGAATAATTTTTAGTATGGTTTATTTAATGAAGTGGATTAAGTGAGCTTAGCACTTAAGTTAATTCAAGTGTTAATTAAAGCATAAGAGGAGTAAGTGGCAAATTGGTTAAGGAGCTTGAAAGGTGGCTTGAGGTTAGAGGTTCGAGTATCATGGAAAGCATTTTTGAAGACTTTATTTTGTGTTCTAGCATTGATGGACGGTCAACCTATGTTTATGATAGGTTGGACCTTAAGTTTTGGTAAAGTTGAATTTTGGAAAAGGAAAGCATGAAATAGGGGATAGGAATCTTAAGGTTATGGTATGATGAGGGGACAAAAGGCATGGAATATGGAGGATGTTTTGGAAAGTAATCCTAGGCCTTTAGTGCATGTATGTGGACTGCATGGGTGTCTAGGGGTGGCCGAATGTTGTTAGGTGGCTTGGGGGATAGTTGGTCAACCTTTGCTTGTTGTGCATCTTTTGTATTGTTTTCTTTCTCTCCAAAAACTCCCTCCTTGGCCGAATGTGTACTATGCTTTTAGTGCAAAATTCCTTTTGGTTTTAGCCTTATTTTGTTGGAACCAAATCCTACTTTTTCTTTCTTTTCATTCATCCTTTTGAAACCGAAACAACATTTGATTTTTTTTGGGGCATTTTGTGCACATTTCTTTTAGGCAAAATAGTGTTTGGCCGAACCTCACTCTCTCCCACATCTCTCTCTTTTTCTTCTTTGACATTGGTTCATAATCACATTTCTCCTACTTTCTCTTGGCTGAAACTTTCATCTCTCCATCTCTCTTTACTTTCTTTTATTTTATTCAAAGTCATAAACATTCCTCTCCCATTGAAATCTCTTCCATCTTCTTCTTTTGTTTTCCTTTCTCTTTCTTAACTTTAATCGAATCCTTATTGTTAAATCAAATCAACCATAGCCGAATTTCTTTGACCATTTAATCATTTTGCCAAAATTTTTCCTTTCTCTTATTGTTTTGTTTTGACCGAATATTCAAGGGTAGATTCTCTTTGATTTTTCTTCAATCGATTTTGGAAAAGGGTAAGTGTTCATGGCCGATTCTCTTTCAATTTTTTTCTCTTTTCCAAGTTATTTTCTTGTGGTCAAAGGCCGAATCTTTGGGCATTGGTTTGCAAGGTTCTAACCATTTTAGGAACCGATTATTCTTTTAGGCTTTTCGACGTTGGAAGCAATCAATCTAAGCCTCGTTTCTTTGTCAATCGATTTGGGTAAGTTTAGGTAAGATTTGGTATTACAAGTGATAACTCTTTGGGATTTAGTAGTATGGTCGAATGGCCTTTGTTCATAATTTTAGTATTGGCCGATTGTAGGACAAGGTGTTCTAGTGCGATAGATCGGATTCGGGAGTTAGTTCTTGCGTTGGTGAAAGGTGTGTATCTTACACACTTTATAACTTGGTTTATATATGTATATTTGTGTGTTATAACTAATCATATTATGAAAGTGGGTAAATCGATGAGATCTCGGATATGATACCATGATGGTATGAATGAGGATTTGGGTAAGTCCGTTTCAATTTATTGTTAATACATGTGGATTGAAATTATGATCTACGATTTATGATATATTCGTTATGAGATACATATCAAAGTTTATTGACGTGATTTGTCTATCTATTGCATTGGTATGGGCAATATGAGAGGAGGGGGAAGATTGATGATTCGTGTCTTCTGACACCGTGGTTTGGCACCACCAAAGATTTGGTATCACATTCGTGTCTTCGACACCGAGGTTTGGCACCTCATAGCAACTCGTCCCTCGTGGTTAATTCCACCGTGGGTTGGCCCCACTTTTGAGATATGGGATCGTCTGGCAGTGATTTGGTATCACACGTGGGTTGGCCCCACAACTTGATGATTCGTGTCTTCGGACACCAGTGGTTTGGCACCACCAGTGATTTGGTATCACATTCGTGTCTTCGGACACCGCAGGTCCGCACCTCATAGCGACTCGTCCCCGTGGTTAATACCACCGTGGGTTGGCCCCACTTTTGAGATATGGGATCGCCTCTTCCGGTGATTTGGTATCACACGTGGGTTGGCCCCACAGATGGATTATTCGTGACTACGGTCACCAAAGTGATTTGGTATCACATTTGTGTCTTTGGACACCGTGGTTTGGCACCACCAAAGTGGTTTGGTACCACACGGGGTAGAAAAGGAGTTATGGATGGCTAGGTTGGGTGCATTATACATATATGTTGCTTTGTTATAATTTGTGTAAGTATGTGGTATTTACTCGGGAGAGGGAATATGCACTGAGTCTTGGTGACTCACCTTCTCCCTTATCTTTCAGGTGATTCATGAGATCGCGGATATAGAGCCTGGATGAACTCGAGGAGGCCATGCAATAAAGTTTGGTTTTACATGAACTTCCATTTGGGTACCATATTTTAATTTTGGGTTTTCATATTTTATGGATTTGTAATAAGGCCTCTTTAATTATGGTTTTGGATTATTTATATGCTTTGAGATTTATTCTAAACATGTTTAAGCATGTCACTTGGTTAATCTAATAATTGAGCTCAAAGTTTTCTAAACTAAAAACTCGCAATGGTTTTAAAAATCTTACCATCGGGTAATATGAATAGTTCGATAGAAAAAATTACAAGTTAAGTGTTTTCAACAAATTAAGTGATTTCCAAAATTCAAGTTTCTATACTCAATTGCAAATGGATTTTCAAAGTGATATTTCAAATTTTCTTAAAAAGATATAAATGTTTTCTTATCTATGATTTATTCACTTATTTTAAATTTTTATGTAATTCAAAGTAAATCTCAGTTTTAACTTATTTTCGACAAATAAAGAATTTCAAAGAGTTTTTCACAAAATTTAATTGTTAATTCGATTCTTTCAAAAATATTTTCCTTAGTGACATACCAGATTCGGTCGTGGCGTATTGACCGGGTTTGGGGTGTTACAAGCACGGCCGTGTGAATCGAGGGAAGACCGTGTTCTAGATGATCAGTGAGGCACGGCCGTGTGGTCTTTGGTCCAGGCTGTTTCGATTTCATGCTTTGGCCCATTTGTCCCGTTTTAATCCCGTTTTGCGTTCTTTTCATCCCCTGGTGCTTTCCTGAGTATATATCATGAAAAGAAAGGATTAAGAGCACCAAATTACATAAAATAAGGGATAATTCATCCAAAAGCGTACTAAATGTGGGCCTAAAATATGTTACTATTTCGGTTTATCAAATACCCTCACACTTAAGCTTTTGCTTGTCCTCAAGCAAAATTCTCAACTTACAATTAAAATGAACTTCTTGTAATTCATAATTCCTATTGATAGTGTCTCATCATAATTCAGAGATAATTTATACATGGATGATTCAACTCAAAGCGTCCTAAAAATTCAAACAGTATAAGTCATAGATTTTGTAGCTCGAAAACTTAGGCGTCTCCCCTTATCTAGATAATTACCTTTAATTTGAAATCGACAAGGATTGACATCCTCACAAAAGATCCACTCAAATCACTCAAAGTGTTTAAGGTTCAAAATTTAGGCACTCAAAAGTCGAACATGAAGAGTTAATCCCATAGGCTTGCATGAAAATCAAATCTCCACCACTGAAATATGAGATGAAACACAAATCAAAAGGTCTTTGTTAGGGTTGTAACGGGGCTAGGGTTAAGGTGTGGAACAAGGCTGAATTAGAGGGTTAGAATCGAGTTTGAATTGACAAATTACCTAACTAAGAACTAATGAACTAATAATAATAATTACATCAATTGAAAACTAATAATACTAATAATACGAGCTTCTCTTTTTTTTCGATATTTGGAATTTAAATGTATAAGCTCGTTTAATCACATACTAATAATGAATATACTTCGTTTTTTTTTAAAAACAAACTAAATACATAATAAGGGATAAATTACTGAAATTCATAATTAGGCAACTAATCAAATCAAATCTCGATATAAGGGTAGTCAAAAGGAATGGTGATAACAAAAACAAAGGGGTTCTGGGTTAATATTAGTGGTTATGTCAATAAAAAGGGTTGTTAGGATTAAAAGGGGTTCACTAGGGGTTAATTATGAAGGTGAGTTTTTAGTGGAGTAAGTGGGTTAAATCCTAGGTGCCTTTATCATCTCTGTATATCAAATAAAAAAAATGTGGTCTCGACATGTATAATCGATGCAAGTTCTAGAATAACAGATCAATGTTGACATACTCATAATCAATAAAGTGAGCAAGAAAAAGAATTTATGCTCTATAAGGCTCAAAATCTCACAAAAATTATGGTTATTTTGACGTCAACCTCGTAAAATTCAAACTTCAAAGTAATATTTAAACTCAGTTCGACAACCTAGCAAATTTTTAATTTCTGAAAAATAGACTTATCATGCTTGATTCTCCAGTATTCTTAGAATTTAATTATCAATGCACAATTATCAGTGACTTAATCTCAAACATATCAATAAAAATCATAAATCATCAGAAATTTCATCCTAATTAGTAATATGAGTAATTTACTTTAAGACAAGGCTAAATTTAGGCTTTGAGTTAGGTGTCTTTTTAGGTTGTTCACCCCCCACACTTGAGATGTACATTGCCCTCAATGTACAAAAAATATATAATAACCTTTTAATAAAATCATCATATATGGGGATAAGTGAAAACTTCCTGAATTTTCGGATGATTCCTTGAGAGGAGATTGTGCCTTTGGTGGTGGTGATAGGCCGTCTGGATGACGAACCTGTGCTAGATGAAGAAATTGGGAGTCTCATGCAGGATTAGCCAAGAAATCTAAAGAAACCTTAATAATATACTAATAATATAATTAAAGACAAGAAAGATAAAGAGAAGGAGACTAAAAAGGAAAATAAACTAAGTTTAAAAGATAAAGGGCCCTGAGAATCCTTATGGTAGATGGTTCGAGAGGTGGATGTGACTTTGAAGGTGACAGAGTTGTTGGTGATGGTGGAAGTGGTGTGATTCCCAAGCAGCCTTAAGAACCTAAAAACAAGAAACTAAAACAAAATAAACTAAATTAAGTAGAAGAGAAGTAAAGATAAAGAAAATAAAGCGTAAGATAAAAATAAAAGAATGAGATAATTGGTCTCAAAGACCCTTGGCTTGTTGTTTGGATGAAGCTGCCGGCATGAACTCAGGTGAATCGGTCTCCTTTGAGGAGATTGGCCTTTTATGCTTCTTTACCATGGATATGATTTTGTTGTAGCTCAAGAGTCTGAGGATTTATTAGGAAAAGGAAAAAAAAAACAAAAGGGAGAAAAGAAAGAAAGGAAGAAGAAGAAGAAGAAGAAGAGTAGGTAAGGAGAGAAAGGAGAGGGGCATGGTATTTAAATAGAATCTTAAGTCTGGCAATTTACCACGCCTGTGGGTTAAGGGTGTGTCGATTCACACGGCCGCATCGTACGGCCGTGTCGCAGGGTGTGTTGATTCTCTACGTTTATTTTCGAGTCGACCACGGTTGGAAGATGTAACACCCCAAACCCGACCCAAACAATATGACCGAATTTGGTTTGCTACAGAGAAAAGATTTTGAAAACCATTTTAAAACCGATTTTGAAATTAGTCGAAATGCCTTTCAATTTAAATTTTCTTTTTTAAAAACCAAACTTAAAATATTTGTTGAGTCGAGTTGTTTAAAAATTTCGAATGTACCCGATGGTACTTTAAAACATTTTGCGTTTAATTTGAGAAAACATGTGCAACCGTTTTAACATCATCAAGTAGTTTAAACCAAACATTCAAACACGCAGCAATAATAAAATCATACTAGGAGGCCTTATTACAAATAAGCAACATAAACCTAAAAGAAAGATAAATAAAATCCAAAATTCATTTATTAAAAGTCTCCACTGCATGGCCACCTCGAGTCCATCCGGCTCCTCACCCGCGATCTACGAATCACCTGAAAAATTAAAGGAGAAGGTGAGTCACCAAGACTCAATGTGTAACCCTTCCCCGGTTTAGTGCAACAACATACACAAATTATAACCAATTAACATGCATAAGTTTAAAATGCACCCAACCTAACCATCCATACGCCTTTTTCTACCCCGTGTGGTACCAAACCACTGGTGGTGCCAAACCACTGGTGTCCAAAGACACAATTGTGTTACCAAAACACTTGTGACATATAGTCACAGATGTGATGCCAAATCACTAGAGATACCAAATCTCTGGTGTCCGAAGACACAAATCGAATGATGGGGCCAACCCATCGTGTGATACCAAATCACTGGCAGACGATCCCATATCTCAAAGTGGGGCCAACCCACGGTGGAATTAACCACGTGGACAAGTCGCTATGAGGTGCCAAACCTCCGGAGGTACCAAACCTCCGGTGACCGTAGTCACGATGTGTTACCAAAACACCGTGTCCGCTCGACACGAATATCACCGCTTCTCCACTCATCAACCCATATCAAACAATTATGTATATTTACTGAAATCATGCAAAAAGGTTTATTTTAACAACATTAATAAATTTATCATTGCCATATGTCCAATAATACACATACCAAATGTGTCATGCTTCCCAAAAGCATCAAATAGTAATCTCATAGTCACAAAGACTTACCCGAATCCTTGTTAATACCATGATGATATTACATCCATGTCTACATAAATCGATTAGGCATAATATAACACTTAGCATATTAAAAAGTTATAAGATGTGTATGTACACACACACCTGTATTTAACGAAAGCCTTAAATCCCGATTAGACAAATCGGCCACACAAACTTTCCTTGTCCCCAAAAGCCTTCGAACACTATCCAACACACTCCTAAAAGAATCGGCCTCACTTCCCTACAATCAACCATCATCATTAAGGTTTATTAGCCTTCGGCTTAAACGAAACTTAAAAGAATAATCCTTTGAAATAAACCCTTACCACCTTACCAAAAACCGATTGCTAGAGAAGTCCCAAAGAAAACTATGTTACCTTCAATATTCGGCCTAAGAGATTCAAGATAGAAGAAGAATATTTTCAGCACAACAAAGAGGTATATTCAGCTATAGGACAAAAAGAAAATAATGGGAAGAGAAATATAATTTTGGCAAAGAAGAGTGTATAGGAGGTTTTTGATGTTTAAGCAAAACAAATGGGAGAACAAAAAGGTTAATGCAAGTTTCGGTTTTTGAGAGAATGAAAAGGAGAAAATAGCAAATGATCAAAAATGACCAAATGGTCAAAAGTGTTTAGGCTTACCACAATGTAGAATTCGGCCAAAAAGAAAAGTGTTTGAGAGAAAATGTTTTTGCAACTTTTGCACCAAATGAAAGAAATGACCAAAAAGAAAAGACTTCAATCCTAGCCAAACTAAGGTAAAATTTCGGCTCCCCCCTTTAGCCACTTTGCCGTCCAAGTTCATGGCATAAAGGCCATGTATTTGTTTCCAAAACATTTCCCACAAACCAAGCCTTTGTCCCCTCAATTTACCATAACTTCAAGATATCTTACCATAACCTTAGGAATCTTATCCCTTATTCCATGCTTTCCTTAAACAACAATTCAACTTACCAAAAATTATTAGTCCACCTATCATAATTATGTTTGACCGTCCATTAAAGCTAACATACAAAAATAACTTTTAAAAATGCTATACCTACTACTCGAACCACTAACCTCATGCAACCTTTCAAGCTCTTTAACCAACTTGCCACTAATTCATCTTATGCTTTAATATACACTTAAATTAACTTAAGTGCTAAGCTCATTTAATCCTCTTCATTAAATAAGCCATACTAAGAATTATCCTACTAAACCGAGCTTACTCAAGACCCCTAATTAAGTCTTATAACACCACAAATAATATCACGAAAATTTAAACAAAAGCAATATAATTCAATCACGAATAACCCCTATTTCGGATGTTACGCTTCTACCCCTTTAAAATAATTTCGTCCTCGAAATTACCTCGATCGTAAGAGATGGGGTATTGCTTTGCCAGTATTACATCCTCGGGTTCCCACGTCGCTTCCTCCGCATACCATGGTTTCGCCATAGCACTTTCACCAAAGGTACCAACTTTCTCGCAGTAACCTTGACATCACGATCTAAGATCTGAACTGGTTCCTCCTCGAACGATAAGTCGGAGTTAACCTCAATCTCTGCTACTGGCACGACGTGCGATGGATCCGACCTATACCGTCTAAGCATCGACACATGGAAGACATCGTGAATCGACTCAACTCGCGCTGCGATTCGAGCCGATAAGCTACCGGTCCTACTCGCTTCAACACGATATACGGGCCGATGAACCTTGGACTTAATTTCCCTTTTTGCCCAAAGCGCAACACCTTTTTCCAAGGCGACACCTTCGAAAGACTTTATCTCCTACCTCGAATTCCATTTCTTTGCGCTTGAGATCGGCGTAAGACTTCGCCTATCCGACGCTTCCTTGAGACGAGCCCGATTACCTTAACTTTATCTTCGATTTGACCACCAACTCGGACCCAAAACTCGACGTTCACCCAATTCCGTCCAACACGTAGGAGTACGGCACTTCCGTCCATACAAATGCTTCATATGGAGCCATTTGGATACTCGCTGATAACTATTGTTATAAGCGAATTCATGTGACGAGATACTCCTCCCAACCGCCATCAAATCCGAGCGCAACCTCTGAGCATATCTTCTAAGATCTGAATCACTCTCTCCGATTGTCCGTCGGATTGCGGATGAAAAGTCATCTTGAAGTCCAATCTTGTACCCAAAGCTTGATGCAACGCTCTCCAAAAACTCGATGTAAACCTCGGATCCCTATCCGAGATAATCGATCTTGGCACACCATGCAATCTCACTATCTCGGCTACATATAACTTAGCTAACCTCACAGGCGAATAATCTACCCTTGCGGTATGAAATGCGCTGATTTAGTCGACAATCCACAATCACCCAAATCAATTCTTCTTGCTAGGCGTAAGAGGTAATCCACCGACAAAGTCCATGGTGATCCTCTCCCACTTCCACCGAGGAATCTTCACCGGTGAAGTAAAGCGGATGGCAACTCGATGTTCACCTTGACTTGTTGACACGTCGGACACTTACCCACGAACTCGATTACTTCCCGTTTCGCACTGCCACCAAAATTGCTCTCTCAAATCCCGATACATCTTGCTACCTCCGGATGCATAGCATATGGGCTGCTATGTGCGTCCCGAAGAATCCTTTGTCTCAACTCCACATCCTTCCGGCATACAAGCTCTTCCTTTAAAGCACAAAACTCCATCACTTTAGACGGACTAAAATCCTCTAATCCACCATTCGGACTTGCAACCTCCGATCATTCAAACCATCATCCTCTAACCGCTTCTCCTTAATCCGATCTAACCAAGTCGGCTTGACTTGCAATTACGCCAAAAGACTCCCATCGTCGAACGGACTAAGTAGAGCAAACATCGATCTTAAATCCGATACAACCTTACGACTCAACGCGTCTGCCACCACGTTAGCCTTACCAGGATGATACTCGATCGAACAGTCGTAGTCCTTCAACAGCTCAATCCATCTACGCTGCCTCAAATTCAAATCCTTCTGAGTCAAGAGATACTTAAGACTCTTGTGATCCGTATAAACTATCGACTTCTCTCCGTACAAATAGTGCCTCCATATCTTCAAAGCGAAGACTACAGCCGCTAACTCCAAGTCATGAGTCGGATAATTAGCCTCATGTGGTCTCAACTGCCGAGATGCATAAGCCACTACCTTCCCTTCTTGCATCAAAGACGCATCCCAAACCAATATGTGATGCATCGCAATAAACCGTGAATTCCTTGCTGCCTCGAGTTGAATCAAAACCGAGCTTCATCGAAATCTTCTTCAATTTGTCGAAACTTTCTTGCTGCTCCTTGGTCCACACAAATGGAACTCCTTTCCTCAACAACTTGGTCATCGGTGCGGCAATCAAAGAAAATCCTTCCACAAATCTTTGGTAATACCCGCTGGACCTAGAAAACTCACGAATTTTAGCCACGATTTAGGCGGCTTCAATCCAACACTGCCTCAATCTTTCGAGGATCCACTCTAATCCCTTCGGCTGAAACAACGTGACCCAAGAAAGTCACCTCCCTAAGCCAGAATTCGCACTTACTAAATTTCGCATACAACTGCTTTTCCCTCAGAATCTGCAACACGACTTGCAAATGCGCATCATGCTCTTTTTCTGACTTCAAATACACCAAAATATCATCTATAAAGACCACAACAAACTGATCCAAAAACTGTTGAAATACCCTATTCATCATGTCCATGAAAGCTGCTGGTGCATTAGTCAAACCAAACGGCATCACCAGGAACTCGTAGTGTCCATACCGAGTACGAAATGCCGTCTTATGGATATCAGCCTCTTTCACCTTCAGCTGATGATATCCAGACCTTAAATCAATCTTAGAGAAAATCGCAGCCCCTTTCAGCTGATCAAACAAGTCATCTATCCTCGGCAAAGGATACTTGTTTTTAATCGTCAGCTTATTCAACTGGCGGTAGTCTATACACATCCGCATCGCACCATCCTTCTTCTTGACAAAAAGTACCGGCGCTCCCCAAGGTGAAACACTTGGTCGAATGAAACCTCGATCCAACAACTCTTGTATCTGAGCCTTCAATTCCAACAATTCCTTCGGTGCCATCCTATACGGAGCTATAGACACTGGCGCCGTTCCGGGTAACAGATCTATACCGAATTCTACCTCACGATCCGGAGGCAACCCCGGAAGTTCTTCAGAAATACGTCGACAAATTCCTTTACGCTTTGAACATTCCTCACAGAAGACTCCTTAGCTTCCAAAGCACACACATGAACTACGAACGCCTCACAGCCCTTCCTGACCATCTTTACTGCTTTTAACGCAGATACCACGTTGGATAGATAATCTCTCCTATTACCTATCATGACCACTACTTCACCTTCAACCGTCTTCAAAACCATGCACTTAGCAGCACAATCCAAACTTTCTTGGTACTTGACCAACCAGTCCATCCCAAGATTCAGATCGAACTCCTCAAACGGCGGTTCCATCGGATCGGCTACAAACACTACCCCTTGGAGTTCTAGGGGTACATCTCTATACACTTATCTACTTCTACAGAGTGACCTAAAGGACTAAATGCAGTCATCCTCCTAGAAGCGATCTGAACTAAACTCATGGTCTCAATTATACTACTAGCAACATAAGAGTGCGTCGAACCCAAATCTATCAAGGCAGTATATGGAACACCAAAAATTAAAAACGTCACGGTTATGACGTCCGGTGCGTCTCCTTCTCACGACGCCTCAAAGATACACCAAACCAGTGCTTAGCCTCCGTGTTGCCAATACCTCTGCCGCGGTTGCTCCGCGACCTCCACTAGAGCCATAGCCACCTCTACCATAACCACGACCTCTCTGCGGTCTTTGGTCCCTCCTTTCTCGAATCGGGCACGACCTTGACCTTCGAGATCGATTCCTAGCTTGCTTACACGACGCTCTCACACACGATGATCCAACGAACCACACTCGAAACATCCTTTCCCTCCGGTCCAACATTCTCCCCAATGGAACTTCCCACAATGATTACACTGGTCGGTCTCTCGATTAGCGGTATGTGGACCTTCCCGCTGATTTGACCCACTCGCCTAAACCTTTTCTCGAACATTACCACGACCCGGACGATCCAAAGCCTCTCTTCACTTGCTCCTATCATAACTTTGCCTCGCGGACTCCTTGATTCCTTCGGCTACCTTCGCCTTCTCCACCAAGACAAAAACTCACGTTCTTCTTTGTGGAGCAATCGCGACCTTAACTCGTCTCTAAGTTTGTCTTCAAACGAACACAACGATCATGCTCCGATGCCACTATTCCCGAGCATAACGACTCAATATCTTTAGGAATTCCGCTTCATATTCGACACAGATTTACTTCCTTGTACTAACCCCTGGAAAAGCTTTCCTTTGAGCATCAATGTAGCTTGAGCCAACATACTTCTTCTCTTACGATAAGAATTCTTGAAATACTCCCAAGTGAGATCATTTGCCGTAGCACCATCTCGAACCGTGAGCCACCATCGATAGGACTCATCCTTAAGAAGCGACACCGCTCCTTTCAGTTTCTCCTCATTAGACAAATCTATCTCATCCATGATTCTTTCGGTCGATTCCAGCCAATACTCGACCGTATTGGGCGCTACACCAGACACACCTCGGAAAAATTCAGCTCCGTTAGCTCGAAGTCTCTCAGGAACCGACTTCCGAGCTCCTCCACCTCTACCAATTCCAGCTACCCTTTCCAAAACCCGTAGCATCACTTGTGACACAGCGTCGTCACCCGTCTGATCCTGCTCTTCAGCTCCAAAGGTTGGGGGTGGTGGTGGCGGTATCTCATTCTCAGATCCTTGACCCGACTCGACAGGTTCTGATACGGCCATCCTACCCCTTCCACGTCCACGACGGCCACGTCCTCTAAAGCTCATTCTAACTATCGCGCTTTAATCTGATTAGGAAATTTTTATGAACTAGTACATGTTTCACTTGATTATCCGCGAAGAAATTTTATGAAAAGAGTTTAATAGAGATTCTTTCGATCAAACAAGGTTTTAAGTCTTCTATCCTAGTTTACACAGAATAATACACCCATTCCCTATACCTTTCATACCTATGCACTCTTCGGGCATTACTGTCCGTTTCTAACCCAGGGGTATTTTCGTCATTTTTGTCAATCAGGGGTAATTTTGTAAATTTCCAAAGTCAAGGTATTATTTTGAAATACAACATTTTTGAGTACTTTTGTAAAATAAAAATTTGATCAAAATTGGGGTAATATGGAAATTTTAGAGACCAAGGGTATTTTAAGTAATTTTTGCCACTAGGGGCATTTCGGTAATTTTGGTAAACCGAGAATATTTTAAAAATTTTCAAGATAAATTTGTCCTACCATCAAAAAAATAATTTAATGATTTTAAAACCAAGTTTTCCTTAAAACATGGCTAATCCTTTCGGGTTTTATTTAGGATTTTGCCTATGACCGAGTCCTCTTGGTTAGGGTGAAACGAAGCTATGCACCAGGTAGGAATCCCGCGAAGAGGAGGTGAGTCACGAGGACTGCTAAGTACCAAGCTCTTCCGATCCAATCCTAGACATGCGCACTGCAAGGTTACCACACCCTAACTCCTCGGCGACTTGGTCACGGGTTGGTTTTAATTAGGCCATTAAAGTCTTATGTCTTTGTTTGGAGTAAACTAGTCCTAAAGTTTAAAATACTATCACTATCTACGTCCCATGCTTCCTACCCTTCTACAGAATATAATTCATACAAAAAAAATCAGAGATACTTACTTGGGCAGGTTGGTGCCGGAGACTCGGTGCCATGCTTATTAAAAACCAAATTTTTTTTCAAAAAGGCCTACCAAAACATTTTTTTGGGCCTTGGGCCCCCACAGCCGAGCTTTGAACCTGGCTCTGATACCAATTTTGTAACACCCCAAACCCGGCCCAAACAATATGACCGAATTTGGTTTGCTACAGAGAAAAGATTTTGAAAACCATTTTAAAACCGATTTTGAAATTAGTCGAAATGCCTTTCAATTTAAATTTTCTTTTTTAAAAACCAAACTTAAAATATTTGTTGAGTCGAGTTGTTTAAAAATTTCGAATGTACCCGATGGTACTTTAAAACATTTTGCGTTTAATTTGAGAAAACATGTGCAACCGTTTTAACATCATCAAGTAGTTTAAACCAAACATTCAAACACGCAGCAATAATAAAATCATACTAGGAGGCCTTATTACAAATAAGCAACATAAACCTAAAAGAAAGATAAATAAAATCCAAAATTCATTTATTAAAAGTCTCCACTGCATGGCCACCTCGAGTCCATCCGGCTCCTCACCCGCGATCTACGAATCACCTGAAAAATTAAAGGAGAAGGTGAGTCACCAAGACTCAATGTGTAACCCTTCCCCGGTTTAGTGCAACAACATACACAAATTATAACCAATTAACATGCATAAGTTTAAAATGCACCCAACCTAACCATCCATACGCCTTTTTCTACCCCGTGTGGTACCAAACCACTGGTGGTGCCAAACCACTGGTGTCCAAAGACACAATTGTGTTACCAAAACACTGGTGACATATAGTCACAGATGTGATGCCAAATCACTGGAGATACCAAATCTCTGGTGTCCGAAGACACAAATCGAATGATGGGGCCAACCCATCGTGTGATACCAAATCACTGGCAGACGATCCCATATCTCAAAGTGGGGCCAACCCACGGTGGAATTAACCACAGGGACAAGTCGCTATGAGGTGCCAAACCTCTGGTGACCGTAGTCACGATGTGTTACCAAAACACTGGTGTCCGTCGACACGAATATCACTGCCCCCTCCACTCATCAACCCATATCAAACAATTATGTATATTTACTGAAATCATGCAAAAAGGTTTATTTTAACAACATTAATAAATTTATCATTGCCATATGTCCAATAATACACATACCAAATGTGTCATGCTTCCCAAAAGCATCAAATAGTAATCTCATAGTCACAAAGACTTACCCGAATCCTTGTTAATACCATGATGATATTACATCCATGTCTACATAAATCGATTAGGCATAATATAACACTTAGCATATTAAAAAGTTATAAGATGTGTATGTACACACACCTATATTTAACGAAAGCCTTAAATCCCGATTAGACAAATCGGCCACACAAACTTTCCTTGTCCCCAAAAGCCTTCAACACTATCCAACACACTCCTAAAAGAATCGGCCTCACTTCCCTACAATCAACCATCATCATTAAGGTTTATTAGCCTTGACTTAAACGAAACTTAAAAGAATAATCCTTTGAAATAAACCCTTACCACCTTACCAAAAACCGATTGCTAGAGAAGTCCCAAAGAAAACTATGTTACCTTCAATATTCGGCCTAAGAGATTCAAGATAGAAGAAGAATATTTTCGGCACAACAAAGAGGTATATTCGGCTATAGGACAAAAAGAAAATAATGGGAAGAGAAATATAATTTCGGCAAAGAAGAGTGTATAGGAGGTTTTTGATGTTTAAGCAAAACAAATGGGAGAACAAAAAGGTTAATGCAAGTTTCGGTTTTTGAGAGAATGAAAAGGAGAAAATAGCAAATGATCAAAAATGACCAAATGGTCAAAAGTGTTTAGGTTTACCACAATGTAGAATTCGGCCAAAAAGAAAAGTGTTTGAGAGAAAATGTTTTTGCAACTTTTGCACCAAATGAAAGAAATGACCAAAAAGAAAAGACTTCAATCCTAGCCAAACTAAGGTAAAATTTCGGCTCCCCCCTTTAGCCACTTTGCAGTCCAAGTTCATGGCATAAAGGCCATGAATTTGTTTCCAAAACATTTCCCACAAACCAAGCCTTTGTCCCCTCAATTTACCATAACTTCAAGATATCTTACCATAACCTTAGGAATCTTATCCCTTATTCCATGCTTTCCTTAAACAACAATTCAACTTACCAAAAATTATTAGTCCACCTATCATAATTATGTTTGACCGTCCATTAAAGCTAACATACAAAAATAACTTTTAAAAATGCTATACCTACTACTCGAACCACTAACCTCATGCAACCTTTCAAGCTCTTTAACCAACTTGCCACTAATTCATCTTATGCTTTAATATACACTTAAATTAACTTAAGTGCTAAGCTCATTTAATCCTCTTCATTAAATAAGCCATACTAAGAATTATCCTACTAAACCGAGCTTACTCAAGACCCCTGATTAAGTCTTATAACACCACAAATAATATCACAGAAATTTAGACACAAGCAAAATAATTCAATCACGAATAACCCTTATTTCAGGATGTTACAGAAGACACGGGCGTGTTCTGGCCGTGGTGGCAAGTCAGTAGCTTCGCACGGTCGTAAGGCACGGGCGTGTTCTTCCCGTGGTTGGAAAGTCAGTAGCTTCACACGGTTATGGGGCACGGGCGTGCCCCTTTGTCGGTGCCCGTGGTGTAGTGGTTGCATCTGTGACGTCGAAAAGTGGTTGGAATTGATTCGCACGGCCTCTGCTATGTCAGTACGAGGATTCTTATGGTCCACATGACCATGGCCACGGCCGTGTGTAAGGTCGTGTGTCCTGGAATTCTGCACCCCTTGTTAGTTTATAACTAAGTGTTCAGAAAGAAAAGAAGAAAAGAAAAATAAATTTAAAGCAAAATGTGAGAATAAATTATGTTAGTGCTCGGGTTGCCTCCCGAGAAGCGCTAGTTTATAGTCTTAAGCTAGACTCTCATCTCATTTGCATTGTCAGGGTGGTTTGAGGAGTTAGAAGTCCTTCCTCATGCTATCATTTGCGTCTTCGTGAAAAAATTTAAGTCGAGATGTGTTTATAGTAAAAGTACCAAAAATAGGATTACTTACCTCGACTGTTCCGTGTGGGAAAACACTGGTTACCCTAAAAGATATTTCTTTGTTTGTGCTAGGGTCCGGAGGAGATATTCGAGGATCTACCTGATCTAACATTACCTGGTCCCCTATTTTGAAGTGGTTTGTTGTTCCTATTAGCTCTTTTGGGGGCTCCTTCGGTTTTATCTTGTGTGGTTCTGGTTCTTCGTCGTGTATCCCTAATTTCTCCTTGAAGTGTGTCTTCCACTCGTCTAGATCATCGAACTGAATCCCTCGATCTTCATGAGTTATTTCTTTGTTGGCATGGGGTTTAGGATCATGTTTAATTGTATTCTTTGGTGGTGCTTCCTGAAAATAAAGGTTAACCGGATGGTTATCAGTAGAATTTACGTTCTCACCTTGATTACTCGATGTTCTAGCCGAGTCGAGAGCCTTGATGGTGACTGTCTCATTACCTACACAAAGTATGAGTTCTCCTGCATCAACATCAATTTTAGTCCTGGCAGTCGCTAAAAAGGGTCTTCCTAAGATTAGGGGGATAGAATTATCCTCATCCATGTCTAAGACAACAAAATCTACTGGGAAAACGAATCTGTCAATTTTTACAAGAACATCTTCGATAATACCCCTAGGAATTCTAACAATTTTATCAGCTAATTGAATGCTCATCCTAGTTTGTTTGGGTTTCCCTAGACCTAATTGTTTAAACAATTTATAAGGCATGACATTTATGCTTGCCCCTAAATCAGCTAACGCATTATCAACAGTTAGTCTACCAATTAAACATGGAATTGTAAAACACCTTGGATCTTTTAGCTTTTGTGGTAGCCTATTTTGGAGAATTGCTGAGCACTTTGCGTTAAGTTCCACATGTGACGACTCGTCTAACTTCCGTTTGTTTTTCAGAAGCTCTTTTAAAAATTTTCTAGAATCTGGCATCTGCGAAAGAGATTCAAGTAATGGTAAGTTAATATGTAATTTTTTTAAAAGTTTAAGAAACTTACCGAACTGTTCTTCTGTGTCGTCTCTTCTTAATGCCTCGGGGTAAGGTACGCGAGGTTGGTACTCCTTAATTACCGGTTTTGGCTTGTCTTATGTTACCTCTACTTCACCTTTTTCTACCTCGTTTTCTTGTGTTGGACTGGGTTCGTCTACTTCTTCTCTTTCGTGAGCTGTTATGGCTTGGATTTGCTCCTTTGGATTAATTTTAGTATTACTCGGTAGAAGCCCTTGTGGTCATTCAGATAATAGCTTTGCAATTTCTCCGACTGACTGAGTAATTCCCCGATTGCCTTTGTAAGTCCTCCAACTTGGTTCTCGATCTTTTTGATCGATGTTTGTTGATTATCTAATGTTGTCTCAGTCTTTTGGAAGCGGGCCTCACCTGATGCTATGAATTTGTTTAGCATCTCTTCAAGACTCGGCTTCTTTTCCTGTGGATAGGGCTGATTTTAGAAAATTTGAGGAGGTTGTTGTCTTTGATTTCCTTGATTTCCATGTCCTCCCCACGAAAAATTTGGGTGGTTCCTCCAACCTGGATTATAATTATTACTATATGGGTTATTATTAGATCTGAAATTGTTACCTATATAGTTCATCTGTTCACTCTCTGGTTGGTATGGTGGGTACTCAGAATTCGCCACGGTTCCACTTGTGTTGCACTGCATGACTGGATGTACCTGCGAAGAACACAAACTATCAAGCTTTTTATTCATCATCTCTACCTGTGTTGATAGCATGGTTACTACATCTATGTTGAAAACTCTGGCTGTTTTTGTTGGCCTTGTTCTTGTAACTTGCCACTAATAGTTATTCAGCGACATCTCTTCAATAAACTCGTAGGTTGCCTCTGGAGTTTTATTGTTCAAAGTTCTACCGGCGGCTGAATCAATTAATTGCCTCGTTGAAGGATTCACACCGTTGTAAAAAGTTTGGACTTAGAGCCACAACGGTAATCCGTGGTGTGGGCATCTCCTCAAGAGATCTTTGTATCTCTCCCATGCATCGTATAATGTTTCTAAATCCATCTGCACAAAAGAAGAGATATCATTACGTAATTTGGATGTTTTGGCCGGTGGGAAATATTTTAATAAAAAAATTTCGATCATTTGATCCCATGTAGTGATTGACCCTCGTGGTAACGAGTTTAACCATTATTTGGCTTTATTTCTTAGTGAAAAGGGAAATAACCGAAGTCGTATGGCATCATCAGAAACGCCATTTATTTTGAAGGTATCACAGAACTCTAAGAAATTAGCTATATGAGCGTTTGGATCTTCGCCCTGTAAACCATCAAATTGAACAAATTGTTGAATCATTTGTATAGTGTTAGGCTTTAATTCAAAATTATTAGCAGCTATAGCAGGCCTAACAATACTAGATTCGGCTCCTGTTAAATGAGGTTTAGCATAATCAAACATAGTACGAGGAGCATTATTTTCTCCCACATCTTGTGGTGGAAGATTATTTTCGTCCATCCCTTCAGTAGGATTGGATCTGTCTTCTAGCTCTCCTTAGTAATTTAGGGCTCGCCTAATTTCTCTGCGATTTCCTCGAGCGGTAGCTTCAATATCACTGTCGTATTCTAAAGGTCCTCTCGGGTTCCTTCTAGTCATAAACTAGAGGTACCTGCTAGGAAAAGAAAGAAAGAAAGTTTAGCAAAATTAAAATAAAAACTAAAAATAAATTGCGAAAAATAAAAATAATGGCTACAGTAATAAAAATAGAGTTTTCTTAATATTTTAGTTCCCCGGCAACGGCGCCAAAAACTTGATCGCTGTAAATCAGAGTTTTAAAATTTATAAAAGAATGATCGAACCTGGAAACTAACTCTGACAACGATTGAGGCAAGTGCACCTATCGAACAGTAGTATAGTTTAGGCAAGACCGGATTGTCGAACCCAAAGGAACTAAAAGTACTAATACTAACTTTCTTTTTATTATTTAGCCTAAAATAAGTGAAGTTTGTTATTAATCTAAATTAATTAACTACTAAACAAAAGACTCTAAGACAAAGAAGAATGAATTTGGAAAATAACTTGGGAAAAACTCAGTTGATTTAGACGATACCCTAGGAAGAATCCACCTAGACTTCACTTGTTATCTAACACTGAACCATACGATTTATTCACTTAGTTTGATCCGTAAGGCTCCCTAACGTATATTAAACTTCTCTCGAGGCGAATAACGTCTAACCCTAGGTTAATTAGTGGAAATCTCATTCTCTTATAATAACCCCGTAGAATAGCAGTAAATCGATCTATGGATTCCCATATTAGGTTTCACCCTAATCCGGAAAAATCTCGTCACCCTATCTCTAGGCGTGCAAACAACTCCGCTTAATTATGTTGGATCTACTCTTAGGCAGGGTCTATTCCTCCTCCACCTAAGCGCATTAAATTTGGATTAAGCTCACATAATTAAGAACAAACTAAGTATTTATCATATAATTCAAATAATCAAATAACAAGATTCATCATAGGTTTCATCCCCTCTTCGGTTATCCAAGGGTTTAGTTCATAACAATAAAGGAAAACATCTCAAGAGAAAAGATAAAACAAAACATAAGAAATCCCTAAAACCCCAAGGAATTGAAGAGGAGATCCTCCGTCTTGAGTATAACTCGACTTCTTGAGATGGATCAACCAAGCTATCCTCGAGTGAATCCCCACAATCTGCTTTCTGCTCTGGCCTAGCACAACGCCCCTAGACGATGGCTTTGGGCTCCCCCTTTTAGGTCATACTTAGGGTGCATTTATAGGCTTTTGAAATACGTTTCTTTCTCCCTAAGTATCCTTTCTCGAATGAAATTGCTCTTCTCCACGGCAGGGGCACGGCCATGGCACACGCCCGTGTAAATCGTGGACAGGCCGTGTTCGGATTTCTTTAATGAAGCACGGCTGTGTGAATCAAGGGAAGACCGTGTTCTAGATGATCAGTGAGGCACGGCCGTGTGGTCTTTGGTCCAGGCCATTTCGATTTCATGCTTTGGCCCATTTGTCCCGTTTTAAGCCCATTTTACATTCTTTTCATCCCCTGCTGCTTTCCTGAGTATATATCATGAAAAGAAAGGATTAAGAGCACCAAACTACATAAAATAAGGGATAATTCATCCAAAAGCATACTAAATGTGGGCCTAAAATATGTTACTATTTCGGTTTATCATCGCACTTTATGCGATTTAGTCCTTTTTTACAATTTAGCTAGAAATTGCTAAAATTAAGGCACCGAAATTTTCATGCATCCTCATAAACATCTCATAACACATAACATAACATGACAATAATTTTCTCTAACCTCGAATTATTGATTCCGAGATCACCGTTTCGACTAGCCCCTAAATCGGGCTGTTACATGAAGAGATTTGATCAGTACTCAGAGTGAAACGTCGCTTATCTAACAAGAGAATCGATTAAGGCAGATCACAACCAATAAGGGGTATAACAGCCAAGAATCGAAAAGAAGTGACCCTTACCTTGGTAAACGATGAACCACACAATCACTGATTTGCCCCCGAATCAGAGATGAATCGCGAGAGAAGTAAAGATTCGGCCTAAAAGTCAAGAATAGGCCTTGAGCATTCGGCTTAAAAGAAGTCTTTAAAGAAGATAATAAGGTATTGCTCGAAGTTACCTTATGTTGAAACGGATGGTCAAAAGCCAAAGCAGATTCGGCAGGAAAGTAACCCTTCACACCCTAGGCTACTCAAACAGCAATGATTCGAGACAAAAAGAAGAAACAAAGATTCGGTTAGTGAAGATGGAGATAGAGGAGTTTAGAGAAGAAAAGAGAAAGAAACCGAAAAAAATAGAAGGAGAGGGAGATTCGGCTCTTGCGACAAGAGAGAAAAGAAACATACCTTCAACAGTCCAGAAGCAGGGTGAAACCGATTCACTTGGAATTAAAGGGACTATTCAATAGAACAAATGCAAGGTTTCAGCTAAAGAAGAAGAAGTAGAGGAGAAGAGTGTTTCGGCCAAGAGAAACAAAGAAAGAAAAAGAAAAGAAGAAATGCCCGAATGGTGACCACTTTCGGTTAGAGTCAAAAGAGTAAAAGAGATGAATAGCAACAAAGACAATTTCGGCACAGAGAAAATAGGTAAACCAAAGAGAGAAAAAGAGAGCTCAATAAGGCTTGCAAAAATCGGCACTCACTCCCCCTTAATAACTAAATATGCACCAAAAGAAATGAGAGAAATGCCTAAGACCTATGGAATTTTCGGCACACTCACCTCTCCTAGCACTAAACCGAAATTTTCCCCTCTTCAAGCTCCCCACATCCGTCCAACACCTCCGCCAACACCAAATCCCTTGATTTGCTCCTACTTTCATTCTCCAACACCCATTTGAATTGGTTTGACCAATTCAAACTCCACCAACTCATCATGACCACCCATTTCAAATGCTTTGACTCCTTCAACAACCACCAAGGAGAGTCCCAGCCGAAAGCCAACACTCCACCACATTGAGCATAAAAATAAAGCACCACTTGCTGCAGAGGAGACTCGAACTCCTTCCCTCCTACTGCTTCCTTGTGACGCCACTCCCTTGCACCTTAAGTGGCGTCACTTGCCACTCTACCACACTTCTCTTTGTACAAACAACTACAAGCAATTACACATAAGACCTGCCTCAGCTAGCTTTCCCCTCCAGAGTGCCCAACAAGCAAAATTTTCTAAAGTTCTGGCTCGAACCCGAGCATCCCCAAGACCCCCAAACATACCAAAATAACATACTAAACAAACCAAACACCTCAATTAGCATAAAATGAAGAACCCCTAATTCTAGGATGTTACAGTTTTACCCCCTTAAAGAAATTTCGGCCACGAAATTTACCTGATTAAAAGAGGTGAGGGTATTGCTGTCGAATCACATCCTCTGGCTCTCACGTAGCTTCTTCTGAACCATGATTCCGCCATAGAACTTTAACCAATGGAACTATCTTCCTTCTTAACACTTTAACATCTCGGTCTAAGATCTGCACGGGTTCTTCTTCAAAGGACAAATCAGGTCTTACTTCCATTTCTTCCACCGGAACTATGTGAGATGGATCCGAACGATATCGCCTTAACATTGAAACTGAAATACATCATGTATCGATTCAACTCCGGAGGTAACTCGAGCTGATAAGCTACCAGTCCCACACGTTTCAACACACGATAAGGCCCGATGAACCTAGGGCTCAACTTGCCCTTCTGTCTAAACCTTAAAACCTTCTTCTAAGGCGAAACTTTTAGGAAAACCTGATCACCCACTGAGAACTCTATTTCCTTATGCTTTAGATCCGCATATGATTTCTGCCTGTCGGAAGCTTCCTTCAATCGAGTCCGAATCAACTTAACCTTTTCCTCTGTCTCAGCAACCAAATCCGGACCCAACAACTGTCGCTCACCCAACTCTGTCCAGCAGGTAGGGAGTACGACACTTACGACCATACAACGCCGTAAGGTGCCATCCGGATCTTCGGATTGATAGCTATTGTTGTACACGACTCGCCAACGATAAGAAATCCTCCCAATTACCCCTGAAGTCAATAACACAGCCTCTTAACATATCTTCCAGAATCTAAATTACCCTCTCTAACTGGCCATCAGTCTGTGGATGAAACACTGTGCTGAAATCCAATCTTGTACCCAATGCTTGATACAACGCTTTCTAGAACCGCAATGTAAACCTGGGGTCTCTGTCTGATATGATAGACACTGGTACCCTATGTAATCTCACAATCTCCGCTACATACAGTTTGGCCAACTTCTATAATGAGTAATCAATACGAACCGGTATGAAGTGAGTGGACTTCGTAAACCGATCGACAATCACCCACACCAAATCTTTTCTAGAAGGCGTAAGAGGAAGCCCACTAACAAAGTCCATAGTTATCCTCTCCCACTTCCAGAGTGGAATTTTCACTGGCTGTAGCAACCCCGAAGGCAACTGATGTTCTGCTTTCACCTGCTGACAAGTCAAGGACTTACTCACAAACTCGGTAACTTCTCGCTTCAAACCTGGCCACCAAAACTGTTCACGCAAATCTCGATACATTTTGCTTCCACCGGGATGCATAGTGTATGGACTACTATGCGCTTCTTGCAAAATCTTTTGTCTTAACTCGAAATCCTTCGGCATACAAGCCTTTCCACGAAAGCACAATACTCCTTCACTGTTCAAACTAAAGTCTTCTGTCTCACCACTTTCCACTTGCTGAAATCTAAGACTTAGCGATCCATCTGATAACTGTCTCTCTTTATCTTGGCTTACCCACGAAGGTTTCACTTGCAGTTCAGCTAACACACTTCCATCATCATATAAACTGAGATGAGCAAACATTGCCCTCAAATCACATATCACCTTACGGCTCAACGCATCCGCAACTACGTTAGCTTTACCTGGGTGATACTCAATCGAGCAATCGTAGTCTTTCAACAATTCAATCCACCTCTGTTTCCTTAAATTCAACTCCTTCTGGGTAAGGAGATATTTCAGGCTCTTATGGTCAGTGTAGATAACCGACTTCTCACCATACAAGTAGTGCCTCCAAATCTTCAAAGCGAACACTACTGCAGCTAACTCCAGATCATGCGTAGGATAGTTCACTTCATGAGGTCTCAATTGCTGAGACACATATGCCACCACTTTTCCCTCTTGCATCAATACACATCCTAACCCTGTCTGCGACGCATCACAATAGATGAAAAACTCCTTCTCGGCCTCAGGTTGAATCAACATCGGTGCCTCCGTCAAAATCTTTTTTAATTTCTCAAAGCTTTCCTGCTGCTTATCTGACCAGACAAACGGTACCCCTTTTCGTAATAACTTGGTTAACGGTGTAGCTATTAACGAGAATCCCTCAACAAACCTTCTGTAGTACCCAGCTAACCCAAGAAAACTCCGAATTTCTGCTACTGACTTCGGTGGTTTCCAATCCAAAACAGCTTCAATCTTTCGGGGATCGACTCTAATCCCCTCGGCAGCCACAACATGCCCCAGAAAGGTAACTTCCCTCAACCAAAATTAACACTTGCTGAATTTGGCATACAGTTGCCTCTCTCTCAAAATTTGTAGAATAATCCGAAGATGCGAATCGTGCTCCTCCTCCGTCCTTGAATAAACCAAGATATCATCTATGAACACTACGACAAACCGATCCAAATAGGGTTGGAATACACGGTTCATTATATTCGTAAACGCAGCTGGTGCATTTGTCAACCCGAACGGCATCACTAAGAACTCGTAATGACCATAACGAGTTCGAAAAGCAGTCTTATGAATATCTACCTCCTTGACCTTAAGCTGATAATGTAACACCCCTAACCCGTGTCCGTCACCGGATTAGGGTTATGAGGCATGACCGAACTAAACTCAATTCTGAATAGACATTCAATTGAATTCAAGCACAAGCAATGTGATCATTACTATATTATATAACATTACAACCTATTAAATTAAATAATTTACAACGAGTTTTATTACCAGTACTCAATACATACAAATGTCCAAATCATATAACTTAAGCATTCATGACATCTATACCTTTAAACCATATCTCAACTTATGTCATTTTATAACATATATCGGATATAATTCAAAACTCATATAACATAAGCTGATTTTCATTCATATTACTATAATACATATGCATATTAAACCAATCTAACCATTATACCATTTAATAATCAATTACATATACAAACATATTAATATTATATCATGGCCGAACATACAATTTCACTTTTCATTTGGATTCGTACTTAACCAACCATGAAACATATTCATTTCTTACCATTAACAATCGAATCTATTTAGCAAAATATCACATACATATATCATTATAAGAGAATAAATATCACATAGCCAAATTCACTTAAACATAACATTATTCATTCTTAATAAACACATCAAACATATGTCATTTACCATATTGCCGAACACATGTCTTAACTCAACTATCATTAGTAAAGCATATTAAGCAAGTAACTCATGAATTCACATTAGTCGAGATCATGCACACGTTATAAACACAGCAACCATGTTTCAATTATAATAAGCCAAGTCCAAGTTCACTAAAACCAACACATAACATATATATATACCAAATGAGCACCTTCCATATATGATATACACCATAACCGAATTTAAAACATCCATTAGCATTATGAACAAGCCATTATATCAAAACATAGAAATGAAACTTAACCAAAAGAAATAGCCATTTTCGCAAGGCTATATTTATATACATGACTAGATATCATAGGTTTCAAAACTTAGTCTAATCTATACATGCCTTTGATTCAAAAACTAAACTTATAAGTACCAAAGAAGATGATAGTGTGGTTGACTTCTCTGACGATCCTCTGAGCCCGTAGCTTGACCAAAATCTATAAAATAGAACATTGAACACACACAGAGTAAGCTTACTAGCTTAGTAAGTCTTAAGCAATTTTGATATAACATTCAAATATTTAAGCATTTTAAACATTAGATTTATGGCATTGAATATAAACATTTCAACTTGAAATTTCATCATGGTCGAATGCTATCAATCCAATTAACCCAAGTATCATTACTTTATTACTATAAGTACATAACTCATCGAATCACATAAATATAATATGTATTCGCATATTCCAAATTGAATGAATACAACATACATATCCATCACATATCATTTGTACACATATACAAACACATTCAACCATTTTCACCTTTAACACATTCATCTATAGCCGATTCTCCAAAATAACCTATTTAAGCTTGAATTCTATTATATATAGTTCATACTCATCAATAGTAAGCTCAAGAGCACATATAAAATTTTCACCAAATCATCAACTATATTACATCATATTCGATTTGAATGGTAATAGATCAACTTACCTTATCCATTACAAATATAAAAGGGCTTATACTTACCTAAGCTTTTAGCTCATTATATTAAATATGCTCCGTTCCACCGTGTAATGATACATGAATTTTTCTATTTATCACATGTCACCGGCATTAAGCCTACTAGGCATCAAAGCCTGAAATACTCACCGGCATTAAATTTGCTAGGCATCAAAGCCTGAAATACTCACCGGCATTAAGCCTGCTAAACCAAAGGTCTAAAATTTGATCACCGGCATTTAGCCTGCTAGGCAATAAGCCTGATATAATTCACCGGCACAAGGCCTGCTAGGCTCGAAGCCCGAGTATCAATATAATGAAACCATTTCATACACCTTTCTTAATACTAAAATCAGATATATCACATATATTTTATAGTACTATCACATATCAATTTCGAATAAACTTAACCACATTACCTTATTAAAACTCAATTCACATATATTACTAACCAATATTCGGCATTTCCATGTATTTTCCCATAACTTTTTAAATTTCAATATTTATTAGATTACGTAAATAATTTCTAACATATATTTGCTTAAAAACTTACCTCGATTATCGACGGACAACGAAGACCGGCTATTCGATAATTTTTGTCTTCCCCCGATCCAAGTTCGTTTTTCTTTGTTATTGATCTAAACATATTAAAAATAAGCTCATTCAAGCACATTTCAATTCAATTTAGTCCCAAAACACATAAATGGGCAAATTACCATTTTACCCCTAATGTTTCACATTTTTACAATTTAGTCCTATTTGCACAAAACACAAAATACACAAAATTTCATTACACACCCTAAGGGCCGAATATTTATAGGGATTATACAAGTCTATTTATTTCATTTATTTTACATTTTAACCTCTCAAAAATTTATTTTTGCAATTTAGCCCAAAATACTCAAATTCACCAACATTTCCAATTCAAAACTTGTTAATTTCTAACATACTTTTAATATTTTTCCATCAAACATCCTAAAGCACAAACATCTAACCATGGCCGAATATCAAACATGCTCAAATTCAAAAATTCTAACATGGGTCAACTAATATTCGAAGCAACGATCTCAAAAACGTAAAAATTATCAAGAACCGAAATCAAACTAACCTTGAATTTGAGACTATAGTAGCTGAAAATCAAATGGAACCAAGCCCTTGCTCTTTCCTCCACATTCGGCCAAAAATAAAAGATGAAATGGCCTTAATTTTTGTTTTATTTTATCATATTATGATAATTTAATCATTTTACCAAAATACCCTTTGTTACTAAATATTATTAACTTATAAAATAAGGACAAAGATGACTTTAGCCGCCCACTAACCTTAATAATGGGCTATTTTCCCTTTTAATACCTCATATTTAAAAGCCACTATCACTTAAACACTTTTCACTATAGTTTGCAACTTTTACATTTTATGCGATTTAGTCCTTTTCTTAAATTAAGCACACAAAAAATCAAATTTTCATACGAAACTTTCACATATAATAAACATAGAAAATAATATTTAAATATTTTTCAGACTCAAATTCGTGGTCCTGAAACCACCGTTCCGATTAGGGTCAAATTCGGACTGTTACAGATGATAACCTGACCTCAAGTCTATCTTCGAGAAGACCGAAGCGCCTCGCAACTGATCGAATAGATCGTCTATCCTTGGCAATGGGTACTTGTTCTTAATCGTCAACTTGTTCAATTGCCTATAATCAATACACATCCGCATCGACCCATCCTTTTTTCTTGACAAATAACACCGGTGCTTCCCACAGAGACACACTTGGTCGAATAAAACCACGGTTCAACAATTCCTGAATCTGAGCTTTAAGTTCCACCAACTCCTTCGGTGCCATTCTATATGGAGCAATGGACACTGGAGCAGTTCCAGGAAGAAGATCAATACCGAACTCTACCTCACGATCCGGAGGTAACCCTGGAAGCTCTTCTGGAAAGACGTCCGAGAACTCCTTCACCGTTCTAACATCTCTTACAGACAACTCCTTAGCTTCCAATGCACTGACGAAATCTAGGAAAGCCTCACAGCCTTTTCTCACCATCCGTTCAGCTTTTAGAGCAGACACCACGTTGGACAGGTAATTCCTTTTCTCACCTATCACCAACACCTCCTTATCCTCAAGAGTCTTCAGTATCATGCGATTAGCAGCACAATCCAAGTTTGCTCGATACTTAACTAACAAGTCCATGCCTAATATCAAATCGAATTCGCCAAACGGCAACTCCATCAAATCAGCCAGGAAAACTATCCCTTGAACTTCTAAAGGCACATTCCTAAAGAGTTTGTTCACCACTACAGATTGTCCTAAAGGGCTAATCACAGTCATTTCCCTAGGACCAACTTCAGATTCTATGTTCAATGTTCCAGACACAATACTAGCAACATACGAATGTGTAGACCCAATATCTATCAGTGCTGTAAAGGGAAAACCAAAAATAAGGAACGTACCCACTATAACATCCGGTGCATCGCCATCCTCTCGATGTCTAGCTGCATAAACCAACCCAGGCTGTCTCGCATCTGTATTCCCAGCACCTCTGCCCAGTGCTCCACGCCCTTGACCATAACCATTTCCTCCTCTGGCCGGACCACGACCTCTCGGTGGTTGCTGCCCACCTCTTCCAGGCTGATAACCCTGACCTACTGGCCATGCCCTGTTTGACTCTTGTGGACAATCCTTTACCCGATGTTCTTCAGATCCACACCTATAACATCCTTTACTCCAACACTCCCCTGAATGGAATCTACCACATCTAGCACACTGTTGAGTCCGAGCAACAGCAACAGGCTTCACTACTCGTCTTGGCCCATCAAACCTAGGCCTCTTCTGGAAACCCCCAGCAAAACCTGACGACCCAAAATTTCTTTTATTCCTACCCCTATCCTTATCTAGATGCTGCCTCCCAGATCGCTTCACCTCTTCGGCTATCTTAGCCTTCTCAACCAGAACAGCAAACTCTCTTTCCCGTTGCGGAGCTATCAGTATTCACAACTCGTCCCTCAGACCATCATCAAATCGGACACAACGTTCGTGATTTGTTGCAACAATACCCCGGGCATATCGGCTTAGTCATAAAAATTTCGCCTCATATCCAGCCACCGACTTATTCCCCTAGACCAAATTGAGAAATGCCCTCCTCTGAGCATCCACATAACTTGCTCCAATGTACTTTCCCTGGAACGCTGACTTGAAGAAGTCCTAGGTAATACGATCCGCTGACATACCATCTCTAACCGTGAGCCACCACTGGTACGCTTCATCTCGAAGAAGAGACACAACTCCTTTCAACTTTTCCTCCGCAGTACAATCAAGATCGTCCATGATCCGTTCCACCGCTTCTAACCAATACTTGGCCACACTAGGAGCTACCCCAGAAATGCCCCTAAACATCTCAGCCCCATTAGCTCGAAGTCGCTCAGAAACAGATTTTCGAGCCACTAACCCCGTGCTCGCACCAGTAACCCACTCCAGAACACGCAACATAGCCTGAGACACATCGTCTCCTCCAGTTTGGTCCTGAAATCCCGCCTCCGCAATTGGTGATGCTGGCACTTCACCTTCCAGCCCATGCCCTGATTCTGAGGGTTCAGCTTCAACACCTCGGCCTCTACCACGGCCGCGCATACCATGTCCACGTCCTCTAGCGTTCATATCTACAATTTCGTCTTAATCTAATTAAAATTTTATGAGTTAGTATTTTTTCCACTGTTTATTACTGGACAGTCTTATGGAAATAGCATTAGAAGTAGTTTTCGCACGACCTATTTCTAAAGGTCTCAGTTCTAAAGTTACATTTCTTAGAACTATCTATCACAATATTTCATACAATTTTGAGTAATAACCAAAACACTTACAGTGCTGTTGGGTGCCGGAGACTCGGGTGCCATGCTTCCAAAAAATATGTATTTTCAAAACCATTTTTTTAACCTCTTGAACCTCATAACCCACAGCCGAGTTTTTCAACCTAGGCTCTGATACCATAATTGTAACACCCCAAACTCGGTCAATACGTTACGACCAAATCTGGTATGTTACAGAAAAGATAGTTTTGAAATTCTTTTAACGGAGCATCGTAATTTGAGAAAAACTTTTTGTTTAGTGATTCCCTTTTAAGGTTAATTTAAAGATTCTGTTCGAGAATATCTTACCAACTTCTTATTAAAATAACTAAGAGTTGGAAACGGGTTTATTTTGTAAAAGTCGATCTTAGGGAAATTTTAGAAATGTGACAGTTGAAAACCATGTAGCGGTTTCAATAAAATCTCCAAATTAATTAGCCATTTGTATGTCATCTTTTGTTAACACCATTTTAGGAAAATATTGATTTATGTTTCTATTTTAGAAAAAAAACCCATGTCCGATAAGTCATAAAAAGTGTGATAACATTGTAAATGCAAATCCAAAATTTAGAGTTATAGTGGTCTTATTACATAATTAAAATCCCAAAATTTAAGAGTAATATTGAATAAGAACTGAAAGTTTACATGGAAAACAATGCATGGCCACCTCGAAGTCCACCTTGGCTCCCAAAACCGCACGGATTACCTACAAAATTAAGTAGAGGGGTGAGTCATCGAGACTCAGTGTGTAAAACCCATTTTAACGCAATATGAGCTTTAAGCCCACAGATGCACATTAGGCCTTAGCCCACACAATACAAACATATTAAACATGTATGCAATGCAAATTTCAACCCAACCTAGTTTTCCATCCTCTAGGTCTCCTGAATCATCCAAACACCCGTGGCGTTATGCCACCGTGGTTCTAGACCACCGTGGTCCCAGACCACTCGTGACAAAGTCACATGATATATAATCGTGGGGCCAACCCACCGTGGTTCTAGACCACCGTGATGATCTCTGAATAATATACGTGGGGCCAACCCACTGTGGTCTCAGACCACCTAGACAAGTCACTGATAAATGTATACGTGGTTTCAAACCACCGTGGTCCTATACCACCGTGACATCAATCACTGAATAAATACGTGGGCCTATCCCACTGTGGTTCCAGACCACCGTGACAGAGTCACATAATCACACTTCCCCTTTTTAATCATTTCCCACAAGCCCATGCAACATATTGTCATACTGTGATGAATACAACATACTTTCAGTGTATAACATATAATTAATTAAAACATACAATAATCTGTAAGTGACATAATAGCGGAACTTACCCGATGTCTCCAACCTTACCCACAAGGGTATCTTGACTATTTAAACAGTTGTTTCAGCTTTCAGCCAACACAAACATTAACATAGATTAATAAGGTGAAGTGTGAGCGTTACACACCTGATTACGCGTAAAACTAGACTCTCTACGTCGACGCTCTCACTAACAGGGATAACAGCGATTTGTCTATCCCAGGCAGACGTCGGCTCTCTACCACAGCCCGATAGAAAGTCTCAAACTGCCGACATCAGACGTCTTTTAAACTTAGGGGCAGAGGCTACTAGTCCACTCCCCTCCTTAGTTTGACTGGCACTTGCATCCATAAAGAGATTTGATCAGTACTCAGAGTGAAACGTCGCTTATCTAACAAGAGAATCGATTAAGGCAGACCACAACCAATAAGGGGTATAACAGCCAAGAATCGAAAAGAAGTGACCCTTACCTTGGTAAACGATGAACCACACAATCACTGATTCGCCCCCGAATCAGAGATAAATCGCGAAAGAAGCAAAGATTCGACCTAAGAGTCAAGAATAGGCCTTGAGCATTCGGCTTAAAAAAAGTCTTTAAAGAAGATAATAAGGTATTGCACAAAGTTACCTTATGTTGAAACGGATGGTGAAAAGCCAAAGTAGATTCGGTAGGAAAGTAACCCTTCACACCCTAGGCTACTCAAACAGCATTGATTCGAGATGAAAAGAAGAAACAAAGATTCGGTTAGTGAAGATGGAGATAGAAGAGTTTAGAGAAGAAAAGAGAAAGAAACCGAAAGAAACAGAAGGAGAGGGAGATTCGACTCTTGCAACAAGAGAGAAAAGAAACATACCTTCAACAGTCCAGAAGCAGGGTGAAACCGATTCACTTGGAATTAAAGGGACTATTCAATGGAATAAATGCAAGGTTTCGGCTAAAGAAGAAGAAGTAGAGGAGAAGAGAGTTTCGGCCAAGAGAAACAAAGAAAGAAAAAGAAAAGAAGAAATGCCCGAATGGTGACCACTTTCGGTTAGAGTCAAAAGAGTAAAAGAGATGAATAGCAACAAAGACAATTTCGGCACAGAGAAAATAGGTAAACCAAAGAGAGAAAAAGAAAGATCAATAAGGCTTGCAAAAATCGGCACTCACTCCCCCTTAATGACTAAATATGCACCAAAAGAAATGAGAGAAATGCCTAAGACCTATGGAATTTTTGGCACACTCACCTCTCCTAGCACTAAACCGAAATTTTCCCCTCTTCAAGCTCCCCACATCCGTCCAACACCTCCACCAACACCAAATCCCTTGATTTGCTCCTACTTTCATTCTCCAACACCCATTTGAATTGGTTTGACCAATTCAAACTCCACCAACTCCTCATGACCACTCATTTCAAATGCTTTGACTCCTTCAACAACCACCAAGGAGAGTCCCAGCCGAAAGCCAACACTCCACCACCTTGAGCATAAAAATAAAGCGCCACTTGTTGCAGAGAAGACTCAAACTCCTTCCCTCCTACTGCTCCCTTGTGACGCCACTCCCTTGCACCTTAAGTGGCATCACTTGCCACTCTACCACACTTCTCTTTGTGCAAACATCTACAAGCAATTACACATAAGACCTGCCTCAGCTAGCTCTCCCCTCCAGAGTGCCCAACAAGCAAAATTTTCTAAAGTTCTGGCTCGAACCCGAGCCTCCCCAGGACCCCCAAACATACCAAAATAACATGCTAAACAAACCAAACACCTCAATTAGCATAAAATGCAGAACCCCTAATTCTAGGATGTTACAAGAAACGGGCTTAAAAGGGACCAAATAGGCCAAATCACGAAATCGACACGGTCTCGGCCCAAGCAACACGGTCGTGCCTCCCTAATCAGACCTGAACACGGCCTGGCCACGATTCACATGGGCGTGTCCCTTCCGTGGAGAAGAGGAATTTCACTCGGATTTGGATACTTAGGGGTAAAGAAACACATTCCAAAAGCCTATATAAACACCCTACAGGCCAACTTTCATGGGGCGTCCAGCTAGGCCAAGGAGCCGAGGCAGAAAGATCAGAATTGTGGAAATTACTTGAAGGAAGCTAGTTGATTCATCTCAAGAAGCCGGAGTTATACTAAAGACGGAGGATCTCTCTTCAATTCCTTCAGGGGGTTTTAGAGTTTTTCTTATGTTTTGTTTTATCTTTTCTTTTGAGATGTATTCTATTATCATTATGAACTAAACCCTCAAATACCTGAGGGGGATGAACTATATGATAAATATTTGATTTGTTCTTAATTATGTGTTCTTAATTCTTGTGTTGATATTTTCGGGATATTAATTCAAGTTTGGTGTGCTTAGGTGGAGGAGCAAAAGTCCCTGCCTAAGAGTAGATCTAGCATAATTAAGCGGAGTTGATCGCACGCCTAGAGATAGGGTGACGAGATTTTTCCAGATTAGGGTGAAACCTAATATGGGAGTCCATAGATCGAGTTAATACGATTCTAGGGGTTTTAATTAGAAAAAGATTTCAATTAATCAACCTAGGGTTAGACGTTAGTCACCTCGAGAGAGGGGTTAATATACATTAGGGAATCTTACGGATCAAGCCAAATAAATAAATCGTCTGGTTCAGAGTTAGAGAACAAGTGAAGTCTAGGTGGATTCTTCCTTAGGTATTATTTTAATCAATTGGTTTTTCCCACAAGTATTTCCCCAATTTCATTCTTTTTGTCTTGTCGTCTTTAGCTTAGTAGTTAGTTAATTTTCTAGATTAAACCGATTCACTTCAATTTTAAGGCTAAATAATAAAAAGAAAGTTAGTATTAGTACTTTCGGTTCCTTTGGGTTTGACAATCCGGTCTTGCCACTAAGCTATACTACTGTTTGATAGGTACACTTGCCTCAATCATTGTCATAGTTAGTTTTTAGGCTCGATCATTCTCATTATAAATTTTAAGACTGTGACACACCGATCAAGTTTTTGGCGCTGTTGCCGGGGAACTGAAATATTAAGAACACTCAATTTTTATTACTTTAGCCATTTTTATTTTTTGCAATTTTACTCTTATTTTGTTTTCTATTTTTATCTTTCTAAATTTTAGTCTTTGCTCCTTGTAGGTACCTCTAGTTTATGACTAGAAAGAACCCGACAGGACCTTTAATTTACGATAGTGAGATCGAAGGAACCGCTCACAGAAATCGGAGAGAAATTAGGCGAAGTCTACAATACACAGAAGAAGAGCAAGAAAACATCATCAATACCACCGAAGAGATGGCTGAAAATAATCTACTACCTCTAGAGATGGCCGAAAATCAGGCTCCTCGAACTATGTATGATTATGCTAAGCCTAGTTTAGTTGGTACTGAATCTAGTATTGTTAGACAGACTATTGCTGCAAATAATTTCGAATTGAAACCTAACACTATACAGATGATACAACAGTTCGTTCAGTTTGATGGTTTGCAGGATGAGGATCCTAACACACACTTAGCGAACTTTCCGAAATTTTGCGACACTTTTAAAATTAATGGCGTTTCTGATGATGCCATCCGACTTTGGTTATTTCCCTTTTCTTTGAGGAATAAAGCTAAACAGTGGTTGCATTCTCTTCCCCGAGGATCAATTACTACATGGGAACAAATGACCAAAAATTTTTTATTAAAATATTTTCCACCGGCCAAAACGGCCAAATTAAGGAATGATATCTCTTCTTTTGTGTAGATGGATTTAGAAACACTTTACGATGCATGGGAGAGATACAAAGATCTATTGAGAAGGTGCCCACATCATGGATTACCCTTGTGGCTACAGGTCCAAACTTTTTACAACGGTGTGAACCCCTCAACTAGGCAGTTGATCGATTCAGCAGCTGGTGGAACTCTGAATAATAAAACACCTGAAGTAGCTTACGAATTTATAGAAGAGATATCCCTAAATAACTATCAGTGGCAAGTCACGAGGACAAAGCCCACGAAAGCTGCCAGTGTTTTCAACCTCTACGCAGTAACCATGCTATCGAATCAGGTAGATGTGTTAACTAAAAAATTTGATGGTTTTTGTAATTCCTTGCAGGTACAACCCGTTATGCAGTGTGAAACAAGTGGAGGTGTGGAGAATCCTGAGTACCCATCCTACGGACATGGCATAGAAGGCGAACAAATGAACTATGCAAGTAATAATTTCAGATATCAAAATAACCCTTATAGCAATACTTACAATCCAGGTTGGAAGAACCACCCCATTTTTTTATGGGGTGGTCAAGGAAATCAAAAACAACAACACCCTCAAAATTTCCAACAGCAGCAGTACCCACAGGAAAAGAAGCCGAACCTTGAGGAGATGCTGACAAAATTCATGGCAGCCACAGAAACACGTTTCCAGAGTATAGAAATAAAACTTGAAAAACAAGAAGCATCGACACAGGAGCTCAAGGATCAAATTGCACAACTTACCAAGTTAGTTTCTGAAATACGATCAGAAATTTTACCTAGGGAAAAAGAGCAGGTAAAAGCAGTGACGCTAAGAAGTGGAAAGGAATTAATTGAAACGAAGAAAAAGACATCACACGAACCTGATAAACCGTAAAAATAACATATTTTAATCCCACATTTAGTATGATTTTGGATGAATTATCCCTTATTTTATATAATTTGGTGCTCTTAATCCTTTTTTTTCATGTTAAATACTCAGGAAAGCACCAGGGGATGAAAAGAACGCAAAACGAGCTTAAAACGGGACAAATGGGCCAAAGCATGAAATCGACACGGCCTGGACCAAAGATCACACGGCCATGCCTCCTTAAAGATCTCAAACACACCCTGGACCACGATTTACACGGTCGTGCCTCATTAACAAAGTCCACACGGCCTGACCACGATTCACACGGGCGTGTGCCATGGCCGTGCCCCTACCGCGGCCAAGAGGAGTTTTACTCGGATTTGGATGCTTGGAGGCAATGAAACACACTCCAAAGTCTAATTAAACCCCAAATAGGAATTGCACTCAAATTAGGATACTTGGAGGCCAAGTAACACATCTCAAAGCCTATATAAACACCTTAGGGGGCAACTTATTCGGGGAGTTTGATCCATCTCAAGAAGCCGGAATTCTACTCAAGACGGAGGATCTCCTCTTGAATTCCTTCAGGGGGTTTCAGGGATTTCTTATGTTTTGTTTTATCTTTTATTCTGAGATGTTTTTCTTTAATATTATGAACTAAACCCTTCAGATACCTGAAGGGGATGAAACCTAGATGCATCTTGTTATTGTTTTCTGAACTATATGATAAATACTTGATTTGTTCTTAATTATGTGTGCTTAATTCTTGTGTTGATATTTCGCGAATATTAATTCAAGTCGAATGTGCTTAGGTGGTGGAGCAAAAGTCCCTGCTTAAGAGTAGATCTAGCATAATTAAGCGGAGTTGATCGCACGCCTAGAGATAGGGTGATGAGATTTTGCCAGATTAGGGTGAAACCTAATATGGGATGTCCATAGATCGATTTACTGCTATTCTAGGGGTTATTATTCGAGAAAGAGATTTCTGTTAATTAACCTAGGGTTAGACGTTATTCGCCTCGAGAGAGGGTTTAATATATGTTAGGGAGTCCTACGGATCAAGTAAAGTGAATAAATCGTCTGGTTCAGTGTTAGATAACAAGTGAAGTCTAGGTGGATTCTTCCTAAGGGTATCGTCTTAATCAACTAAGTTTTTCCCAAATATTTCCCCAATTCATTCTTTTTGTCTTTGCGTCTTTAGCTTAGTAATTAGTTAATTTAGATTAATAAAAAAACTTCACTTATTTTAGGCTAAATAATAGAAAGAAAGTTAGTATTAGTACTTTTAGTTCCTTTGGGTTCGACAATCCGGTCTTGCGTAAGCTATACTACTGTTCGATAGGTGCACTTGCCTCAATCGTTGTCATAGTTAGTTTCCAGGTTTGATCATTATTTTTATAAATTTTAAAGCTCTGATTCACAGCGATCAAGTTTTTGGCGTCGTTGTCGGGGAACTAAAATATTAAGAAAGCTCTATTTTTATTACTTTAGCCATTATTTTTTTTTATTTTCTGCAATTTACTTTTATTTTTAGTTTTAATTTTAACTTTGCTAATTTTTCTTTCTTTTTTTTTCCTAGCAGGTACCTCTAGTTTATGACTAGAAGGAACACGAGAGGACCACTAGTATACGACAGTGATATTGAAGCTACCGCTCGTAGAAATCGCAGAGAAATTAGGCGAACCCTAAATTACCAAGAAGAAGAGCGAGAAGACAGATCCAATCCTACTGAAGGGATGGACGAGAATAATCCACCACCACAAGATGTGGCAGAAAATAATGCTCCACGTACTATGTATGATTATGCTAAACCTCATTTAACAGGAGCATAATCAAGTATAGTTAGGCCGGCTATAGTTGCTAATAATTTTGAATTAAAGCCTAACACTATACAAATGATTCAACAGTTTGTTCAATTTGATGGTTTGCAGGACGAAGATCCGAATACTCATATAGCTAATTTTTTAGAGTTCTGTGATACCTTCAAAATAAATGGCGTTTCTGATGATGCCATAAGGCTTCGGTTATTTCCATTTTCATTAAGGAATAAATCCAAACAGTGGTTACACTCGTTACCACGAGGGTTAATCACTACATGGGAACAAATGACCAAAAAATTTTTATTAAAATATTTCCCACCCGCCAAAACGGCCAAATTATGGAATGATATCTCTTCTTTTGTGCAAATGGATTTAGAGACATTATATGACGCATGGGAGAGATATAAGGATCTCTTGAGAAGGTGTCCGTACCATGGTTTACCCTTGTGGCTCCAAGTCCAAACTTTCTATAACGGTGTAAACCCCTCAACGAGGCAACTAATTGATTCAGCCGACGGTGGAACCCTGAACAACAGAACTCCTGAAGCAGCCTACGAGTTTATTAAAGAGATGTCACTGAATAACTATCAGTGGCAGGTTACAAGGACCAAACCGACAAAATCCGCCAGAGTTTTCAACATCGATGCAGTAACCATGCTATCAACATAGGTAGAGATGATGAATAAAAAGCTTGATAGTTTGTGTTCTTCGCAGGTACATCCAGTAATGCAGTGCGACGCAAGTGGAACCGTGGCGAATCCTGAGTACCCACCCTACCAACCGGGCACAGAGAGCATATAGATGAACTATATAGGTAACAATTTCAGATCTAATAATAACCCATATAGTAATAATTATAATCCAGGTTGGAGGAACCACCCAAATTTTTCGTGGGGAGGTCAAGGAAATCAAGGAAATTAAAGACAGCAACCTCCTCAAAATTACCAAAATCAGCCCTATCCACGGGAGAAAAAGCCGAACCTTGAAGTGATGCTGTCAAGATTCATGGCATCCACAGAAAACTGTCTCCAAGACACTGAAACCACCCTTAAGACCCAACAAGCATCGATCAAAGGGATCGAGAGCCAAGTTAGGGAAGTCACTAAATCAGTTGAGGAAGTTTCTAAGTCAGTTGGACAACTCGCAAAGCTGATGTCTGAACGATCGCAAGGGCGTCTACCAAGCAATACTGAAACCAACCCGAGAGAGCAAAATCAAGCCATTTACGATAGTGAAGGGTTAGACGAACCAAACCCAAGGGAAGAACCTGTGGTAAGTGAAGGTAAGGTTGAAGTGTGCCATGATATACCAAAACCGGCAATTACAGAGTACCAACCTCGTGTGCCATATCCCGATGCAATAAAGAAAGACCACACAGAGGAAGAAGTCAGTGAACTCACACTTCGTGTAGACGATGAAACAATCACTCTTCAAGCTCTTGACTCAGCTAGGACATCGAGTAATAAAGGTACGAACGTTAATTCTATTAATAACCATTTGGTTCAACCTTCTTTACAGGAAGCAACACGAAATCACCTAGCTGAGCTAGATCTTAGACCTTGTACCCATAAAGAAATAAGTCATGAAGAACTAAGGCTTCAGGTCGATAAACTAGACGAGTGGAAAACACACTTTAAAGAGAAACTAGGAATACACGAAGTGAAACCGAAGAAACCCTGCACAGTGATAGGAACAACAAATCACTTGAAAATAGGGGACCAGGTATTGTTGAATAAGGAAGACCCTCGAATCACCAATTCAGACCTCAAGAAGAATGAAGAAATCACTTTTGAGGTACTTAATGTCTTCCTATATGGCACAGTCGAGGTAAGCAATCCTAAATTCAACACTTTTGAGGTAAACATTACTCGACTTAAACTATTTATCAAAAACCGAATTGATCGCATGAGAAAGGATTTTCACCTCCTCAAACCACCATGACCATACGAATGAGAGGTAAAGTCTATGTAACACCCTGAATTAGGGGTTATTTGTAATTTAAATATTTTCCCATGTGTGTGCTTGAAGAATTAAATTCTAGAAGTATTAAGCATGTTCTAGGGCCTAGAGCTAACCCCGAGCCAGGTCGGACTTGGAACTAAAAATTTCTTTTTAAGTATCTTAAATGAGGAAGCTAGGAGATAGGGGGTAAATTTGAAATTTGGGAGAAACATGTCACGAAATAAGGCAGTAGCAAAGTGGTAACCTAGCGCCCTTAAGAGTTAGAGGAGAGAATGGGCGCAGGTCGCAGTTTCGAGTGGCTAGAGCAGCGTTTTGCATTTTATTTTCTATATATGCGGTGATGGGCTTAAGTAGGAAGGCCTTATAATTAAATAAAGGAGGTTTGTGACACGAAAGTTAGGTTCGGTGAAGTGGCAAGGGGCGTGGCTTAAGGGCCTTTGTATGAGGTCTCGGGTTCGAGACATGAAGGAAGCAAGGAGTTTTATTTTTGGGCTTTAGGCGTTGAAGGAGTAAGGGCCGGGGAAGAGGGCTTATATTTAAATGGTGGGGTAACGTGACATGAAAGTCAATTGGGAGAGTTGGAAAGGGGCGTTAAGAGAGGGTTTGCAGTGGGGTCGCGGGTTCGATCCAAAGAAGCCGCAATTTGGTTTTATTTTTTTCTTCAAGGTTTGGCGTGAAAAGGAGAATTGGCTTGCACATGGTTCTTTGTTTTTAATTTGGAAAGAAATTGATGGGCACATGGGTATTTGGAAAATTAGGATAAGCTTAGTATTTGTTTTGATTTTTAATTCGGCTGGAGTGGGGGGATAGATATGAGTTGTTTTATTTTTTTTATTTTGAAAAGGTGATAAAAGATAGGATGAGGGGATAATTGATGTGTTTTTTTTATTATTTTTGAATAGGTGTCAAGAGGAAATATAGGCACTTGGTTTATTCAAATTATTTTCAAATGGTTGGCTAGGAGTGTTTCAAGGAAATTGATCGAATTTTAAACTCCTTAGAGTGGAGTGGACGGCAAGGCAATTGGGGGGAGGGATAATGCCGAATTTTCTTGGCCTTTTTCTTCATAATTTCGGCTAGTTCATCTTTTAGTTTTTCTTCTTTTTCTTCTCAAAACCCTTAGCCGAAACACCTATTCCACTCTTTCTTCATTCTCTTGTTCCACTCAAATCGAATCCTAAGCAGCCATAAATTGATTTTTCCTTCTTTTCTATAGCCGAATATACTCCTCTTTGGTGTGCCGAATCTCCCCTTGTGCATTGCCTAAATTACTCAAAAATTCCAGCCTTCCATCTTGTGTTAGCCGATTCTCTTAGGGTCATGTCAAATTTTCTCTTGGAGTTCTTCAAGTAGCATAGTTTGGTGCCGAATATTGGTGTGACTTGTCGAATCCATCTTTAAGGGAGGCCATAACCAGGTTGTAGGGAGCTTTTCGGGATTTAAGGATTATTCGCCAAGGCTAATAAAGGCTTACGGGATTTGAATTATTTTGGTAAGTGATGGTAAGATTCGGCCTTGGACCATAGTTCGATTTTTGAGCGCTAGTGATTCTTCGGGATCTCTAGTTTAGCCATTTGGTTAATAAATCTAAGAATTCATATGTTGACCGATTGTAGGAAGAAACAACGTCTCGGGATTTCGCTAGTATATTCGGGATTGCTAGTAAATAGGTGTGTAAGATCTCTATACACACTTTATTAATTTACATGTTTGTTATTATTTGCCTTAGATCTTTTGGTTGTGGTTAGTTTGTGGCATAATCATGGATTTCGTAAGTCCCCTAACTTGTAATTTTTATATGTTTGCATGCCATCACATGATGTTTAATACTATGACATGATATATGAAATTTGATGTGTAAGCATGTGATGGTGGGATTGATGAGAGGAGGGGATGAACTATGGACTGTCGTCGATGGTTTTGACCACAAGATGGGTTGGCCCCATCAGCTATTTGTGACCTATGGTCATCGGTGGTTTTGACCACAACGATTGATTATTTGCGACTAAGTCCCAAAGTGGTTTGGTACCACCAAATGGTTTTGACCACATTTGATATATTGTGACCTATGGTCATCGGTGGTTTTGACCACACGATGGGTTGGCCCCATCATTTAAATTGTGACTTTAAGTCATCGGTGGTTTTGACCACACTGGGTAGAAAAGGAGCATGGATGGCTAGTTGGGTTGCATGAGCATGTTTATTAATGAATTGTGTATGAGATATATTTTCCGGGTGGGGATTTACACACTTTGAGTCTTGGTGACTCACCCCTTCCCTTAACATTTTGCGGATGAGTAGATCGCGGAGATAGAGCCGGGATGGACTCGAGGTGGCCATGCAAATGGAAATTTTAATTAGATGAACTTGGATTTTGTTTTATTTTATTTAATGTTGGTTTTATTTTAATTAAGTTGTAATAAGGCCTCCTAGATATATTTTTATTATTCTATGTTTTGGATTAATTTGTTTAAACTATTTCTTAACATTAAATTAAGTACACATGTTTTCTAAAATTTAATCGCAAAATATTTTATCGTGCCATCGGGCACACCTGAATCGGTAACAATCTGACTTAATGAATATTTTTTTAAAATAAACCTAAGCATGTTTTTTTATACACCTCAAGTGTTTTAAATCGAACACTATCTTTTATCAAAAAGTTAATTCGGCTTAAAGGGATTTTTAAAAATACTTTCTCTGTAGCACACCAAATTCGGTCGTAGTGTTTGGGCCGGGTTTGGGGTGTTACAGTCTAGCTTAAGACTATAAACGAGTGCTTCTCGGGAGGCAACCCGAGCACTAACCCCATTAATTTTTACATTTTTTTTAATTCTTCTTTTACTTTTATTTTTCCTTTTTAGCACCTAACTATAAACTAACCAAAGTGCAGATTTCCAGACCACACGGCCTTACAAACGGCCGTGGCCGTGGCCGTGTGGCCACCACAGGAAGGTACAAGGGCGGGGGCAACCACCAGATCCATAATCTCTATTTAGACCCCCCTTCTTCCTTTTTCTTCTTCAGTTGTCTTTCTTCTTTCATTTTCCTTTATTTACTTTTACTTTTATTTTTATTTTCCAATTTTTACTTTTATTCTTATTTTTATTTACTTCTATTTTTATTTTTATTTTTATTTTTATTTTTATTTTTATTTTTATTTTTATTTTCTTTATTATTTTCTTCTTATTATTCATGCCATTTAGATTTAGTTCAGGATACAATAAAACCAGACCGGCTACTTTGAGGATTCAAGTTCAAACGGCTCGAGGCACTCCCTACGTTTCTCTTCATTAACTCCATCCAAAATTCAGGAAGTTTCACTTCTCTCCCTCCCTTTTGATTTTCTTACTATATGATCATTATCTATCTTTGTACATTGAGGGCAATGTACATCTTAAGTGTGGGGGGGTTAACTATAGCATTATCTGAAAATCCCTGAATTATGCCTTGTCCTACAGTAAGTTTCTCATATTATGACTAGAATGAAATTCCCCTGATTTATGATTTTTGTTGATGTGTCTTAGATTAAGTCATTGATAATTGTGCATTGATAATTAAATTCTAAGATACTAGAGAATCAAGAATGATAAGTCTATTTTTCAAGAATTAAAATTTTTTTTAGGATGTCTACCTGAATTTAAATATTACTTTGAAGTTTGAAATTTACGAGGTTGACATCAAAATACCCATAATTTTTGTGAGATTTTGAGCCTTATAGAGCATAAATTCTTTTTCTTGCTCACTTTATTGATTATGAGTATGTCAACATTGATCTGTTATTCTAGAACTTGCATCGATTATACATGTCGAGACCATATTTTTTTGATTTGATATACAGAGATGATAAAGGCACCTAGGATTTAACCCACTTACTCCACTAAAAACCCACATTCATAATTAACCCCTAGTGAACCCCGTTTAATCCTAACAACCCATTTATTGACTTACCCACTAATATTAACCCAAAACCCTTTTTATTTGTTATCACCATTCTTTTTAACTACCCTTATATCGAGATTTAATTTGATTAGTTGCCTAATTATGATTTTATTAACTTATCCTTTATTATGTATTTATTATGTATTTATGATGTTCTTAAAAAAAATTTGAAGTATATTCATTATTAGTCATGTGATTAAATAAGCTTACACATTTAAATTCCAAATATTGAAGAAAAAGCTCGTAGTATTAGAATTATTAATTTTCAATTAATGTAATTACTTATTATTCAGTTCATTGTTTCTGGTTAGGTAATTTGTCAATTCAGTCTCGATTCTAACCCTCTAATTTAGCCTTATTCCACACCTTTAACCCAAGCCCCGTTACAACCCTTTCAAAGACCTTTTGATTTATGTTTCATCTCATATTTTAGTGGTGGAGATTTGATTCTCATGCAAGCCTATGGGATTAACTCTTCATGTTTGACTTTTGAGTGCCTAATTTTAAACCTTAAACACTTTGAGTGATTTGAGTGAATTTTTAAGTGAGGATGTCAATCCTTGTCGATTTTAAATCAGAGGTAATTGTTTAGATGAAGGGAAACACCTATGTTTTGTGCTACAAATGTATGACTTAGACTGTTTGAATCTTTAGGACTCTTTCAGTTGAATTATCCATGTATGAATTATCTCTGAATTATGATGAAACACTATTAATGACTATTATGAATTGAGGGAAGTTCGTTTTAATTATGAGTTGAGAATTTTGCTTGAGGACAAGCAAAAGCTTAAGTGTGGGGGTATTTGATAAACCGTAAAAGTAACATATTTTAATCCCACATTTAGTATGCTTTTGGATGAATTATCCCTTATTTTATATAATTTGGTGCTCTTAATCCTTTCTTTTCATGTTATATACTCAGGAAAGCACCAGGGGATGAAAAGAACGCAAAACAGGCTTAAAACGGGACAAATGGGCCAAAGCATGAAATCGACACGGCCTGGACCAAAGATCACATGGTCGTGCCTCCTTAAAGATCTCAAACACAGCTTGGACCACGATTTACATGGTCGTGCCTCATCAACGAAGTCCACACGGCCTGACCACGATTCATACGGGCGTGTGCCATGGCCATGCCCCTGCCGCGGCCAAGAGGAGTTTTACTCGGATTTGGATGCTTGGAGGCAATGAAACACACTCCAAAGTCTAATTAAACCCCCAAATAGGAATTTCACTCAAATTAGGATACTTGGAGGCCAACTAACACATCTCAAAGCCTATATAAACACCCTAAGGGGCAACTTATTCGGGGAGTTCGACAGAAACCCTCTATCGAGGGGGGCCTAAAGCCATCATTTAGGGGCGTCTTGCTAGGCCAGAGAAGGCAGATTTGTGGGGAATCACTCAGGGATAGCCAGTTGATCCATCTCAAGAAGTCGGAATTCTACTCAAGACGGAGGATCTCCTCTTCAATTCCTTCAGGGGGTTTTAGGGATTTCTTATGTTTTGTTTTTTCTTTTCTTCTGAGATGTTTTTCTTTAATATTATGAACTAAACCCTTCAGATACCTGAAGGGGATGAAACCTAGATGCATCTTGTTATTGTTTTCTGAACTATATGATAAATACTTGATTTGTTCTTAATTATGTATGCTTAATTCTTGTGTTGATATTTTGCGAATATTAATTCAAGTCGAATGTGCTTAGGTGGTGGAGCAAAAGTCCCTGCTTAAGAGTAGATCTAGCATAATTAAGCGGAGTTGATCGCACGCCTAGAGATAGGGTGATGAGATTTTGCCGGATTAGGGTGAAACCTAATATGGGATGTCCATAGATCAATTTACTGCTATTCTAGGGGGTTATTATTCGAGAAAGAGATTTTCATTAATTAACTTAGGGTTAGACGTTATTCGACTCGTGAGAGGGTTTAATATATGTTAGGGAGTCCTACGGATCAAGTCAAGTGAATAAATCATCTGGTTCAGTGTTAGATAACAAGTGAAGTCTAGGTGGATTCTTCCTAAGGGTATCGTCTTAATCAACTGAGTTTTTCCCAAATATTTCCCCAATTCATTCTTTTTGTCTTTGCGTCTTTAGCTTAGTAATTAGTTAATTTAGATTAATAAACAAACTTCACTTATTTTAGGCTCAATAATAGAAAGAAAGTTAGTATTAGTACTTTTAGTTCCTTTGGGTTCGACAATCCGGTCTTGCCTAAGCTATACTACTGTTCGATAGGTGCACTTGCCTCAATCGTTGTCATAGTTAGTTTCCAGGTTCGATCATTATTTTTATAAATTTTAAAGCTCTGATTCACAGCGATCAGAACCCGATGAGGCAAATGCAACTCTAATTCGTGAGGGAATTAAACCACCCATTCCATATTCAGTAAAGTTGAAAAAAGACCGCTTAGACGCACAATATGGTAAATTTCTTGAACTGTTTAAACAATTGCATATTAACTTACCTTTTGTTGAAGCTATTTCGCAGATGCCAACATATGCAAAATTTTTAAAGGAGCTTCTTACAAATAAGAGGAAGTTTGATCGTTGATTTCAGAGTTTTAAATCTATAAAAAGAATGATCGAACCTGGAAACTAACTATGACAATGATTTGAGGCAAGCGCACCTATCGAACAGTAGTATAGTTTAGGCAAGACCGGATTGTCGAACCCAAAGGAACCAAAAGTACTAATACTAACTTTCTTTTTGTTATCTAGCCTAAAATAAGTGAAGTTGTTATTTAATCTAAATTTAACTAACTACTAAGCTAAAGACGCAAAGACAAAAAGAATGAATTGGGGAAATCTTGTTGGAAAAACTCGATTTGATTAAGACGATACCCTTAGGAAGAATCCACCTAGACTTCACTTGTTATCTAACTCAAACCGCACGATTTATTCACTTGACTTGATCCGTAAGACTCCTAATGTATATTAAACCCTCTCTCAAGCGAATAACGTCTAACCTGGATTGATTAGTTGAAATCTCTTTCTAATTAAAACCCCTAGAATTGCATTAACTCGATCTATGGACCCCATATTAGGTTTCACCTAATCCGCAAAAATCTCGTCACCCTATCTCTAGGCACGCGATCAACTCCGCTTAATTATGCTAGATCTACTCTTAGCGGGACTTTGCTCCTCCACCTAAGCACATCAAAATTGAATCAATATTCCTAAATATTAACACAAGAATTAAGAACACATAATTAAGAACAAATCAAGTATTTATCATATAGTTCAGCAAACGATAACAAGACTCATCTAAGTTTTATCCTTTTCAGGTATCTGAAGGGTTTAGTTCATAATGATAAAAGAAAACATCTCAGAAGAAAAGATAAAACAAAATATAAGAAATAGGTTATACTTAGGGTGTTTATATAGGCTTTTAAAATAGGTTTCTTTGCCCCTAAGTAACCTTTTCCGAGTGAAATTTCTCTTCTCCACGACAGGGACACGGCCATGGCACACGCCCGTGTGAATCGTCTTTAGGTCGTGTTCGGACTTTTAATGAGGTGACATGCCCGTGTAAATCATGATCAGGCCGTGTTCTAGTCTATCAAGGAGACACGGCCGTGTTGGCTCAAGTCCAGGCCGTGTCGATTTTCACTTTGGCCCAATTTGGTCCGTTTTGAGCCCGTTTCTCGTTCTTTCCATCCTTCGATGCTTTCCTGAGTATAAAACATGAAAAGAAAGGATTAAGAGCACCTTTTTACATAAATTAAGGGATAAATCATCCAAAAGTATGCTAAATGTAAGATTAAAATATGTTACTTTTACGGTTTATCACATACCCCCACACTTAAGCTTTTGCTTGTCCTCAAGCAAAATTCTCAATTTACAATTAAAACGAACTTTCCATGATTCAATATTCCTATCAACAATGTCTCATCATAATTCATAGATGATTTATACGTGGATAATTTAACTCAAAGAGTCCTAAAGGTTCAAACAATATAAGTCATACATTTGTAGCACAAAACATAGGTGTTTCCCCTCATCTAAATAATTACCTCCGATCCAAAACCTACAAAGATTGACATCCTCACAAAAGATTCACTCAAATCACTCGAAGTGTTTAAGGTTCAGAATTAAGCACTCAAACATCAAACCTGAAAAGTTAATCCCATAGGCTTGCATGAAAATCAAATCTCCACCACTGTAATATGAGATGATGCACAAATCAAAAGGTCTTTGAAAGGGTTATAACGGGGCTTGGGTTAAGGTGTGGATAAAGGTTGAATTAGAGGGTTAGAATCAAGATTGAATTGACAAATTACCTAACTAGAAATAATGAACTGAATAAAGGTAATTACATCAATTGAAAACTAATAATACGAGCTTCTTCTTCAATAATTGGAATTTAACGTATAAGCTCACCTAATCTCAAAACTAATAATGAATATACTTCGATTTTTTTTAAGAACAAGTGACAAATATTTACAATAATAAGAAAGTACTTTAACAACTGAAATATAGAACATAGTTAGGCAACTGCTCAAAATCAAATCTCAACAAAAAGGGTAGTAAAAAAGGATGGTGATAACAAATACAAAGGGTTTTGGGTTAATATTAGTGGGTGAGTCAATAATAAGGGTTGTTAGGATCAAAGGGGTTCACTAGGGGTTAATTATGAAGGTAGGCTTTTTTATGGAGTGGGTGGGTTAAATCCTAGGTGCCTTTATCATTTCTGTATATCAAATTAAAGATGTGGTCTCAACATGTATAATAGATGCAAGTTCTAGAATAACTAATCAATGTTGACACACTCGTAATCAAAAAGTGAGCATGAAAAAAGGATATATGCTCTTATAAGGCTCAAAATCTCACAAAAATTATGGGTATTTTGATGTCAACCTTGTAAATTTCAAATTTCAAAGTAATATTTAGATTCAGTTCAACAACCTAGCAAATTTTTATTTCTTGAAAAATAGACTTATCATGCTTGATTATCTAGTATCTTAAAGTATAAATCATCAATGCACAATTAACTATGAATTAATCTAAAACATATCATTAAAAGTCATAAATCATCAGAAATTTCATCCTAATTCGTAATATGAGAAAATTACTTAAAAACAGATTAAAATTCAGGGATTTGAGAATAATGCAAAAAGTTAGGCATCTTCAAGATTCACCCCCACATTTAAGATGTACATTGCCCTCAATGTACAAAGATAGATAAATAGGCATGTAATATTTAAATCAAAAGAGAAGAGGAGAAGTGACACTTCCTGAATTTTGGATGGATTCCTTGAGTTGGAGGTGACAGGTGACTTTATGTAGAAGTGAGTTACTCCTAGTGATTTTTTCGTTATTTTGGAGTGTGCAGTTGAAACTGCGAAGTCATCAGTTAGATGTCTCGGGGGCAGAATTAAACAAGTGTTTGTTAGCAATACTCTAAGGTTAGATAGCCAATGATAACATGAATAAAATAAAGGTTTGAAATATAAAAGGCAAAAGAGTTTAAATTAAGACAAATAAAAATTAAAACGAAAGAACTAAAAACAAAGAAAATAAAACTAAAAATAAGGAAAATAAAAGGACTCAGAGGTCCTCATCATCAGCTGGGTCCTGCGGTGGTGTCGGCGAAGAAATGTGGAAGTGATGACAAATCTGCTGGAGGGTGGCCTCGATGTCGTCAAAACGTCGAGCTGTGTCAGTGAATTGCTGAGTACAGTACTGCTCAAACTGAGTAAGACGTGCAAAAATGTCTGAAAGTGAAGCTGCTGCATGGGAGGGCCGCTGGCTCGGGAGTGGTGCCTTCTGTGGTGGTGGGACATCATCAGTAATGTCCTCGGGCTCCTCCTCGTCAGTGGAGAGGGCTAATTGGTATTGAGGAGGATCGGTCCTACGACGATATTTGATCATCCTCATGTGCAGCATCGTCTGGATGCCCTGGGGTGCCCTGGGGTTTGGGGAAGATGAGAGTTTATGTTCCTTAAATAGGGGTGGGAGCACGGGTAGGGGCCACGCCCGTGCTCAATTTTAATCAGCCCGTGCTTTTCGTGATTTTGAATTTTGGGCGCGTTCAGGGTGCTTGGCCACGGCCGTGGTTAAAGTGACACGCCCGTGTTCTTCTTCACACGGTTATTTAGCACGGGCGTGTCCAGCCCGTGTTTGGCAAGTCAGTATAGTCCACGGTTGCTCAGCACGGGCGTGGGGCTATTGTCGTAGCCCATGTTGGGGATAAAAATTGCCTTTGTCGAGCACGGCTATAAGTACGCCCGTGTTTCATCCCATGGCTTCCACACGGCCACAGGCACACCTGTGTGTAAGGCCGTGTGGTCTAAAACCTGCGCTTTATTGGATTAATTAGTATGGGATTAAATGTTAAAAATTAAGAATCTAATGTTAGTGAGGTTAGTGCTCGGGTTTCCTCCCGAGAAGCGCTTGTTTAAAGTCTTAAGCTAGACGTACCCTGTTTTCATTTCTAGAAGAAAGTTCACAGAGCTGAAGCTCCTCTCTCATATCCCTAAAATCTTCACCATTATAAATTTTGAGTCGGTGACCATTTACCTTGAATGTGCCTTGAGTGGGATGAGTTACCTCTATTGTGCCATAGGGAAAGATTGTTTTAATCATGAATGGGCCCACCATCTTGATTTGATTTCCCAGAAACAATTTAAGCCTTGAGTTGTATAGCAGGACCAAGTCCCCTACTTCGAATTGTTTCGATTTCTTTAGACAAGCATCATGGCGTCGCTTTGTTGCCTCCTTTTATAGCTTCGAGTTCTCGTAGGCATCAGCTCTCCATTCGTTTAGCCCGTTCATCTGCATCATTCTTTTCTTTCCTGCAGCTTTAAGATCGTAATTTAAAAATTTTATAGCCCAAAAAGCTTTATGTTCTAACTCGAATGGTAGATGACAGCTTTTCCCGTAGACAAGTTTGTATGGGGATGTTCCTAAAGGGGTTTTAAAGGCTGTTCTATAGGCCCATAAAGAGTCATCTACTTTTATTGCCCAATATTTTTTGTTTGATTCAACCGTTTTTTCTAGGATGCGTTTAAGTTCTCGGTTGGCCACTTCAACTTGCCCACTGGTTTGATGGTGATATGGGGTAGCTATCCTGTGGTGTACTCCATATTTTTTAAGACTTTGTCAAATTGAGTATTACTGAGAATGAGTGCCCCTATCACTAATGATAGCTCTAGGTGTTCCAAATCGAGAGAACAGTTTCTTGAGAAACTTAACTACTACTCTAGCATCATTGGTAGGTAAAGCTTGACTTCCACCCATTTTGACATGTAATCAATCGCCACTAGGATGTATTTATTTCCAAATGAACTAGGAATGGACCCATAAAATCAATACCCCATACATCAAATATTTCACATGATAGCATATATGTTTGAGGAATTTCATCACGTTTAGAAGCATTACTGTTCTTTGGCATTTATCACACGGTGACATACCTGTTGGCATCTTTGAATAGAGTGGGCCAATAAAAACTGATTCGAGTATTTTATGTGTTGTCTTAATGCCACTGTAGTGTCCTCCTGAAGGTCCTGAATGGCAATGTTCCAGGATTTTACTTGCTCTCGCCCTTGTAATGCATCTTCGAATTACTTGATCTGCACATATGGGGAAAAGAAAAGGATCTTCCCAAAAATAGTTTTTCGCGTCAGCAAAGAATCGTTTCTTTTGATGATGTGTTAACCTTTTTGGTAAGATGTTAGCCGCTAAATAATTCGCAATATCTGCAAACTATGGTACCTCGAAGTTGGTTATAGAAAAGAGTTATTCTTCAGGGAACGAGTCATTTATCTCTCTTTCGTCGAGCTCTTTGATATGTCGGTTTTCAAGCCTAGAGAGGTGATCTGCTGCAAGGTTTTTAGCTCCCTTCTTATCCTGTATTTCCAAATCAAATTCCTGTAAAAGTAAAATCCATCTTATGAGTCGAGGTTTTGTATCAGGTTTAGTTAAAAGATAACGAAGAGCGGAGTGGTCAGTGTAAACGACAACTTTAGATAATACTAAATATTGTCTGAATTTATCAAATGCAAAGACCACAACTAGTAATTGTTTTTCAGTGGTGGTATAATTTTCTTGCTTGCTATTTATTAATGTCTTGTTTGGCGTAATAGATCGACTGGAAGTGCTTGTCTCTTCGCTGTCCTAAAACTGCACCTACTGCAAAATCACTTGCATCACACATTAGTTCAAAAGGGAAATTCCAATCAGGGGCAATTATAATTAGGGCGTTTATTAATTTCTCTTTAAGAATATTAAATGCATCTAAACATTCCTGATTAAAATTAAAAGGTACATCTTTTTCTAGCAATTTTGTTAGAGGCTTAGCTATTTTAGAAAAATATTTAATAAATCTTCTATAAAATCTTGCATGTCCTAAAAAGCTTCTAATAGCCTTAACTTGTAACAACCCAAACCCGGCCCAAACATTACGACCGAATTTGATTTGTTACGGAGGAAAACCTTGTGAATCACCATTTCGATACCTATTAAATTTTTATTGAAAACTTCTCGCTTTCGGTTATCTTGCCAAAACTATACTTGGATTTAAGTTGGAAGTTTAACTAGGTCCGATTGTTATACTGGGTTTCAAGTGTGCTGATGGCACGATTAAACTTTTTCGTGTTAACTTAAGAAAACATTTGATTTTAGTTCAATTTAATAATATAGTTTAAAGTAAACATCCAACATAAAAAAACACAACTAAAGTTTATGGAGGCCTTATTACAACCAAAGTAAAAATAACCAAATTTAAAGTTCAATAAATTTAAATCCACCGCATGGCCACCTCGAGTCCAACCGGCTCCTCAACCGCCATCTACGAGTCACTGAAAAATGTTAAAGGAGAAGGTGAGTCACCAAGACTCGATATGTAACCCTTCCCCGTTTAAAAACAACATTTCATACACAACATATAACGGTTAATATGCGAGTATCCTGTGCCCAACCTAGCCAACCAAACGCCTTTGTCTACCCCATGTGGTACCAAACCACTTGTGACCGTAGTCACAATGTGTTACCAAAACACCGGTGGTGCCAAACCACTTTGGTGACATATAGTCACAATGTGCTACCAAAGCACCGTGTCCGTAGACACAAATCGGGTGATGGGGCCAACCCATCGTGTGATACCAAATCACCGGCGATTTATCCCATATCTCAAGTGGGGCCAACCCACGGTGGTGTTAACCACGAGGACAAGTCGCTATGAGGTGCCAAACCTGCGGAGGTACCAAACCTCGGTGACATATAGTCACGATGTGTTACCAAAACACTTGTGCTCACAACGACGAAACATCACCGCCCCTCCTCTCCTATAGCCCATAGTAGGTAAACGATTAACAATGCGGATCTCATGCATTCATCACATGTATCAATAAACCATGCTTCCCAAAAGCATTAAAGTAATCTCATATCAACAGAGACTTACGGGATCCTCACTTGTACCAAGTTAAGGTACCAAATCGCATCTACATCAAGCGATTTACATACAATATATATATATATAACACAACATTAATCGCTATAAGTGTGTATGTACACACTGTCACCCTTGGATGCTCTAAATCCGAAAAGAAACGTTGGCCACTCTAGATCTCACAGATCCCTATATTCGGCCAAATACTCATATTAGTACTATGGCCTATTCGGCCAAGTCAAATTATTAGAAGGGTTCCTTATGAACCCGAACCTTACCTATCACCCCTTGAGTACTCACTTCGGTACTTGGTATGCGATTCTGCTCCACTCCTACATTCGGCCATCACTAGAGTTATTAGCCTTTGGCTTAAACGAATAGTAAACTAAAGGAAACCTTCTTACCACTACTTACCAAAGCCGAATGCTAGAGATTAGGAGTTTGGGTCGACTTCTTCACAAACTTGGGGTACCTAGGAGAGATCGTTTATCAACGTTTAGAAGCCTTGTTAACCTTTGCCGAAATCGGCACTTCCCTTGTAAAAGAAATCGACAAAGAAAGAAGAGAAAGGGAGATGGACATTCGCCATTACTTACCCTTTACAACCGATTGGAGAGGAACTCTTGAGAAGAACCTATGCCCACTTGATATTCGGCCAAAGTAGATCTTTTTGGAAGAAAAGAGATTTGGCACCACAATGGAGTATGTTCGGCTAAAGAGGAGGAAAGAAAGAAATAGTGGAAAAGGAGATAGGGTTTCGGCAAAGAAAGGAGTAGAGGGTTCTTGGTGTTAAGCAAAAAGAAGAAAATGAGGAAGATGTCAATGGTGGTTTCGGTTTGAGAGAATGAGAAAGAAGTGGAAAAATATTAGAAGATGAGAGAGAGGAAATTCGGCTATTTGCAAAGGGAAAAAGAAGAAGAATCAAATGAATAGGTGCCTTAAGAGAATTCGGCACTCTCCCCTATACTCGGTCTCCTAGCCGTCCACTCCTCTTCAACAAGGAGTCCCACATTCGCCAACACCTAGTTTTTCTCTAGGCCACCCACTTGATTTAATTCAAACAATTTTGAATTAATAAAAATAATCTCCTAGTAATCCTCATTTATCTCCCATTATCCTTGAGATTAAACAATTAAAAATCTATTTTCAATGCCCATATTATCTCTTATTAATACTATTTAATAAAAGAGTTTGAAGGAGAAAACTCTCCCCTAGTGCCGTCCAAATAAAAACAAAAGGAGGATTTCGTGACTCGAACCAAGGCTCTCCCTTCCTCTTGATGTGGCGTCACATGCTAGCTCTTAAGTGGGCTTGCTTTGCCACTTATCCAAGGCCTAATTAGTGTTAAATTACCCACATTTATTCTTATAACACCCACTTACTAAGGCTCCTTCTTTTAAAATTAAAAACTGAAATTTCTCTATCAAACCGGACACTCAAAGCCTTAAATTAAGCTCTATTATTCCATTAATAATATCACATTAGCTTCATAACAAGAAAATAGTCAAATTCCAAATAACCCCATATTTGGGATATTACGATTCTACCCCTTAAAATAAATTTCGTCCCTCGAAATTCCTTGATCAAAAGAGATGGGGGTTGCCGCCGCATCATCACCTCCTCGGGCTCCCACGTAGCTTCTTCCACTCGTGGTTCCGCCATAACACTTTCACTAAAGGCACCGCCTTCCTCGTAGAACTTTCACCTCTCGGTCTACAATCTGAACCGGTTCTTCTTCAAAAGATAAATCCGAAGTTCACCTCGATCTCTCGCATCGCACAACGTGCGAAGGATCTGACCGATACCGTCTCAAAGATTGACACATGAAATCGTCATGAATCGACTCGGATTCTGCACGGCACTCTAGCCGATAAGCCACTTTGGTCCTACTCGCTTCACAACGAGTATATGGCCCGATGAACCTTGGGCTTAACTTCCTTTCCGTCCAAATCTCAACACCTTTTTCCAAGGCGACACTTTCGTAAAGACTTTGTCTCCCACAAAGATACTCCATTTCCTTGCGTTTGAGATCGGCATAAGACTTCGCCTATCCGATGCTTCCTTGAGACGAGACCGAATCACCTTGACTTTGTCTTCCGTCTCGGTTACCAATTCTGGACCTGAACTTGTCTTTCTCCCAACTCCGCCCAACATGTAGGAGTACGACACTTTCGTCCATATAGGGCCTCGTATGGAGCCATTTGAATACTCGCTTGATAACTATTGTTATAAGCGAATTCCGCTAATGGTAGGTACTCCTCCCAACTACCACTAAAATCCAAGACACGACCTCTTAACATGTCTTCTAAAATCAGTATCACCCTTTCCGATCGTCCGTCGGATTTGTGGATGGAAAGCCAGATCAAAATCTAACCGTGTACCCAAAGCTTGATGCAACGCTTTCCAAAACCTTGACGTGAATCGGGATCCCTATCCGAGATAATCGACACCGCACGCCATGCAACCTCACTATTTCACCCACATACGACTTTCGCTAGCTTCGGAGTGAGTAATCCATTCTCACCGGCATGAAGTGGGCTGATTTAGTCGAGCGATCCACAATTACCCAAATCATCCTTCTTGGTGGGCGTGAGGGTAGCCCACTAACAAAATCCATGGTGATCCTCTCCCATTTCCATTGAGGATCTTTATCGGTTGAAGTAGTCCCGATGGTGACCGATGTTCACCTTAACCTGCGACACGTCGGACACTTCCCTACGAACTCCGTTATCTCACGCTTCAACCTGTGCCACTGGAATCTGTTTCCGCAAATCTCCATACATCTTGCTTCCCCCAGGATGCATAGCGTATGGGCGGCTATGTGCATCTTGGAGAATTTTCGCCTTAATTCTGTATCCTTTGGCATACATACTCGTCCTTGAAAACAAAGCACTCCATTACTAGACAGATCGTACCCTTCCAAACCACCGTCTTGAACTTGTACCCTCTTAGAGCTCAAGCCCTCATCCACTAACCGCTTTTCCTTAACCTCCTCAACCCAAGTCGGCTTTACTTGGAGTTCCGCCAAAAGACTTCCATCACCATACGAACTTAATCGAGCGAACATTGCTCTTAAGTCCGTCACCACCTTCCGCTCAATGCGTCGGCTACCACATTAGCCTTACCGGATGGTACTCGATTGAACAATCATAGTCCTTTAGTAGTTCAATCCACCGACGCCATCTCGATTCAGATCCTTCGAGTCGAAGATACCTCAAGCTTTTGTGATCCGTGTAGACCATCGACTTCTCTCCATACGGTAATGTCTCCATATCTTGAGAGCGAAGACGACCATTTGCTAACTCTAAGTCGTGAGTTGGGTAGTTAACCTCATGCGGTCTTAATTGACGGGATGCATAGGCTACTACCTTCCCATCTGCATCAACACACATCCCAAACCGGTGTGAGATGCATCACAATAAACCGTGAATAACTTTCTGCTTGGTTCGTACCAAAACCGGAGCTTAGTCAAAATCTTCCTTAACTTATCAAAGCTTTCTTGCTTTGCTTCTCCGTCCATACAAATGGGACACCTTTCCTTAGCAACTTAGTTAACTACAGCTATTAGAGAGAATCCTTCCACGAATCTCCGATAGTACCTGCTAAACCCGAGAAAACTTCGTATTTCACCACCGTCCTAGGTGGTTTCCACTCCAATCTTTGCTTCAACCTTGCGAGGGTCCACTCTAATTCCTTCACCGATACTACATGACCTAAGAAAGCCACTTCCTAAGCCAAAATTCACACTTACCGAATTTGGCATATAAGCGCTTCCCCCTCAATACTTGCGGAACTATCCGTAAATGCTTGTCATGCTCCTCTTACGTCTTTGAATAAACCAATATGTCGTCTATGAACACCACGACGAATCGGTCCAAATCTTCTTTGGAAAACTCTATTCATCAAGTCCATAAATGCCGCGGTGCATTGGTCAACCCGAATGGCATTACCAAGAACTCAAAATGCCCATACCGAGTTCTAATGCCGTTTGTGAACGTCGGTCTCCTTTACCTTAAGTTGATGATATCCCGACCTAAGGTCTATCTTCGAAAACACCGAGGCACCCTTCGCTGATCAAACAAGTCGTCAATCCGAGGCAACGGATACTTGTTCTTGATCGTTAACTTGTTCAACGGCGACGGTAGTCGATGCACATCCGCATGGAACCGTCCTTCTTCTTGACAAACAACACGTGCTCCCCCACGGAGATATACTTGGTCGTATAAACCCTCTATCCAAGAGCTCCCGAATTTGAGCCTTTAGCTCCACCAATTCCTTTGGTGCCATTCGGTATGGTGCTATGGACACAGTGCCGTTCGGTAGCAAGTCTATACCGACTCGACTTCTCGATCCGGAGGCAAACCCGAAATTCTTCTGGGAATACATCAGCAAATTCCCCAACCGTTCGGACCTTTTCAATTACTAACCCCTTAGCTTCCAAAGCACAGATTTGAACCAAATACGCCTCACAACCCTTCTTGACCATCTTTTCAGCCTTCAAGGCAGTCACTACATTGGATAGATAATTCCTTCTATCTCCTATCATAACCACTTCATCACCTTCACTGTCTTATGACCATGCGCTTAGCGCGCAATCTAAATTAAGCTTGGTACTTAACCAACCAATCCATACCAAGGATCAAATCGAACTCCCCAAACGGTAGTTCCATTAAATCAGCTACAAATACTACCCCTTGGAGTTCTAGGGGTACGCCTCTATAAAGTCTATTTACGACTACGGAGTGACCTAAGGGGCTAACTACAGTCATCTCCCTAGAAGCAGTTTCAGAGTTTAGGTCCATAGTTCCTACCACACTACAAGCAATGTACGAGTGCGTCGAGCCCACATCAATCAATGCAACATAAGGAAAACCGAAAATTAGAAACGTACCGGTTATGACATCCGGTGCGTCACCTTCTTCGCAACACCTTGCTGCGTAAACTAAGCCAGGCTGCCTAGCCTCTGTGTTGCCTAAACCTCTGCCTTGAGTTCCACGACCTCGGTTAGGACCGTTGTTTCCTCTGCCATTACCACGACCCTCCGTGGTCCTACATTTCTATCCTCGAGCACGGTTACGCCCTTCCGGGTCGCTTCTTAGCTAGTTTACGGGGACAATCTCGACGCGATGCTCCAAAGACCCACACTCAAAACATCCTTTGTCACCGGTCCAACAACCTCCCCAATGGGTCTTTCCACGCCGATTGCCCGAGTCGGCCTCGATTAGCGATGTGGGCCTTGTCACTGATTGGGCCCACTTGGCCTAGCCTTTTTCTCGAGCACTTTCGCTTGATCCAAATTGACCCAAAACTTCTCTTACGATTGTTCTTACTATAGTTACGCCTCACGACCTCCTTGATTCCTTCCGGCTACCTTAGCCTTCTCCACTAGAGATGAGAACTCACGAACTGTTTGTGGGGCAATCGGTAACCTTAAATCATCTCGAGTCCGTCCTCAAAGCGGACACAGCGCTCATGTTCGATAGCCACGATGCCTCTCGCATATCTACTCACCTTAGAAATTCCGCCTCATATTCCGACCACGGACTTAGTTCCTTGCACTAATCCCGGAAAAGCCTTTCTCTGCTGGCGTCGGTGTAGCTAATGCCCACATACTTTTTCTCGATGATAGGTGGTTACGAAATACTCCTGTGTCAAATCATCTGCTGTAGCCCCATCTCGAACCGTAAGCCACCACCGATACGCTTCATCCTTTAGAAGCGACACGCCTTTTCGACTTCTCTTCCTCGGTCGGTCAAGGTCATCCATGATTCTTTCGATTGACTCTAGCCGATGATTCCGCCTTGACTGGTGCCACTCGACACACCTCGGAATACCTCCGCTCCGTTAGATCGGAGTCGCTCGGGAGACAGATTTACGAGCTCCTACATTTCCACCACCCGACCACCATCTCCAAGACTCGCGAACACACTTGCGATACCGACTCGCCACCGGTGCGCTCCGCTCCTCAAATCTAAAAGTAGAAGGTGGTGGTGGCGGTGGTACCTCATTTTCTCGAACCTTGTCCCGACTGACGGCGGGTTCGACACCGTCATCCTACCCCTACCACGTCCACGGCGTCCACGTCCTCTAGAGCTCATTCTATCTACCGCGCTTTTAATCGATTAAGAAGAATTTTATGCGTTAGCATTTGTTTCACTTTATTACTCGCGAAGAAATTTTATGGATAAGATTTAATCGTAGATTCTTTCGAGCAAACAATGTTTCAGCTTTCCTATCCTAGTTCACACAAAGAAGTTCATGCATCCATTCCTTAATACTTTCCATACCTATTCACTCATCGGACATTTCTTCCCATTTCTAACCCGAGGGTATTTTCACTTTTATCCTCTGAGGTATTTTCGTAATTTTCCGAACCAAAATATGTTGCTGATGATTTCCAAAGCTAAGTTATTGAATATTTGTAGAATAGTTGAAATTTTTAGGCAAAACCATCGAATTAATATTTTATGGGTCGAGGGCATTTTGGTAATTTTACTCCTAAGGGTATTTACGTAATTTTTCACAAGTCAAGTTTTCCGAGAAATACGTTGTAAAAGTAATGTTCTAGGGTTTAAGAGAGTTATTGGACAAGTTTTGGAAACATTAGCGCTTGTTGTTTCGTTCTATTTTGAAAAACAAGGCTAATTCCCTTTTCGGTTTTAATCATTGTGTTTAGCCTATGACCGAGCCTTCTGGTCGGGGTGAACCCAAGCTACGCACCAGGCGCAATTCAAGTGAAGAGGAGGTGGGTCACACGGACCGCTTAAATACCAAGCTCTCACCGAACCTTTCTAGACATGCGCACAGAGGTTACCACACCATCGAGCCTTACGAGTTAGGGTGAACCGAAGCTACGCACTGCAGGATACTGCGAAGAGGAGGTGAGTCACGAGGACCGCTTAAATACCAAGCTCTTCCTGGATCCAATCCTAGACATGCGTCATGAGGGGTTACCACACCCTAGCTCATTGACTAAGTCATAGGTTGGTTTAGTTCTTTAAGTCTTATGCTTCGTTTGTGTTTGAGCAATCTAGCCTTAGGGTCCAAGTCCTATAAGTCTATCTACGTTCCATGCTTCCTACCCTTCTCTGAATATAATTCACAAAGAGGTTTAGATGTACTTACAGGCGGATCGGTGCTGGGAGACTCGGGCCATGCTTTGCTTAAAACCCAAAAACAATTCAAAAGGCCTACTAAAACATTTTTGGGCCTTGGGCCTTACAAATGAGCTTTGAACTGGGCTCGATACCAATTTTGTAACAACCCAAACCCGCCCAAACATTACGACCAGAATTTGATTTGTTACGGAGGAAAACCTTGTGAATCACCATTTCGATACCTATTAAATTTTTATTGAAAACTTCTCGCTTTGATTTATCTTGCCAAAACTATACTTGGATTTAAGTTGGAAGTTTAACTAGGTCCGATTGTTATACTCAGTTTCAAGTGTGCCTGATGGCACGATTAAACTTTTTCGTGTTAACTTAAGAAAACATTTGATTTTAGTTCAATTTAATAATATAGTTTAAAGTAAACATCCAACATAAAAAAACACAACTAAAGTTTATGGAGGCCTTATTACAACCAAAGTAAAAATAACCAAATTTAAAGTTCAATAAATTTAAATCCACTTGCATGGCCACCTCGAGTCCAACCGGCTCCTCAACCGCCATCTACGAGTCACTGAAAAATGTTAAAGGAGAAGGTGAGTCACCAAGACTCAGTATGTAACCCTTCCCCCGTTTAAAAACAACATTTCATACACAACATATAACGGTTAATATGCAGAGTATCCTGTGCCCAACCTAGCCAACCAAACGCCTTTGTCTACCCCATGTGGTACCAAACCACTGGTGACCGTAGTCACAATGTGTTACCAAAACACTGGTGGTGCCAAACCACTGGTGACATATAGTCACAATGTGCTACCAAAGCACTGGTGTCCGTAGACACAAATCGGGTGATGGGGCCAACCCATCGTGTGATACCAAATCACCGGCGAGCGATCCCATATCTCAAGTGGGGCCAACCCACGGTGGTGTTAACTCCACGGGGGACAAGTCGCTATGAGGTGCCAAACCTCCGGAGGTACCAAACCTCTGGTGACATATAGTCACGATGTGTTACCAAAACAACGGTGCTCGTCGACCACGAAACATCACCGCCCCTCCTCTCCTATAGCCCATAGTAGGTAAACAATTAACAACGAGATCTCATGCATTCATCACATGTATCAATAAACCATGCTTCCCAAAAGCATTAAAGTAATCTCATATCAACGAGAGACTTACACGGGATCCTCACTTGTACCGTTAAGGTACCAAATCATCTACATCAAGCGATTTACATACAATATATATATAACACAACATTAATCGCTATAAGTGTGTATGTACACACCTGTCACCCTTGGATGCTCTAAATCCGAAAAAGAAACGTTGGCCACTCTAGATCTACTGATCCCTATATTCGGCCAAATACTCATATTAGTACTATGGCCTATTCGGCCAAGTCAAATTATTAGAAGGGGTTCCTTATGAACCCGAACCTTACCTATCACCCCTTGAGTACTCACTTGGTACTTGGTATGCGATTCTGCTCCACTCCTACATTCGGCCATCACTAGAGTTATTAGCCTTTGGCTTAAACGAATAGTAAACTAAAGGAAATCTTCTTACCACTACTTACCAAAGCCGAATGCTAGAGATTAGGAGTTTGGGTCGACTTCTTCACAAACTTGGGGTACCTAGGAGAGATCGTTTATCAACGTTTAGAAGCCTTGTTAACCTTTGCCGAAATCGGCACTTCCCCTTGTAAAAGAAATCGACAAAGAAAGAAGAGAAAGGGGAGATGGACATTCGGCCATTACTTACCCTTTACAACCGATTGGAGAGGAACTCTTGAGAAGAACCTATGCCCACTTGATATTCGGCCAAAGTAGATCTTTTTGGAAGAAAAGAGATTTCTTGGCACCACAATGGAGTATGTTCGGCTAAAGAGGAGGAAAGAAAGAAATAGTGGAAAAGGGAGATAGGGGTTTCGGCAAAGAAAGGAGTAGAGGGTTCTTGGTGTTAAACAAAAGAAGAAAATGAGGAAGATGTCAATGGTGGTTTCGGTTTTGAGAGAATGAGAAAGAAGTGGAAAAATATTAGAAGATGAGAGAGAGGAAATTCGGCTATTTGCAAAGGGAAAAGAAGAAGAATCAAATGAATAGGTGCCTTAAGAGAATTCGGCACTCTCCCCTATACTCGGTCTCCTAGCCGTCCACTCCTCTTCAACAAGGAGTCCCACATTCGCCAACACCTAGTTTTTCTCTAGGCCACCCACTTGATTTAATTCAAACAATTTTGAATTAATAAAAATAATCTCCTAGTAATCCTCATTTATCTCCCATTATCCTTGAGATTAAACAATTAAAAATCTATTTTCAATGCCCATATTATCTCTTATTAATACTATTTAATAAAAGAGTTTGAAGGAGAAAAACTCTCCCCTAGTGCCGTCCAAATAAAAACAAAAGGAGGATTTCGTGACTCAACCAAGGCTCTCCCTTCCTCTTGATGTGGCGTCACATGCTAGCTCTTAAGTGGGCTTGCTTTGCCACTTATCCAAGGCCTAATTAGTGTTAAATTACCCACATTTATTCTTATAACACCCACTTACTAAGGCTCCTTCTTTTAAAATTAAAAACTGAAATTTCTCTATCAAACCGGGCACACTCAAAGCCTTAAATTAAGCTCTATTATTCCATTAATAATATCACAGCAGTTCATAACAAGAAAATAGTCAAATTCCAAATAACCCCATATTTGGGATATTACATAACTGAACTAGGAGGAGGTAATTTTTCTATGGTTTCGACCTTTGCTTTATCTACCTCGATTCCCTTACTAGAAATTTTATGTCCCAATACAATTCCCTCTTGTACCATAAAGTGGCAGTTTTCCTAATTTAAAACAAGGTTTGTTTCCTCGCATCTCATTAGAACTCGTTTTAAATTTTTAAGGCAAAGATGGAAAGATTTACCGAATACCGAGAAATCATCCATAAATACCTCCATAATGCCTTCTACAAGTTCGTCAAAGATTGCCAACATGCAACGCTGAAAAGTAGCAGGAGCATTACATAATCCAAAAGGCATTCTACGATAAGCAAACGCGTCTGATATGGGCATGTGAATGTTGTTTTCTCTTGATCTTCAGTGCTATTGGGATTTGGAAATAGCCGGAGAGTCCATCTAGGAAGCAATAGTACATATGCCCAGATAACCTTTCTAACATTTGATCAATGAAGGGTAAAGGAAAGTGATCTTTTCTAGTGGCGTCGTTCAGCTTCCTGTAATCAATGCAAACTCTCCAACTTTGTGGATTGCGGTGGGAATTAGTTCATTCTTTTAGTTGGCTACCACCGTCATGCCTCTTTTCTTTGGAACAACCTGCACCAGACTTACCCAATTGCTGTCAGAAATAGGATAAATTATTCCAGCATCTAGAAGTTTAATTACCTCAGCTTTCACAACTTCTTTTACGTTGGGATTAAATCGTCTTTGAGGTTGCACACATGGCTTATACTCATCTTCCATTAAAATTTTGTGGGTACAAAATGATGGGCTTATTCCCTTAATATCAGAGATTTTCCAAGCTATAGCTTTCTTATGTTCCCTTAGTACCTGTAGCAACTCCTCTTTCTCCTTGGGTTCTAGTTCTGAAGAGATAATTACTGGTAACGTAAAATTGTCCCCAAGGAATGCATACTTTAAATGTTTCAATAACTGTTTTAATTCTAATTTGGGCGGCTCATCAATGGAGGGTTTTTATTTTAGTTCTTCATTGACTTTAATGCTCTCTTCTTTCGTATGTCTAGATGAAGATGTATTCAAATCCAGCTCGTCAACTTCATCTTCTTCCCCCTCTTCTCGCGTCAGGCACAGTTCCATCGTGTCATCATGTATAATTTCCTGTAATGATTTTTGAATGATATGATCAGTGGTATCAACAAAATAACAGGAATCATCTTGTTCTCTAGAGTATCGCATGGCATCATAAATTTGAAAAATAATTTCCTCATCGCCTATCCTTAATGCAAGTTTACCATCACCTACATCGATAACACTTCTAGCAAAGAGCTAAAAAAGGGCGCCTGAAATTAAGGGAACCTCAATGTCCTCATCCATGTCAAGCACAACAAAATCAACAGGAAAATAAATTTATCAATTTTTACCAAGATATCTTCAATAACTCCTCTAGGATATTTAATAGATCATGTCATTAATCGAATACTCATCCTAGTGGGTTTTGGTTCCCAAGATCTAGTTGTTTAAACATTTTGTAAGGCATTATATTAATATCGGCTCCTAGATCACTAATGCTTTCTTAATATTTAAATTATCAATTAAACAGGGAATAGTAAAACTTCCTGGGTCTTTTAATTTGGTTGGTAACTTGTTTTGGAGGATGGCTGAACATTCTTTATTAAGTTCCACTGTTGATACTTCTTCAAGCTTCCTTTTATTCGTCAGGAGTTCTTTTAAGAATTTTGCTTACGCCGGCATGTGTGAAATGGCTTCAACAAAGGGTAAGTTAATATGTATTTGTTTAAAGAGTTCAAGAAATTTACCGTATTGAGCATCTAATCGGTCTTTCTTCAACTTTGCTGGGTATGGGATTAGTGGTTTACTTTCTTTGCACACTGGAGTTACATCCTCAACTCCCTCATCCTTTGTTTTGTCATTTTCATGTAGTATTTTTTTCTTTGGTTCGACTAACTACTTTCCACTTCTCAGTGTAACCGCCTTTACCTGTTCTGTTCCTTTAGAAAAAATCTCTGATCGAATTTCAAAAACCATCTTAGTAAGTTGTCCAACTGACTTCATAAGTTCCCCAACTTGGTTCTCGATCACTTTGATCGATGCTTGTTGATTTTCAAGCGTTGTCTCAGTTGTTTGGAGACGGGTATCTGTGGCTACTATGAATTGTGTCAGCATCTCTTCAAGGTTTGGCTTCTTTTTCTGTGGATAGGGCTGATTTTGGAAATTTTGAGGAGGTTGTTGTCTTTGAATTCCTTGATTTCCTTGACCTCCCCATGAAAAATTTGGGTGGTTCCTCTAACCTAGATTATAAGTATTACTATAAGAGTTATTATTAGATCTAAAATTATTACCTATATAGTTCATCTGTTCACTTTCTGTGCCCGGTTGGTAGGGTGGGTACTCGAGATTCAACACGATTCCACTTGCGTCATCAGTATTCTTGGATGTACCTGCAAAGAACACAAACTATCAAGCTTTTTATTCATCATCTCTACCTGTGTTGATAGCATGGTTACTGCGTCGAGGTTGAAAAATCTGGCTGATTTTGTTGGTTTTGTCCTTGTAACCTGCCACTGATAGTTATTCAGTGACATCTCTTCAATAAACTCGTAGGTCGTGCCGAGAGTTCTTGTTCGTGGGTTCCACTGGCGGCTGAATCAATTAGTTGCCTCGTTAAGGGGTTTACACTATTATAGAAAGTTTGGACTTGGAGCCACAAGGGTAAACCATGGTGCGGACACCTTCTCAAGATATCCTTGTATCTCCCCCATGCGTCGTATAATATCTCTAAATCCATCTGCACAAAAGAAGAGATATCATTCCGTAATTTGGCCGTTTTGGCCAGTGGGAAATATTTTAATAAAAAATTTTTGGTCATTTGATCCCATGTAGTGATTGACCCTCGTGGTAACGAGTTTAACCATTGTTTGGCTTTATTCCTTAATGAAAAGGGAAATAACTGAAGACGAATGGCATCATCAGAAACGCCATTTATTTTGAAGGTATCACAGAACTCTAAAAAAATTAGCTATATGAATATTTGTGTCTTCATCCTGTAAACCATCAAATTGAACAAATTGGTGAATCAATTGTATAGTGTTAGGCTTTAATTCAAAATTATTAGCAGCTATAGCAGGCCTAACAATACTTGATTCTGCTCCTGTTAAATGAGGTTTAGCATAATCATACATAGTACGCGGAGTATTATTTTCTGCCACATCTTGTGGTGGTGGATTATTCTCGTCCATCCCTTCAGCAGGATTGGATCTACCTTCTCGCTCTTTTTCTGTGTAATTTAGGGCTCGCCTAATTTCTCTGCGATTCCTGCGAGCGGTAGCTTCAATATTACTGTCGTATACTGATAAACCGAAATAGTAACATATTTTAATCCCACATTTATCATACTTTTGGATGATTTATGCCTTGATTTATGTAAAAAGGTGCTCTTAATCCTTTCTTTTTATGTCTTATACTCAAGAAAGCACCCAAGAATAAAAAGAACGAGAAACGAGCTCAAAATGAACCAGAAAGGGCCAAAGAAGAAGTCAACACGGCCTGGACTAAAGCCCACACGGCTGTGCCTCCTCAAATATACTAGAACACAGCCTGATGTCGATCTACACGACTGTGTCTCACTAACGGAGTCCAACACAGCCTGACCACGATTCACACGGGCGTGTGCCATGGCCGTGCCCCTGCTGTGGAGGAGAGTAATTTCACTCGGAAAAGTATACTTAGGGGAAAAGAAACACATTCCAAAACCCTATAAATACACCCTAAGTATAACCTAAGAAAGGGGTCGACGGGCGGTCAGCTAGGCCAATGAGCCGAGCCGAAAAGGTCAGATTTGTGGGAAACTCTCAAGGGATAGCCAGTTGATCCATCTCGAGAAGTCGAAATTCTACTCAAGACGGAGGATCTCCTCTTCAATTCCTTCAGGGGTTTTAGGGATTTCTTATGTTTTGTTTTATCTTTTCTTCTGAGATGTTTTTCTTTATTATTATGAACTAAACCCTTCAGATACCTGAGGGGGGATGAAACCTAGATGAATCTTGTTATTGTTTTCTGAACTATATGATAAATACTTGATTTGTTCTTAATTATGTGTGCTTAATTCTTGTGTTGATATTTCGCAGATATTAATTCAAGTTGAATGTGCTTAGGTGGTGGAGCAAAAGTCCCTACTTAAGAGTAGATCTAGCATAATTAAGCGGAGTTGATCGCACGCCTAGAGATAGGGTGACGAGATTTTGCCAGATTAGGGTGAAACCTAATATGGGAAGTCCATAGATCGATTTACTGCTATTCTAGGGGGTTATTAATGGGAAAGAGATTTTAATTAATTAACCTAGGGTTAGACATTATTCGCCTCGAGAGAGGGTTTAATATACGTTAGGGAGTCCTACGGATCAAGTCAAGTGAATAAATCGTCTAGTTCAGTGTTAGATAACAAGTGGAGTCTTGGTGGATTCTTCCTAAGGGTATCGTCATAATCAACTGAGTTTTTCCCAAGTATTTCCCCAATTCATTCTTTTTGTCTTTGCGTCTTTAGCTTAGTAATTAGTTAAATTTAGATTAATAAACAACTTCACTTATTTTAGGCTAAATAATAGAAAGAAAGTTAGTATTAGTACTTTTAGTTCCTTTGGGTTCGACAATTCGGTCTTGCCTAAGCTATACTACTGTTCGATAGGTGCACTTGCCTCAATCGTTGTCATAGTTAGTTTCCAGGTTCGATCATTATCTTTATAAATTATAAAACTCTGACTTCACAGCGATCAAGTTTTTGGCGCCGTTGCCGGGGAACTAAAATATTAAGAAAGCTATATTTTTTATTACTTTAGCCATTATTTTCTATTTTCTGCAATTTACTTTTATTCTTAAGTTTAAATTTTAACTTTGCTAAAAAATTTTCCTTTCTTTTCCTAGCTGGTACCTCTAGTTTATGACTAGAAGGAACCCGAGAGGACCACTAGTATACGACAGTGGTATTGAAGCTACCGCTCGTAGAAATCGCAGAGAAATTAGGTGAGCCCTAAATTACCAAGAAGAAGAGCGAGAAGACAGATCCAATCCTACTGAAGGGATGGACGAAAAAAATCCACCACCACAAGATGTGGCAGAATATAATGCTCCGCGTACTATGTATGATTATGCTAAACCTCATTTAACAGGAGCCGAATCTAGTATTGTTAGGCCTGCTATAACTGCTAATAATTTTGAATTAAAGCCTAACACTATACAAATGATTCAACAATTTGTTCAATTTGATGGTTTGCAGGACGAAGATCCAAACACTCATATAGCTAATTTTTTAGAGTTCTGTGATACCTTCAAAATAAATGGCGTTTCTGATGATGCCATAAGGCTTCGATTATTTCCCTTTTCATTAAGGAATAAAGCCAAACAGTGGTTAAACTCGTTAGCACGAGGGTCAATCACTACATGGGATCAAATGATCGAAAAAAATTTATTAAAATATTTCCCACCGGCCAAAACGGCCAAATTACGGAATGATATCTCTTCTTTTGTGCAGATGGATTTAGAGACATTATACGACGCATGGGAGAGATATAAGGATCTCTTGAGAAGGTGTATCGCACCATGGTTTACCCTTGTGGCTCCAAGTCCAAACTTTCTATAACGGTGTAAACCCTCAACGAGGCAACTAATTGATTCACCCGCGGTGGAACCTCGAACAATAGAAGCTGCTTTGAAGCGACCCTCGAGTTTATTGAAGAGATGTCACTGAATAACTATCGGTGGCGAGTTACAAGGACCAAACCAACAAAATCGGTCGGAGTTTTCAACATAGATGCAGTAACCATGCTATCAACACAAGTAGAGATGATGAATTAAAAGCTTGATAGTTTGTGTTCTTCACAGGTACATCCAGTAATGCAGTGCGACGCAAGTGGAACCGTGGTGAATCCTGAGTACCCACCCTACCAACCGAGCACCGAGAGCGAACAGATGAACTATATAGGTAACAATTTCAGATCTTATAATAACCCATATAATAATAATTATAACCCAGGTTGGAGGAACCACCCAAATTTTTCGTGGGGAGGTCAAGGAAATCAAGGAAATCAAAGACAACAACCTCCTCAAAATTTCCAAAATCAGCCCTATCCACAAGAGAAGAAGCCGAACCTTGAAGAGATGCTAACAAGATTCATGGCATCCACAGAAAACCGCCTCCAAGACACTGAAACCACCCTTAAGACCCAACAAGCATTGATCAAAGGGATCGAGAGCCAAGTTAGGGAAGTCACTAAGTCAGTTGAGGAAGTCTCTAAGTCTGTTGGACAACTCGCGAAGCTGATGTCTGAACGATCGCAAGGGCATCTACCAAGCAACACTTAGATTAATTCGAAGGAGCAAATCCAAGCCATAACAGCTTAAGAAAGTAAAGGATTAGACGAACCCAGTCCAATACAAGGGAACGAGGTAGAAAAATGTAAAGTTGAGGTAACACAAGATAAGCCAAAACCGGTAATCAAGGAGTACCAACCTCGCATACCATATCCCGAAGCGTTAACGAGAGACGACACAGAGGAACGGTTCGGTAAGTTTCTTAAACTTTTAAATAAATTACATATTAACTTACCGCTACTTGAAGCTCTTTCACAGATGCCAGATTTGATGAAATTTTTAAAACATCTCTTGACGAACAAACGTAAATTAGACGAGGATCCACATGTGGAATTAAGCGCAGTATGCTCAGCAATGTTACAGAATAGACTACCACAAAAGCTAAAAGATCCAGGGAGTTTTACAATTCCATGTTTAATTGGTAGACTAACTGTTGATAATGCCTTAGCTGATTTAAGGGCAAGCATAAATGTCATGCCTTATAAATTGTTTAAACAATTAGGTCTAGGGAAACCCAAACAAACTAGGATGAGCATTCAATTAGCTGATAAAATTGTTAAAATTCCTAGGGGTATTATCAAAGATTTTCTTGTAAAAATTGACAAATTCGTTTTCCCAGTAGATTTTGTTGTCTTAGACATGGATGAGGATAATTCGATTCCCTTAATTTTAGGAAGACCCTTTTTAGCAACTGCCAGGACTAAAATTGATATTGATGGAGGAGAACTCATACTTCGTGTAGGTAATGAGACGGTCACCCTCAAGGCTCTCGACTCAGCCAGAACATCGAGTAATCAAGGTGAAAACGTAAATTCTACTGATAACCATTCGGTTAACCCTTATTTTCAGGAAGCACCACAAAAGAATACAACTGAACCCGATCCTAAACCACATGCCAACAAGGAAGTAGTTTATGAAGATCAAAGGATTCAGATCGATGATCTAGACGAGTGGAAGACACACTTCAAGGAAAAATTAGGGTTACACGACAAAGAACCTAAACCACACAAGGTAAAACCGAAGGAGCCCCAAAAGAGCTCATAGGAACAACAAACCACTTCAAAATAGGAGACCAGTGCTTTGTTAGATAAGGCGGATCCTCGAATATCTCCTCCTGACCCTAACACAAACAAAGAAATACCTTTTAGGGTAACGATGTTTTCCCATATGGAACAAATGAGGTAAGCAATCCTATTTTTGGTACTTTTACTATAAACGCATCTCGACTTAAACTTTTTCACGAGGATAAAACTGATAGCATGAGGAAGGACTATCAACTCCTCAAACCACCCTGATGATGCAACCGAGAGGAAAGTCTAGCTTAAGACTATAAACGAGCGCTTCTCGGGAGGCAACCCGAGCATTAACCCCATTAACTTTTACATTTTTATTTTTTCTTATTTATTCTATTTTACCCTTTCTTTATAGTATCTAGCCTTAAACTAACCAAAAACGCAGATTTCCAGGCCACACGGCCTAGCACACGGCTGTGGCCGTGGCCGTGTAGATGCCCCGGATCGCCGTACTGACATGGCAGAGGTGGTACGAGTTAGAGAGAATCAAATCTTTGAAATCACAGACTCCAACCACCGCCCCACGGGCACCGATAGAATGCCACGGCCGTACGACCCGGCCGTGGACGACACTGACTTATCACCAACGGGCGTGGCAATCTGTAAAACGAGAGTGGGTGAACCAACACACCTAGACACACAGCCGTGCGAGGAGGCCGTGTGAATCGACACACCTAAGGCGCACGGGTGTGGGGTTGTACCAGGTTTGAAAATCTATTTAACCCCCCTCCCTTCCCTCTTCCCCTACTAACTTTCAACCTTCAACTTTTCATTTTCTTTCCTACCCCTTTTCTCTATACCCTTGAGCTACACCAAAACAATGCCAAAGAAGTGGAAGAAACCAAGAACAGTCTCCCTCATGGAGACCGATACATATAAGTTCATACCGGCCGCTTCAATCATTCGACGAGCCAAGGATATTTGAGACCATTTAGTTTCTATTTCATTTTTCTCTTTTGCTTCAATTTCTTTATCTTTACTTCTCTTCTATTTAATTTAGTTTATTTTATCTTAGTTTCTTGATTTTAGGTTCTAAAGGCTGCTAGGGAATCACACCACGACCACCATCATATCCTCAGCCTTAGAAATCACACCCAACAATAAGGACTCTACGGTCCATCCATCTTTTCTTTTAATTTTAGTTTCATCTTTATTTTTCTTCACTTTAGCTTGCTATTTTTTAATTATTTAATTAGTATAGTTTTAATTATTATTATATCCTGGCTAATCCTCCACGAGCTACCCAATTTCTTCATCTAGCGCAGGATCGTCATCCAGACCGACCCCTCCAACCTATCTTTCACCTCCGACTCAAGGAATCCATCCAAAATTCAGGGAGCTTCACTTCTCTTCATATCTTATGATTTTAGTATTGTTGTCTATATATCTAAATTTGTACATTGAGGGCAATGTACATCTTAAGTGTGGGGGGTGAACAACCTAAAAAGGCGCCTAACTTTTTTCATTATTCTCAAATTTCTGAAATTAGGTGCCAAACTTTTTACATTGTTCTCAAAATCCTGAATTTAGTCTTGTTTTTAAGTAAATTCCTCATATTACTAATTAGGATGAAATTTCTAATGATTTATGATTTTTATTGATATGTTTTAGATTAAATCATTGATAATTGTGCATTGATAATTAAATTTTAAGATACTAAAGAATCAAGCATGATAAGTCCATTTTTTCAATTAAAATTTGCTAGGTTGTCGAACTGAGTTTAAATATTACTTTGAAGTTTGAAATTTACGAGGTTGATGTCAAAAATACGCATAATTTTTGTGAGTTTTTGAGCCTTATAGAGCATATATTATTTTTCATGCTCACTTTATTGATTATGAGTATGTCAACATTGATTTATTATTCTAGAACTTGCCTCGTTTATACATATCGGGACCACACCTATGATTTGATATACAGAGATGATAAAGGCACCTAGGTTTTAACCCACTAACTCCATTAAAAGCCTACATTCACAATTAACCCCTAGTGAACCCTTTTTAATCCTAACAACCCTTTTTATTGACTTAACCGCTAATATTAACCCAGAAACCCTTTGTTTTTCTTATCCCCATTCCTTTTGACGACCCTTATATCAAGATTTGATTTGATTAATAGCCTAACTATGTTTTTATTTCAGTAATTTATCCTTCGTTATGTATACTTGATTTGTTCTTTAAAAAAAATTGAAGTATAGTCGTTATTCATTATTAGTTATGTGATTAAGTGATCTTATACGTTTGAATTCCAAACATTGAAGAAGAAGCTCGTATTATTAGTTTAAAGTTTCAATCCATTATGTAATTATTCAATTCATTGTTTCTGGTTAGGTAATTTTTTAGGTCAATCTCGATTCTAACCCTCTAATTCAGCCTTTATCCACACCTTAAACCAAGCCCCATTACAACCCTGACAAAGACCTTTTGATTTGTGTATCATCTCATTTTATAGTGGTAGAGATTTGATTTTCAGGCAAGCCTATGGGATTAACTTTTCATGTTCGGCTTTTGAGCACTTTTTCCTAAACCTTAAACACTCTGAGTGATTTGAGTGAATCTCTAGTGAGGATGTCAATCCTTGTCAGTTTTGAATTAAAGGTAATTATTTAGATAAGGGGAGACGCCTATATTTTCGAGCTACATATCTATGACTTAGATTGTTTGAATCCGTAGGACTCTTTGAATTGAATTATCCATGTATAAATTATCTATGAATTATGATAAAATACTGTTGATAGGAATTATGAATTATTGAAAGTTCGTTTTAATTGTAAGTTGAGAATTTTGCTTGAGGACAAGCAAAAGCTTAAGTGTGGGGGTATTTGATAAACTGAAATAGTAACATATTTTAATCCCACATTTAGCATACTTTTGGATGATTTATCCCTTGATTTATGTAAAAAGGTGCTCTTAATCCTTTCTTTTCATGTCTTATACTCAAGAAAGCACCCAAGAATAAAAAGAACGAGAAACGGGCTCAAAACGGACCAGAATGGGCCAAAGAAGAAGTCGACACGGCCTGGACTAAAGCCCACACGATCGTGCCTCCTTAAATATACTAGAACACGGCCTGATGTCGATCTACATGACTGTGTCTTACTAACGGAGTCTAACACGGCCTGACCACGATTCACACGGGCGTGTGCCATGGCTGTACCCCTGCCGTAGAGGAGAGTAATTTCACTCGGAAAAGGATACTTAGGGGCAAAGAAACACATTCCAAAAGCCTATAAATACACCCTAAGTATAACCTAAAAAGGGAGTCGACGGGTGGTCAGCTAGGCCAAGGAGCCGAGCCGAAAAGGTCAAATTTATGGGAAACTCTCAAGGGATAGCCAGTTCATCCATCTCGAGAAGCCGAAATTCTACTCAAGACGGAGGATCTCCTCTTCAATTCCTTCAGGGGGTTTTAGGGATTTCTTATGTTTTGTTTTATCTTTTCTTACGAGATGTTTTTCTTTATTATTATGAACTAAACCCTTGAGATACAGGGGATGAAACCTAGATGAATCTTGTTATTGTTTTCTGAACTATATGATAAATACTTGATTTGTTCTTAATTATGTGTTCTTAATTCTTGTGTTGATATTTCGCGGATATTAATTCAAGTTGAATGTGCTTAGGTGGTGGAGCAAAAGTCCCTACTTAAGAGTAGATCTAGCATAATTAAGCGGAGTTGATCGCACGCCTAGAGATAGGGTGACGAGATTTTGCCGGATTAGGGTGAAACCTAATATGGGAAGTCCATAGATCGATTTACTGCTATTCTAGGGGGTTATTAATGGGAAAGAGATTTCAATTAATTAACCTAGGGTTAGACGTTATTCGCCTTGAGAGAGGGTTTAATATACGTTAGGGAGTCCTACGGATCAAGTCAAGTGAATAAATCGTCTGGTTCAGTGTTAGATAACAAGTGGAGTCTAGGTGGATTCTTCCTAAGGGTATCATCTTAATCAACTGAGTTTTTCCCAAGTATTTCCCCAATTCATTTTTTTTGTCTTTGCGTCTTTAGCTTAGTAATTAGTTAAATTTAGATTAATAAACAACTTCACTTATTTTAGGCTAAATAATAGAAAGAAAGTTAGTATTAGTACTTTTAGTTCCTTTGGGTTTGACAATCCGGTCTTGCCTAAGCTATACTACTGTTCGATAGCTGCACTTGCCTCAATCGTTGTCATAGTTAGTTTCCAGGTTCGATCATTATCTTTATAAATTTTAAAACTCTGACTTCATAGCAATCATATACTAGTGGTCCTCTCGGGTTCCTTTTAGTCATAAACTAGAGGTACCTGCTAGGAAAAGAAAGAAAGAAAATTCAGCAAAGTTAAAAACAAAACAAAAATAAAAATAAATAAAAAAAGTAAATTGCGGAAAATAATGGCTAAAGTAATAAAAATAGAGTTTTCTTAATATTTTAGTTCCTCGGCAACGGTGCCAAAAACTTGATCGTTGATTTCAGAGTTTTAAATTTATAAAAAGAATGATCGAACCTAGAAACTAACTATGACAACGATTTGAGGCAAGCGCACCTATCGAACAGTAGTATAGTTTAGGCAAGACCTGATTGTCGAACCCAAAGGAACCAAAAGTACTAATACTAACTTTCTTTTTATTATCTAGCCTAAAATAAGTGAAGTTGTTATTTAATCTAAATTTAACTAACTACTAAGCTAAAGACGCAAAGACAAAAAGAATGAATTGGGGAAATACTGTTGGAAAAACTCAGTTGATTAAGACAATACCCTTAGGAAGAATCCACTTAGACTTCACTTGTTATCTAACTTTGAACCAGATGATTTATTCACTTGACTTGATCCGTAAGACTCCCTAATGTATATTAAACCCTCTCTCGAAGCGAATAACATCTAACCCTAGGTTGATTAATTGAAATCTCTTTCTAATTAAAACCCCTAGAATTGCATTAACTCGATCTATGGACTTCCATATTAGGTTTCACCCTAATCCGGCAAAATCTCGTCACACTATCTCTAGGCGCGCGATAAACTCCGCTTAATTATGCTAGATCTACTCTTAAGCAGGGACTTTTGCTCCTCCACCTAAGCACATCAAACTTGAATCAATATCCCGGAAATATTAACACAAGAATTAAGAACACATAATTAAGAACAAATCAAGTATTTATCATATAGTTCAACAAACGATAACAAGATTCATCTAAGTTTCATCCCCTTCAGGTATCTGAAGGGTTTAGTTCATAATGATAAAAGAAAACATCTCAGAAGAAAAGATAAAACAAAACATAAGAAATCCCTAAAACCCCCTGAAGAAATTGAAGGAGAGATCCGCCGTCTTGAGTAGAATCCTGGCTTCTTGAGATGGATCAACTGGCTATCTTCGAGTGTTTCCCACAAATCTAACCTTTTCAGCTCGGCTCCTTGGCCTAGCTCACCGCCCCCTTCTAGGTTATACTTAGGGTGTTTATATAGGCTTTTGAAATAGGTTTCTTTGCCCCTAAGTATCCTTTTCCGAGTGAAATTGCTCTTCTCCACGACAGGGACACGGCCATGGCACACGCCAATGTGAATCGTCTTTAGGCTGTGTTCGGGCTTTTAATGAGGTGACACGCCGTGTAAATTGTGATCAGATCGTATTGTAGTCTATAAAGGAGACACGGCCGTGTTGGCTCAAGTCCAGGCCGTGTCGATTTTCACTTTGGCCCAATTTGGTCCGTTTTGAGCCCGTTTCTCGTTCTTTCCATCCTCCGATGCTTTCCTGAGTATAAAACATGAAAAGAAAGGATTAAGAGCACCTTTTTACATAAATCAAGGGATAAATCATCCAAAAGTATGCTAAATGTGGGATTAAAATATGTTACTTTTACGGTTTATCAAAGTTTGAAGAAATTTCAACAGTGGAACTTAATGAAGAATGTTCAGCCATCATCCAAAACAAGCTACCAACTAAATTAAAAGATCTAGGAAGTTTTACTATTCCCTATTTAATTGGTAGTTTGAACATAGAAAAAGCATTAGCTGATCTAGGTGCTAGTATTAATTTAATGCCTTATAGAATGTTTAAGCAACTTGGTCTAGGAGAACCCAAATCCACTAGGATGAGTATTCAGTTAGCTGACAGATCTATTAAATATCCTAAGGGAATTATTGAAGATATTCTGGTAAAAGTTGATAAGTTTATATTTCCTGTTGATTTTGTTGTGCTTGACATGAATGAGGACGTAGAGGTACCTTTAATTTTGGGATGACCCTTTTTAGCCACTGCTAGGGCTGTCATTGATGTTGGTAATGGTAAACTCGTGCTAAGGGTAGGCGATGAGGAAATTATTTTTCAAATTTATGAGGCTATGCGATATTCTAGAGAAAAAGATGATTCTTGTTACTTTGTTGATACCACTGATCACGTTATTCAAGAGTCTTTGCAGGAAATCATGCACAATGACACGATGGAACTCTGTCTTACACAAGGTGAGGGGATAGATGATGAGATCGATGAATTGAATCTTAACACATCCTCCCCTAGACAGACAAAAATAGAGGATATTGAAATTAACGACGAACCAAAACAAAAACCCTCCATTGATGAACCACCAAAGTTAGAATTAAAACAGTTGCCAAAACATCTAGAATATGCATTCCTCGAGGATAATTCTACACTACCAGTAATCATCTCTTCAGAACTGGAACCCAAAGAGAAAGAAAAGTTGCTTAAGGTACTAAGGGAACATAAAAGAGCCATAGCATGGAAAATGTCTGACATTAAAGGAATAAGCCCATCATTCTGCACTCACAAAATTTTAATGGAAGATGAGTATAAACCGTGTGTGCAACCTCAGAGACGTTTGGACCCCAATATGAAAGAAGTTGTTAAAGCTGAGGTAATTAAACTTCTAGATGCAGGAATAATTTATCCTATTTACGATGATGCCATTTGGGTAAGTCCTGTGCGGTAGTTCCAAAGAAAGGAGGCATGACTGTCAGTAGCCAACGAAAGAATGAACTAATTCCTACAAGAAAAGTCACGAGGTTGGAGAGTCTCAGATTGACTATAGAAAGTCAAGGACGCCACCGTAAAAGATCACTTCCCTTTGCCCTTTATTGATCAGATGTTAGAAAGATTATCTGGGCATATGTACTACTGCTTCTTGGATAGACTCTCCGGCTACTTCCAAATCCCAATAGCTCCCGAGGATCAAGAAAAGACAACATTCACATGTCCATACGGTACGTTTGCTTATCGTAGAATGCCTTTTGGATTATGTAACGCTCCTGCTACCTTTCAGCGCTGCATGCTGGCCATCTTTGATGAACTTGTGAAAGACATTATGGAGGTATTTATGGACGACTTCTCGGTATTTGGTAATTCTTTCCATATTTGCCTTAAAAATTTAGAACGAGTTCTAATGAGATGTGAGGAAACAAACCTTGTCTTAAAATTGAGAGAAATGTCATTTTATGGTTAGAGAGGGGATCGTGTTAGGACATAAAATTTCTAGTAAAGGGATCGAGGTAGATAAAGAAAAGACTGAAACCATAGAAAAATTACCTCCCCCTAGTTCAGTTAAGGCTATTAGAAGTTTTTTAGGACATGCTGGATTTTATAGAAGATTCATTAAAGATTTCTCTAAAATAGCTAAGCCTTTAACAAGATTACTAGAAAAAGATGTTCCTTTCAATTTTGATCAGGAGTGTTTAGATGCATTTAATATCCTCAAAGATAAACTAATAAATGCTCTGATTATAATTGCACCTGATTGGAATCTACCCTTTGAACTAATATGTGATGCGAGTGATTTTGCAATGAGGTGCGCTTTTGGGACAAAGAAAGAAACAAGCATTTTCAACCAATTTATTATGCTAGCGAACATTGACGCTTTGCACAAGAAAACTATACTACCACGGAGAAAGAATTGCTTGGTCAGATACTTTTGCATTTGACAAATTTAGACAGTATCTGATATTATCTAAAGTTGTCGTTTACACTAACCATTTAGCTCTTCGTTATCTTTTAACTAAACCTGATGCAAAACCTCGACTCATACGTTGGATCTTACTCTTATAGGAATTTGATTTGGAAATTCAAGATAAGAAGGGAGCTGAAAATCTCGTAGCAGATCACCTTTCAAGGCTGGAAAACCCACATATCGAGGAACTCGACGAAAGTGAGATAAATGACTCGTTCCCTGAGGAACAACTCTTTTCTATAACTTGCTCCAAGGTACCATGGTTTGTAGATATTGCAAATTATTTAGCTGCTAACGTCCTACCAAAAAGGCTAACACATCATCAAAAGAAGCGATTCTTTGCTGATGCGAAGAACTATTTTTGGGAGGACCCCTTTCTTTTCCGCATTTGTACAGATCAAGTAATTCAGAGATGCGTTACAAAGGCAGAAGCTAGCAAAATCCTAGAACATTGCCATTCAGGACCTTCAGGAGGACATTACAGCTGTATTAAGACGACACACAAAACGCTCGAATCAGGATTCTATTGGCCAACTCTGTTTAAAGATGCCAACAGGTATGTCGCTTCGTGTGATAAATGCCAAAGAACAGGTAATATCTCTAAACTCGATGAAATGCCTCAAACATATATGTTATCATGTGAAATATTCGACGTATGGGGTATTGATTTTATGGGTCCATTCCTAGTTCATTCGGAAATAAATACATCTTAGTAGCAGAGATTTACATGTCCAAATGGGTGGAAGCCCAAGCTTTACCTACTAACGATGCTAGAGTCAGTAGTAAAGTTTCTTAAGAAACTCTTCTCTCGCTTTTGGAACACCCAGAGCGATTATCAGTGATAGGGGTACTCACTTTTGCAATACTCAATTTGATAAAGTCTTAAGAAAATATGGAGTACACCACAGAACAGCTACCCCTTATCATTCTCAAACCAATGGGCAAGTGGAAGTGGCAAATCGAGAGCTTAAGCAGATCTTAGAAAAAACAGTTGAATCCAACAGGAAAGATTGGGCAATAAAAGTAGATGATGCTTTATGGGCCTATAGAACAGCCTTTAAAACCCCTTTAGGAACATCCCTGTACAAACTTGTCTACGAGAAAAGTTGTCATCTACCATTTGAGTTAGAACACAAAGCTTACTGGGCTATAAAATTCTTGAATTACGATCTTAAAACCGCAAGTGAAAAGAGGATGATGCAGTTGAATGAGCTGGATGAATGGCGAGCTGAAGCCTATGAAAACTCATGACTATATAAAGAGGCAACAAAAAGACATCACGATGCTCGCTTAAAACAATCAAAGCAATTCGAAGTAGGAGACTTAGGCTTGCTGTATAATTCAAGGCTCAAACTATTTTGTGGAAAGCTGAAATCAAGGTGGTCAGGCCCATTTGTGATCAAAACCATTTTTCCCCTACTGCACGCATTGAGGTAACCCATCCAACTCGAGGAACATTCAAGGTAAATGGTCACCGACTAAAACTTTATAATGGTGAAGATTTCAAGGAATTAAGAGAGGAGCTTCAGCTCCGTGAACCTTCATTTAGAAATGAAAACAGGGTGAGTCTAGCTTAAGACTTTCAACGAGCACTTCTCGGGAGGCAACCTGAGCACTAACTTCCCTAAAAATTTATTTGTGACTTTTAGCAACTAACCCCAAACTAACCGATTCAATGAAGCGCAGATTTACCAACCACACGACCTTACACACGGGCGTGCCCATGGCCGTGGGGACGCCATGGGACGAAGAACTGGCATATAGGTAGTCGTGCGAGAGGAAGAAGAAAATTTTTCCCAACACGGCTGCGACAACAGAGCCACGGCCGTGCGACTCGGCCATGGTCGAAACTGTCCAAAAGAACACGAGCTACGATAAAAGACACACGCCCGTGCGATTAGACCGTGGTCGATACTGACTAAAGTGCCACGGGCGTGCGCCACGCCTATGCATCCAAACCGTGGCGAACACTGAGTAACCAAGCACGGGTGTGTGACCAAAAAACACGGGCGTAGTCAACACTTCAAACGCGCCCAAATTTAAAAAATGCAAAAAACACGGGCTGAATAAGAGAGACACGGGCGTGGCATCTGCCCATGCCCCCTTCCCCTATTTAAAGAAAATAGTCCCCGTTCCCCCCCAAAATTTTCCCCAAACCCCCAACCCTAGCCGTTTCCCTCAATAAAATTTCCACCCTACTCCGGCCACCATCAAAGAAAACCCCACCCTTGATTGCCCCCATCCTTTATCTCTCTCCCTCTTTCACATACCCATCAAAAACAGTCCACGCCCGTGCAAGAAGAGTACATGGCCGCTCCAAGGTGTCCCACTACCGTGTTTCCCAAATTATTTATAGCACATGCCCGTGTCTCACCCCTACACGACTGTGCTCCTCCCAACTGTGCCACTTCTCTCCACTCACTACACCGGTTAACCCTATTTTTACAATTCTTAGAACTATGTTATCATTAGAATATTATTTTTAAGTTGCTATCTAGTTGCTATCCAGTTTATTATTAATATTTAGGATTAGTTTTATTCACTATTAGATTGATTAGTCAATTAAATCATTGATTAAAATTTATGCAACATGTTAGACTGTTCTTGTTGATATTACATTTTCCTTGCTACATCTTTGACATTGTTGGATTCTTAAATATTATGAGACATTTCATGGCTAGAACCGCTACTTGAACCATTGAATATGTGTTATTTCCAAGAATTCAATGTCATCATCCCGAAGCAAGAAAACCGTAGTGCCGAGTTCAAAAAAACGAAAGGGACCCGGTTCATCATCCGTCAGCGCATCGACCGAAGTGAGACATCCATTCCTACGGTTCCCTCCTGGAGCCCAAGACGAACTTTTCCAAATATTACGAGCACGACCTTTCAGTCAAGGGCGATGTATCGATTGGAACGCCCTGGAACATGTTCACCTCGCTGATGATATTCGGGCGCTCCTGACGACTGACCCCTGGGAACATTTTTTCGGTATAATCGAACCCACCTACCTCGAACTAACATTAGAGTTTTGCTCTACTTTCCATTTGCAGGTAGTAATGACAGACCGCGACGATCCGGGCACTATTCAGTTCCGTCTAGGAGGCACAGTTCGGGAAATAAGTGTACCTGAATTTGGCGTCACTCTGGGCCTATACACGGATGACTTTCGAAGGGAGCATAATCTTGCAGAACTTCATCGCCACATCCATAAATCTCTCGCACAATGTTGGTATAATATAGCTCCCAGCGTGGGCACCTATGACCCTAGTCGCTCCAAAGCGACAACCCTCGCCCCATCCTTAAGATACCTACACGCCATCTTAGCCCACACATTGACAGGAAGACGAGAGAGCACTGGGGTCATTAACACACATGACGCCTACTTCCTCTGGAGTATGTCAAATGGCCACGTCTTTGACCTTGCATACTTCATCGCTTTGGCAATTCAAAATCATACGGAGCGCCATCGAAAGGGGGTTATATCCATGGGTCCCTACATCACACGTTTGGCTCGATATTTCGGGCTCCTCAACACCAACGCCTAGATCTCCTCCCTCACACTGATAGGTCAGATGTCCCCACAGGGCATCCAGATGATGCTACACATGAGGATGATTCAACATCGACGTGGGACCGATCCCCCCAATATCGGCTAGCACCTACCACCGACGAGGAGGACCCGGAGGACGTCACTGATGATGTCCCCATACCACAGAAAGCACCACAACAGGGCCATCGCCAAGCTCATTCGGCCGTTTCACTCTCAGACATTTCTACACGTCTCACTCAGTTCAAGAATTACTGTACGCAACAATTCAATAACACCAATCGAAGATTTGACGGCATTGAGGCGACTCTTTAGCAGATCTGTCAGCACTTTCACATCTCCTCGCCGCCGCCGCCTCACGACCCAGCCGATGACGAGGACATTTGAGCCCTTTTATTTCCTTCATTTTTAAATTTTATTTCCCCCTTTTATTTTTAGTTTATTTCTGTTTTAATTAAGACTTTTTATCATTCATATTTACAACTTTTATTAGCACAATTTAATGTCTTTTATCACTAGCTGTCTAACCCTCGAGTATCTCTAACAAATTTCATTCAGTATTTCTCCATGAACATTTAATTGATGATTGCGCAGATTAAATGGATTAAATATCCAACACAACACTCACCTTTGCCTAATCATCCTCAAGGAATCCACCCAAAAAAATTCAGGGAGTTTCACTTCTCTCCATATCTTTTGATTTTCTACTTAATTGTTTATATATATATATATATATATCTTTGTACATTGAAGGCAATGTACATCTTAAGTATGGGGGTGAAATTAAAAAGGTGCCCAACTTTTTTCTGAAATTCCTGAAATTAGGTGCCAAACTTTTTGCATTATTCTCAAATCCTGAATTATGTCTTGTTTCTTAAGTAAGTTTCTCATATTATGATTAGAATGAAATTTCCTGTGATTTATGATTTTTATTGATATATTTTAGATTAAGTCATTGATAATTGTGCATTGATAATTTAAACTTTAAGATACTAGAGAATCAAGCAGGATAAGTCTATTTTTCAAAATTAAATTTTTTTTTAGGTTGTCTACCTAAATTTGAATATTACTTTGAAGTTTGAAATTTGCTAGGTTGACATCAAAAAGCCATAATTTTTGTGAGATGTTGAGCCTTATAGAGCATATATTCTTTTTCTTGCTCACTTTATTAATTATGAGTGTGTCAAAATTGATTTTTTATTCTAGAACTTGCATCGGCTATACATGTCGAGACCACACCTTTGATTTGATATACTAAGATGATAAAGGCACCTAGGTTTTAACCCACTCACTCCACTAAAAAGCCTACCCATTTTATTAACCCCTAGTGAACCCCGTTGATCCTAACAACCCTTTTTATTGACTCACCCACTAATATTATCCCAAAACCCTTTGTTTTTGTTATCACCATTCCTTTTGACTATCCTTATATCGAGATTTGATTTGATCGATTGCCTATTGATTTCGATAGTAAATTCATCAATTATTATATATATCTGATTTGTTCCTAAAAAAAATCGAAGTATATTTATTATTAGTTCTGTGATTAAGTGAGCTTATACGTTTAAATCCCAATGGTTGAAAAAGAAGCTCGTATTAGTAATAGTATTATTATTACAAGTTCTCAATTGATGTAATTGTTTATTACCAGTTCATTGTTTTTGGTTAGGTAATTTGTCAGGTCAATCTCGATTCTAACCTTCTAATTCAGCCTATATCCACACCTTAACCCAAGCCCCATTACAACTGATAAACTGAAATAGTAACATATTTTAATCCCACATTTAGCATACTTTTGGATGATTTATCCCTTGATTTATGTAAAAAGGTGCTCTTAATCCTTTCTTTTCATGTCTTATACTCGTGAAAGCACCCAAGAATAAAAAGAACGCAGAACGGGCTCAAAATGCAGGACAAAATGGGCCAAAAAAGAAATTGACACGGCCTGGACTAAAGCCCACACGGCCGTGCCTCCTCAAATATACTAGAACACATCCTGAAGTCGATCTACACGGCCGTGCCTCATTAATGGAGTCTAACACGGCCTGGCCACGATTCACACGGGCGTGTGCCATGGCCGTGCCCCTGCCGTGGAGGAGAGTAATTTCACTCGAAAAAGGATACTTAGGGGCAAAGAAACACATTCCAAAAGCCTATAAATACACCCTAAGTGTAACCTAAAAGGGGGATTCGACGGGCAGTCAGCTAGGCCAATGAGCTGAGCCAAAAAGGTCAGATTTGTGGGAAACTCTCAAGGGATAGCCAGTTGATCCATCTCAAGAAGCTGGAATTCTACTCAAGACGGAGGATCTCCTCTTCAATTCCTTCAGGGGGTTTTAGGGATTTCTTATGTTTTGTTTTATCTTTCCTTCTGAAATGTTTTCTTTTATTATTATGAACTAAACCCTTCAGATACCTGAGGGGGGATGAAACCTAGATGAATCTTGTTATTGTTTTCTGAACTATATGATAAATACTTGATTTGTTCTTAAATATGTGTGCTTAATTCTTGTGTTGATATTTCGCGGATATTGATTCAAGTATGATGTGCTTAGGTGGTGGAGCAAAAGTCCATGCTTAAGAGTAGATCTAGCATAATTAAGCAGAGTTGATCGCGCGCCTAGAGATAAGGTGATGAGATTTTGCCGGATTAGGGTGAAACCTAATATGGAAGTCCATAGATCGATTTACAGCTATTCTAGGGGGTTATTAATGGGAAAGAGATTTCAATTAATTAACCTAGGGTTAGATGTTATTCGCCTCGAGAGAGGGTTTAATATAAATTAGGGAGTCCCACGGATCAAGTCAAGTGAATAAATTGTCTGGTTCAGTGTTAGATAACAAGTGAAGTCTAGGTGGATTCTTCCTAAGGGTATCGTCTTAATCAACTGAGTTTTATCCCAAGTATTTCCCCAATTCATTCTTTTTGTCTTTGCATCTTTAGCTTAGTAATTAGTTAATTTAGATTAATAAACAACTTCACTTATTTTAGGCTAAATAATAGAAAGAAAGTTAGTATTAGTACTTTTAGTTCCTTTGGGTTCGACAATCCGGTCTTGCCTAAGCTATACTACTGTTCGATAGGTGCACTTGCCTCAATCATTGTCATAGTTAGTTTCCAGGTTCGATCATTATCTTTATAAATTTTAAAACTCTGACTTCACAGCGATCAACAACCCTGTTAAAGACCTTTTGATTTGTGTATCATCTCATATTATAGTGGTGGAGATTTGATTTTCATGCAAGCCTATGGTAATAACTTTTCATGTTTGACTTTTGAGTGCTTAATTTTTGAACCTTAAACACTTTGAGTGATTTGAGTGAAGCTTTAGTGAGGATGTCAATACTTGTCAGGTTTTAAATCAGAGGTAATTATTTAGATGAGGGGAAACACCTATGTTTTCATGCTACAAAATGTATGACTTGGATTGTTTGAATCTTTAGGACTCTTAGAGTTGAATTATCCATGTATGAATTATCTTTGAATTATGATGAAACATTATTGATGAATATTATGAATCAAGGAAGTTCGTTTTAATCATGAGTTGAGAATTTTGCTTGAGGACAAGCAAAAGCTTAAGTGTGGGGGTATTTGATAAACCGAAATAGTAACATATTTTAAACCCACATTTAGCATGCTTTTGGGTGATTTAAGTCTTGAATTGTGTAATTTGGTGCTCTTAATCCTTTTTTTCATGTTTTATACTCAGGAAAGCACCGGATGATGAAAAGAATGAGAAATGGGCTTAAAAAGGACCAAATATGCCAAATCATGAAATCGACACGGCCTGGGCCCAAGCAACACGGCCGTGCCTCCCTAATCAGACATGAACACGGCCTGGCCACGATTCACAAGGGCGTGTGCCAAGGGCGTGTCCCTGCCGTGGAGAAGAGGAATTTCACTCAGATTTGGATACTTAGGGGTAAAGAAACACATTCTAAAAGCCTATATAAACACCCTAGAGGCCAACTTTGGGGCGCCCCAATAGGCCAAGGAGCCGAGCCGAAAAGAACAGACTGTGGAAATTACTTGAAGAAAGCCGCTTGATTCATCTCAAGAAGCCGGAGTTATACTCAAGACGGAGGATCTCTCTTCAATTCCTTCAGGGGTTTTAGAGTTTTTCTTATGTTTTTTTATCTTTTCTTTTGAGATGTATTCTATTATCATTATGAACTAAACCCTCAAATACCCGAGGGGATGAAACCTAAGATGAATCTTGTTATCGCTTGTTTAACTATACGATAAATATTTGATTTGTTCTTAATTATGTGTTCTTAATTCTTGTGTTGATATTTCCGGGATATTAATTCAAGTTTGATGTGCTTAGGTGGAGGAGCAAAAGTCCCCGCCTAAGAGTAGATCTAGCATAATTAAGCGGAGTTGATCGCACGCCTAGAGATAGGGTGATTTAGATTTTTCCATTAGGTGAAACCTAATATGGGAGTACATAGATCGAGTTAATGCGATTCTAGGGGTTTTAATTAGAACGAGATTTCAATTAATCAACCTAGGGTTAGACGTTAGTCGCCTCAAGAGAGGGGTTAATATACATTAGGGAATCTTACGGATCAAGTCAAATGAATAAATCATCTGGTTCAGAGTTATATAACAAGTGAAGTCTAGGTGGATTCTTCCTTAGGTATTGGTTTAATCAATTGGTTTTTCCCACAAGTATTTCCCCAATTTCATTCTTTTTGTCTTGTCGTCTTTAGTTTAGTAGTTAGTTAATTTTCTAGATTAAACCGATTCACTTCAATTTTAAGGCTAAATAATAAAAAGAAAGTTAGTATTAGTACTTTCGGTTCCTTTGGGTTCGACAATTCGATCTTGCCACTAAGCTATACTACTGTTTGATAGGTACACTTTCCTCAATCGTTGTCATAGTTAGTTTTTAGGCTCGATCATTCTCATTATAAATTTTAAGACTGTGACACACTGATCAAAGAGATATAAGGATCTACTAAGGAGGTGCCCTCACCATGGGTTACCTTTGTGGTTACAAGTTCAAACCCTTTACAACGGTGTGAACCCCTCAACTAGGCAATTGATTGATTCAGCCGCCGGTGGAACCCTGAATAACAAGACTCCTGAGGTGGCTTATGAGTTTATAGAGGAGATGTCACTGAATAACTATCAGTGGCAAGTTACAAGGACAAGGCCGACAAAAGCCGCCTGTGTTTTCAACCTCGACACAGTGACCATGCTATCAAACCAGGTAGAACTCCTTAATAAGAAAATTGATGGTTTGTATGGTTCTTCGCAGGTACATCCAGTGATGCAGTGCGATACAAATGGAGGAGGGACGAACAATGCATGTAATACCCACCCTACAACCACAGCGCAGAAAGCGAGCAGATGAACTATATGGGTAATAATTTTAGATCTCAAAATAACCCCTATAGTAACAATTATAATCCAGGTTGGAAGAACCACCCAAACTTCTCATGGGGTGGTCAAGGAAATCAGAGACAACAACCCTCTCTAGGCTTTTAACAGCAACCCTACCCGCAAGAGAAGAAGCCGAACCTAGAAGAGATGCTAACAAAATTCTTCGCGGTGTCAGAGACAGGTTTCCAGAACACCGAAAAAGCGCTCAAAAATCAACAAGCATCGATTCAAGGGATCGAGTACCAATTAGGACAACTTGCTAAGATCATATCTAAACGACCATAAGGCAGCTTGCCAAGCAACACTGAAACTAACCCAAATGAGAAAATTCATGTCGTCTCTGTTCACGACAGTGAGGGGTTAGACGAACCAGAACTGAGGCAAGAGAATGTGGTAGGGGAAGGTAAGGTTGAGGTAAACCATGATAAACCAAAATTGGTAATTATAGAGTACCAACCTCGAGTGCCATACCCCAATGCGATGAAGAAAGACAACACAGATGAACAATTCGGTAAGTTTCTTAAACTTCTAAATAAATTACATATTAACTTACCATTCCTTGAAGCTCTTTCGCAGATGCCAGATTCAAGGAAATTTTTAAAAGAGTTGTTGACGAAGAAACGGAGATTAGACGAGGCGTCACATGTGGAGCTAAACGCAGTGTGCTCAGCAATTTTGTAAAATAAACTACAACGAAAATTAAAAGATCCAGGGAGTTTTACAATTCCATGTTTAATTGGTAGTTTATCTATTAATAATGCCTTAGCTGATTTAGGGGCAAGCATCAATGTTATACCTTATAAAATGTTTACACAGCTAGGTATAGGGAAACCCAAGAAAACTAGGATGAGCATTCAATTAGCTGATAAAACTATTAGAGTTCCTAGGGGTACAATCAAAGATGTACTAGTAAAAATTGACAAATTCATATTCCCAGTAGACTTTTTCGTTTTAGACATGAATAAGGATAATGATGTTCCTTTAATATTAGGACGGCCCTTTTTAGCAACTGCTAGGACCATTATCGATGTTGATACAAGGGGAGTAACACTTCGTGTAGGTGATGACATGATTAAACTCAAAGTACGTGATTCTGACAGAATATCTAACGATCAAAAGAATACAAGTCCTGTTAATATGAATAAACTTAACGTTCAATCTTCTCTACAGGAAATCTCTCAGGAAAAGATAATAGAGCCAGGATCTAGTGTTCATACTAAGAATGCAACTGTTCATGAGGAACGAAGGTTACAAATCGATGAGCTAGATGAATGGCGGACACACGTCAAGGAAAAACCGAAAAACACGAAGAACCAAAGCAAAACCATGTCAAACATAAAGATGGGACAACCCAGTTTAAGATAGGAGATCAGGTATTGTTGGATACAAAAGACCCTCGAATCGTCACTTCGAATCTTAATACAAATAAAGAGATCTCTTTCACGGTACTGAATACCTTCCCATACGAAATAGTCGAGGTAACTAATCCTACATTCGGCACTTTTAAGGTAAACACCACTCGACTTAAACTATATATCGATAACCGAATTGATAGCAAGAATGAGGAGCTTCAACTCTTCAAACCACCATGATTATACGAATGAGAGGTAAGTCTAGCTTAAGACTTTAAACGAGCGTTTCTCGGGAGGCAACCCGAGCACTAACCCCTTTAATTTTCATATCTTTGATTTTTAGCACCTAACTAAAAACTAACCAAGTTAATAAAACGTAGGTTTCCGTACCATACGGCCTTGCACACGGGCGTGGCCGTGGCCGTGTGGAGATCACGGACTTGCACACTGGCGTGGCAGAGATCGTACACTGAGACATGCCCGTGCTTTGAGGCCGTGGTCGACACTGAGAAAGATACACGGGCGTCGAAACCTCTACACAAGCGTGGGAGAAACGAACAAGCCACCACACGCCCGTGCGATATGGCCGTGTGACTTAACACGCCCACAGCACACGGGCGTGGGCAGCAACCAGGTCCTTGATTCTTATTTAAAACCCCCCATTCTTTTCACTTTCTCCCAAAATTCTTCTTCTCCCAACCCACAACCACCACACCCCTTTCTCTTCTCACTATCTTCTCCCTTCATTTTCCTTTCCCCTTCCCCTCATTTTTTTTTTCTTTCACCATCCTCACCACCATCTCCATGTCAAAGAAGCGAAAGGACCCTAAGGACCCTAGCACGGTATCCCCGAGCACAACCACTCTATATAAGTTCATGCCGGCTGCTTCATCGACTCAACAAGCCAAGGACATTTAAGTCCATTTATTTTTCCTATTTCTTTTCTCTTCTCCTTTATTTTCCTTCTCTTTATCTATCTTGTGCTTAATTTATTTTATTATATTTTGATTTCTTTTATTTAGGTCTTAAAGGCTGCTAAGGAATCACCACACCACGACCCTAGTGTCCACCACCACCGGCGCATCCTCCTCCAACTCGGCCCGAATTTCTATCGTTTCTTTTCTTTGACTCCATCCAAACTTCAGGAAGTTTCACTTCTCTCCCTACCTTATGATTTTCTTACTATATTGTGAATATCTATTTTGTACATTGAAGACAATGTACATCTTAAGTGTGGGGGGTGAATTTTAAAAGTTCCTAATTTTTTGCATTATTCTCAAAACACTGAATTATGTCTTGTTCTTAAGTAATTTTCTCATATTACTAATTAGAATGAAACTTCTATTGATTTATGATTGCCATTGATATATTTTGGATTAAGTCATAGTTAATTGTGCATTGATGATTTAAACTTTAATATATTAGAGAATCAAGCATGATAAGTCTATTTTCCGTAATTAAAATTTTTAGGTTGTTTTCCTAAATTTAAATATTACTTTGAAGTTTGAAAATTGCAAGATTGACATCAAAAACCATAATTTTTCGGAGATTTTGAGCCTTTTAGAGCATATTCTTTTCTTGCTCACTTTATTAATTATGAGTGTGTCAACATTGATTTGTTATTCTAGAACTTGCTTCGATCATACATGTCGAGACCACACCTCTGATTTGATATACTAAGATGATAAAGGCACCTAGGTTTTAACCCACTTATTCCACTAAAAAGCCTACCCGTTTAATTAACCCCTAGTAACCCCTTTGAAACCTAATCAACCATTTCTTGACTCACCCATTAATATTAACCCAAAACCCACTTTGCATTTGTTATCACCATTTCTCATGACTACCCTTATATCGAGATTTGATTTGATCGGTTGCTTAACTATTTTCTTTATTTCAGTTGTTAAATTCTATCTTATTATTATATGTGCTTATTCTTAAAGAAAAAAAACGAAGTATATTCATTATTAGTTCTATGCTATTTGAGCTTATGCGTTAATTTCACATTTTGAGTAGAAGCTCGTGTTATTAGTGATGAATTCTTAATTGTTGTAATTATTTAAGTTTTAGTTATTTTTCTAGTTAGGTAATTTATCAATTCAATCTCGATACTAACCCTCTAATTCAGCCTTTATCCACACCTTTAACCCAAGCCCCATTACAACCCTTTTACAGACCTTTTGATTTGTGTATCATCTCATTTTATAGTGGTGGAGATTTGATTTTCAGGCAAGCCTATGGGATTAACTTTCTATGTTTGACTTTTTGAGCGTTTAATTTGAACCTTAAACACTTTGAGTGATTTGAGTGAATCTTTAGTGAGGATGTCAATTCTTGTCGATTTTGGATCAAAGGTAATTTATTTAGATGAGGGGAGACACCTATATTTTCGTGCTATAAAAATTTATGACTTAGATTGTTTGAATCTTTAGGACTCTTTTAGTTAAATTATCAATGTATGAATTATCTATGAATTATGATGAAACATTATTGATGAGGATTATGAATTGAGGGAGTTTAATTTTAATTGTGAGTTGAGGATTTTGCTTGAGGACAAGCAAACGCTTAAGTGTGGGGGTATTTGATAAACCGTAATCTACACATATTTTAACCCCATGCTTGGCTTAATTTTGGATGACTTTTCCATTGAATTTGATGAATTCGATGCTTCTAATCTCTTAATTTCATGTTTTATACTCAGGAGAGCATAGGAAGTCGAAAGGAACGAGAAACGGGTCAAAAAGGGGCAAAACGGACCTACTTAGGAAATCAACACGGCCTGGACCATTGGACACGGCCGTGTGTTTCGAGCAACAACCTAGACACGGCCTGGACTATCGACCACGGGCAGATCACACGGCCGTGTGTGGCGAGCAGGATCGACCACGGCCAAGGGAGTCCACCACGGGCGTGTCCCTGCCTTGGCCAAGATGAGTTTCATTCGGATTAGGATACTTTTGGGCCAAGTAAGGCATATCAAAGCCTATATAAACACCCTAGGAGGCAACTTAAAAGGAGAGCTCGACAGGACGTCGAATAGACGCCGAGTAGAAGGAGAAGATACTCCAAGACAAATTGCTAGTCGAACAAACTTAGGAGAAGGATCTCCATCAAGACGGAGGATCTCCCATCAAGTTCTTTAGAAGTTTTTGGGTTTTCTTATGTTTTGTTGTTTTTCCTCTTTTACGATGTTTCCCTCTTTTAGTATGAACTAAACTCACTAAATACCGAGGGAGGATGAAACCTAGATGAATCTTATTATTATTTGATTTATGAGATAAATACTTGTGCTTATTCTTAATTGTGAGTTCTTATTCTTGTTTTGATAATTTAGGTTATTGATTCAAGTCGAATGTGCTTATTCAGTGGAGCAAAAGTCCCTGTTTAAGAGTAGATCAACACAATTAAGTTGAGTTGATCGCAACCCTAGAGATAGGACGACAAAAATCTACCGGATTAGGGTCAAACCTAATAAGGGAATCCATAGATCGAGTTAATGCGACAATAGGGGTTTTAATTAGAAAGAGATTTCAATTAATCAACCTAGAGTCAGTTGTTAGTAGCCTCGAGAGAGGTATTAATATAATTTAAGGATTTCTACGGATTAAGCCAAGTGAATAAATCGCATGAATCAAAAGTAATAAGTGAAGTCTAGGTGGATTCTTCCTTAGGTATTGTTTATCTCATATAAGTTGTCCAAAAGTATTTTCCCCAATTTACTCTCTGTCGCGTTCATAGTTAGTTAAATTAGTTAATAGATTTTAGATTAAAAATAAATCCCTTAATTATTAGGCTAGATAATAAAAAGATAGTTAATACTAGTACTCTTGGTCCTTGAGGATACGATATTTCGGACTCACCACAAACTATACTCATCGCTCGATAGGTGCGCTTGCCTTTGTCGAAATAATAGTTAGTTTCGAGCTCCATCACCACACGATCGTGTGTCGGGTTGTGTGAGCGCACCGGGCGTGTGGTTGGTCATGTGTTGGGCCATGTGAGCCATACGAGCGTGTAGTTGGTCGTGTGGGGCCACACGGGCCTATCGTAAGAGCGTGTAGGCCACACGGGCGTGTGGGTCCATTCTAAGCATATTAGTATAGGTTGTGTTTTAGGTCATTGGTTCGAGGTTAGCGATATAGTATCAGATTCATTATATGGTTACGTTTGTAATCGATAGAGGCCGCCTCGTATGTTAATGATGTATGTACATTTTTGAAAGCATGCTAAGTTGTGTAAAATGGTATATTTGATCTGCAAATCAGATTCACTATCGCGGCACATTCTCGATCTGCTTTGTGTTTGCAATTAAGCATGATTAATCTGGGTATATCATGATATGAGATTTGATTTGCATGTAACTTTATGGCAAATCTAATTTGTTGTTGTTGGAGTTTAACACATTTGTTCTGTAAGGCATGGAATCTCATGCCTATTGATTTATGTTAAATATAAGATTGCATGTTCAACATGCTTATCGTTCTGATTCTATATTTGCATGCCATGACCCATTGCATGGGGTGGGGATGATATGGTAAGGAGGAAGTTCCAGTAGTTTAATGATCTACACTATCCGGTGGTTTAACCACATATCTGCTTCCGTAGCTTGATCGCAAAGATGGTAACTCGACCACAATTATCTGTTGGTGCGTTTTAGATACACGAATTCTGGGGAATTTTATTTGGTATCTAGCGGAGTTGAGTAGGAAATTTTTGAAATTAAAATATGCATTATGCTTTTCTGAAAAAATACTGCATTGACATAATCATGCATTCTCGCCTCGCTTTCGATTGATCGTCATAAAATTCTTTGTGATATTGTGATCTATTTATTACATTATCTGTACTTATGCTTGAGTTAAGTCACACACTGAGCTTCATAGCTCACCCATTTACTTTATCTCCTCAGGTAATTCGCAGGATTAGGGATTGGCGGCATCTCAGAAGCTCGGATTGGGTTTCTCTCTCATAAGATGGTTTAATTTAATTATTAATTAAATTTTCTGGACTTTTGAACTAATTTTCAGACTTTATTTTTGGTTTTTGGTTTTCTGTCGGATATTAGTTAAATGGTTTAAATAGTTCGTCTGATTTATGCTTTTCAAAATAAAATAAAATGAGCTCCATTTCATCAGTTGACCTCTATAAGACGTTTTTTGTGCAATCGTCACGAGTTTTGATCCGTGGCCCGCGACACTAATACCAATATAAAAATGAAACATGCATTGATACAATAGTGACTACTTTGATATGAATCCCTAATTTAATTTGTTAGCCATACTTACGTTGGTAATGTAATTCTATAATAATAAAATATCATTCTTTAAACTTTTTACACTGCCTTAATCGCAACAAGTATATAATACAAAATCAATTTGTGAAGGAAATTATAATCCTTAATTAAGAAATTTTAGATACAGTAAAAGAGATTTTTACTTAAGAAGTCAAAGTTAGAATTGTTTGGATTGAAGTAATATAAAGGAAAGAAAATCCAACATAAAGAGATTTTATTTCTCTCATTGGATAGTTTTTTTCTTATTTCGATAGGGAAAAGTTAAGGGAATTAAATATTCTTTATTTTCTCTTAAAATGTGAAATTTTTAATTACGTCAAAATGGAGGGTTAAAAATATATATTTTTATAAAGTTAGAAGGTTAAATAAGTCATTATGGGTTTTTGTATTTGTTCAAATATGGTCATCATATATGTCAGCTGAATCTTAGTTTGGCCGGCATTGATATTGTTGTTAGCATAGGAGGACTTGAGTTTGAATGCGTTGAAGTAAGTTTATTCTCTCATTTAAGAGTTAGAAAAGGGTTATGACTTATAAATAATTTTCAGTAGTGTATTAAAAAATTATCATCTTATATAAATATAAATATGAGGTTGGGAAAGATGCATGATTAAGGTTGGTGATTAATATATTTAATTTTTAAAAATTAAAAAAAATAACTATAAAGTAATTTTAATGTTTAATTCAATAAAAAAATCAAGTCCAATTTTTTTTATGAGATCCTAAAAACATAAGCAAAGCCGAAGCCCGTGTGAAAAGGTCAAAGGACAAATGGACAGCCACCAATGCGATGGTCAACTCAAACATTGAAGCAAGTATTACAAAGAATTTGAACCAGAAAGTTAATGGATAGCAAGGTAGTTATTAAGCCATCTCAAGACTTAGTAATCTAAAATAATGCAAAAATAGTTACAACATTTGTCCAAATTAACATTCCTAACTTTAATCTCAAGTAGCTCAACTTATTCTATTCCTTTCATTTGGGGCTAAATTAAATTAAATCAGTGACAATTAATTAAATTATTCAATCATCGAAACTTGTTGTTCTAATTTAGAATTGGCATAAATTTTAGTGTTAATGTTATTCCAATTGAGATTCATGAACCATATTAATTAAACTCGTTTTAAAGTACAAGTGAAATTAAGTTGCTAGCTAGAACCAAAATCAAATGACGGCTACAGCTTATCGAGTTTCTACCAAAATTTCTAATTGCCGGCTGCTTGTGTTAGGGGCAACCCCAGCCTTTTCTCTGATATAATGTTATGTTAATCAACACGCGGTGGCTTCAAATTTGATGTTTATACAGCACACTTCCATCGCAAGAAATCAGCCCACTCATCCTATATATATAAAACAACACTATCCACAATAATCTCTTCATTACAAACCAGTCATCTTACAACATTCCTTCATTTACTTCACCGTATCCTTGATCTAATTGCAATCTTGTGTTTCGCAACCATGGCTGCTTTCATCTTTTACGTAACACTATTCACGTTAATGGCGAGTACCTCTCGAGCAGACGCTGCTCAAACTTCAGCGGCAGCTTTACTTTTAAGGGTGGACCAATCAGGGAAAGGAGACTATGAAAAGATACAAGACGCCATTGATGCAGTACCATCAAACAATAAAGAAGTGGTTTTCATATTGGTTAATCCGGGAATCTATAACGAAAGGATTGTTGTGCCTGCCGACAAGCCTTTTATTACGTTAAGTGGCTCAAAGCCAAATGACACTGTAATTACTGGGAGTGACAGTGGGAATATATTTGAATCAGCTACTTTCACTGTGTTGGCTTCAGATTTTGTTGGCGGATATCTCACAATTCAGGTATATATAACATCTCCATCCATGTTCATGTAGAGTGTAGAATGCACAATTATTTTTCGAGTTAATTGAATGTTTGTGTATAACTTTGGTGAATAGAATACGTACGGGCCTGGAGCTAAAGCAGTGGCATTACGAGTGTCTGGAGATAGGGCCGCTTTCTTTGGATGCAGAATTCTATCTTACCAGGATACATTGCTAGATGACACCGGAAGACATTATTACAGCAATTGTTACATTGAAGGAGCCGTGGACTTCATTTTTGGGAATGCCGCTTCCCTTTTTGAGGTAACATATTTTAGCAATCGGTTACTTGGTAATATTCTATAAGTGTCGGATACATAAATGTGTTCAAAATATTTGGAGGATCTTCAAGAGATTATATCCCATATGGTCATGTCCAAGTATGTGTTGGATATGAGGATTTTAAGTGAACGAAAAGTAACTTACATATGAATTTGTGTGGCGGTTATTTCAGAGGTGTCATTTACATACGCTCTCAGAAGAAGATGCATCAATTACAGCCCAACGAAGGAGTCACCATCAGAAGAGACAGGGTTTACATTCCTGGGTTGCAAGATAACTGGGGTGAGGACTGCTGTATTAGGAAGGCCATGGGGCCCATATTCCAAAGTCATATTTGCCCTAACATATATGTCCAATGTCATACTACCCCAGGGTTGGGATGACTGGGGCGACTCATCCAAGCAAAGGTAACATAAAAGAAGTGCAATGTAATATGTTTATCTATTTGTTTATCATTTTAAATTTGAATCGAAGCTTAACAATTTTCCTGTCTGATATTTGCAGCACGGTGTTCTACAGAGAATATAAATGTTATGGACCAGGAGCCAATAATAGGAAAAGAGTTGAATGGTCGCAACAGTTGACGACCAAAGAGGCGGAAATTTTCTTGACAAAAAACATGATTGGCGGCAAGAGTTGGATCAGATCTACCCCAAACGTTTTAAGAAAGCTTCTTCTGCCATTTCTAACAATTCCACCGCCCATTAATTCTTCATCATCCACAACATTAATTAATTATTGTTAGCCCATGTTGTAATATTGATTTCTTTATTCTTTTCTCTACCTCTTAAAAGATTGATCTGTATATGTAATCGTATTAAACTTATTCATTTATTCATTTATAATTATTTCAAAAACTTTTAAACATAAAAAGATATTATAAAAAGTGGAAACTTTTCGCTTTAGTAATTAAAATTTTACTTTTTTTTTGTCCAATCAAAACAAATAAAATCAGTTAAAAGCTATAGAACTATATATAGGTTAAGTAGGAGCAAAGCAAAATATTATTGTCTCCTTTAGTAAACCTGAGAACCGTAATCCATGGGGAAGTGATATGTGGAGCCCTTTTGGGCCTTTGATCTTTTTCCTTCTTCGTCTTGGTGTTTTCATGCATGGCTGCATGCAGTGTGTCGTTAAAAATTTTGGGATAAAAGTAGTAAAAATCATGTAAAGAAAATTGACTGGGTTGAATGGTTAAGAGTTTTGTTTATGTGCTTGAGGTTCTGTGTTAAATTTTTTCCCTTGAATTTTAAGTATTTTTATTTCTATATCTAGCTTGCCACATCTAGATTATCTTTTATTTTTCGTGAGTTGTTAGCAAGAATAAGCTTGCTAATTTAGTGGTAAGGCTTTAGCTTACCTTTAAGTTTTAAGTTTGAATCTTACTATGCGCAAAATATGAATTATTTTTGTTTCTCCTTGTTGTGCCACCCGTACTGTCAGAAATTGAATTGAATTTAAAAATAAGGAAATTTGATTAGAATTTAGACCTCTAACGTTTCGTCCCTGTGACACCTTATACCCGACTCAACTGTTGGATCCGAATATAAAATGTCACATTTCGTTGCCGAAGCAACTCACTTTTCCATTTTTTTTTTTTTGAAAAGGAAACGTAGTGGTAAAATTATTTTATAAAAAAGTTCGGCAGCATTTTTGCCTATTTTACATAAAACTCCCTGCAAAATTTAGATTTTCACAAATTACCCACATTCAAATTATCTCTCAAATCAATTCCCAACACTACGATTTCTCAAAACATATCAATAAAATAGATTTCTATGCTTTACTATTTTATCAAAACATCAGTTATAAAATACTAGCTAAGAAAACATAATAAAAATATTTAAATTCAGTTTACGATATAATATTATATATTTATAAGCCTAGGTACATGCCATTTACATCAACAATAAAGTAAACTCTTCACCAACATTATTTGAGCTGAACTTCGATTCTTCGGATGCTGCTGGAACGATCTAACGAATTTAACTACCCGAGCACGGAAAAATAGACAAACCGTACGCTGAGCAATTTTTATGCTCAGTGGTGCTAATATAATATAAATCATTACATAAGTATTGGACACAAATTAATTAATAGAAAAAAACTAAAACATGATTATAAATATCATTAATAACATCACAATAAAAGAAAATTCGAATATTAATAAACTTTAATATTTTGATATTGACAAACCGAATAAAGAAAATAAGCTTTTTAATTAAATTCAAAATCGAGGAATTTATTTAATTTGCACAATATGGAAATTCAAATAAATTCAAGTTTTGTTTTTACTTTCTTTCAATTTAGACCCCGTACTAAAGTTTAGACTCATAACCAGATACACGAATCCATCACCCCGAATTGTTCAGCAACGATGGCTATCAGAGTAGTCCACGACCCTCTGGGAATCGGGACTGCCAATGACCCTCTGGGAATTGGGGCTAACAATAATAACAACTGACCGACTTGGCCTTTTCTCCCTTAACCCTCTGGGAATTGGGGAGATCTAAATTCTATGACATAAAGACTCTATGACATGCCAACTATATCTGATTTGGTCTAACTTAGTGAAACGGGGTAAAAACCAAATTTCATGATCCATTTCAATTCCATTTTCATGTAATTCTCATTTCAATTCCGTTTCATGTTCAAATCACATATCGCCTAATGTAAAATAGGCTTCCAATTTGAAACAGATTAAATATTTTCTTGCTCATCATCTAAAATCATAATACTCAAATCCAAATTATAACAATGAATTCGCTAATTTAGTCTTACGAAAACATAGTATTCATCTCGAAACATAATTTTATAAATATTAACTAAATTATTCAAACTCATCCAAAACTCATAAAAATAAAATAAATATAACTAGTCATATTAAATTAAATATTCTGAAGCTTTATGTAATGAAAATAAAATATTAGCACAAACCGAAGTTTTAATTGCTTTACTCATTTTCTTCGCCTTTCTCCTTCAAGATGTTCGCTTCGTTTTTAGCTACAATAGGAGTAATTCATTACGAAACAACATCATTTATCCATTCTAAAACTAAAACTAATAAAAACAAACTTAAATATGCATGATTATTCATATTGACAACTTAAGTTTTCTAGTCCGAAATTCGCATATCTTTAGGCTCGATTATCCATTTTCAATTTCGTCTTCACCAGATACTCATTGCTTCACAAGCTATCATTTAGCACCAATATTACACAAAGTGGTCAATGTTCTCTATTTCTCCATTAACATGACCAAATATACCAAATAAACTTTTCATCCATTTTTGTTTCTTTTTCACACTTCTAATAAGTTAGAACTCATCTTCTAATAATTTCCTATCCAAAAATATATCTACTTCACTTAAGTTTTCTAAGCTTCCATCAATGTCCTTTAATGGCAACTTTCAAAATACTTGATAAAATAAAAAAACTATTGGTATATATATGTAAAGCAAGATTCAAAGATTCAAAATCTAAATTTTTTTTTGAAGAAAAACCATACCTTACACTTGAATTTGAAGGAAAATGATGGAAGAAAGTTTTTTTTTCTTTCCCCCCTTTGTTTGACGTGAAAAAGAAAGAAGATGAGAAAGATGTTATCTTTCTCTCTTTTTTTTTTCTCTTTTATATATATATATATATATATATATTAATATTAATTAATAAAATATTATTACTTAATTAAAAAATCATTTAAAAGTCATCGTGAAACCATTGATTTTTATTAAGTAATGAAAAATTTTCTATTAAGTCCTTTCTATCAAAATAAAATAGGATAATACACTTTAGTCTCTATACTTTTCTAACTTATTCAATTTAATCCCTGAACTTGATATCGAATTTTTAACTTAACCATAAACTCCTACTAATAATCCTCTGTGTTTTCATATTTGACGGTTGATAAACCATAAAAGTAATATGTTTTTAATCCCATTCTTGACACGTTTTTGGATGATTTATTATGTAAATTAGTGAATTTGATGCTCCTAATCCTTTAAATTTATGTTTCTATACTTAGGTGAGCATAGGGAAGTGAAAGGAGCGAAAAACGGGCCAAAATCAGACAAAAAGAGCTGTTTTCAGGAACCACAGGGGATGGGGCTGGCCACACGCCCATGTGCTAGCCCGTGTCGATATCGCTCCCTGTTTCCCAAACACGCTGAAAAACCCAATTTTTAGGCTTTCTGAGCATTCTAAAGTCTATAAATACACACTAGAAGAGGACCTAAGGGGGCACGCAGAGAAGAATGAAAAAAGACTCGAAGAACGCCATCAGATTCATTTCAGAAGCGGATCTCCTTCAAGATTGAAGATCTCCATTCAATTTATTTAGAAGTTTTATTGGGTTTCTTTATGTCTTGTTGTTTTCCTAACTTTAAGATGATGTTATTCCAGATTATAAACTAAATTCCCTAGATACCTAGGGAAGATGAAACCTATATGAATCTTATTATTTGATTTCTGAATTACATGATAAATACTTGATTCTTGTACTAATTATGTATGCTTATTTCGTGTTTTAATATTTTCAGGATATTAATTCATGCTTAATGTGTTTATCTCAGTGGAGCAAAAGTCCCTGTTTAAGAGTAGATCTAGCATAACTGAGTGGAGTTGCAAGCAATCCTAGAAATAAGACGACATAAACCTACCGGATTAGAGTCAAATCTAATAGGGGGATCCATAGATCGAGTTAATGCGACTATAGGGGTTTTAATTAGAAAGAGATTTCAATTAATTAACCTAGAGTCAGTTGTTTTTACTCTCGAAAGAGATATTAACATAATTTAGGGATTTCTACGGATCAAGGCACAAGTGAATAAATCGTTTAATTCAGATTCAGAATAATAAGTGAAGTCTATGTGGATTCTTTCCTGGGTATTGTCTATCTCATTGGTTTTATTCGATTATTTTCTTAATTCATTCTCTGTTGCGTTATTAGTAATTAGTTTAGTTTATTTTAGATTAAAAACAATTCCTTCAATTTATCGGCTAAATAATAGAAAGATAGTAATTACTAGTACTTTTAGTCCTCGTGGATACGATATTCTCGACTCACCATAGCTATACTATTATTCGATAGGTGCGCTTGCATTTGTCGTAAATTTAGTTAGTTTAGTGACCATCAACGGTTTTCTCTAAAAACAATCACAATTTCTTATACTATTATTTATTTATATATCGCTTATTCAAGGACTTCTACCATAAATATTCTTCTTCTCTTTTTTTTTTATTTAAAGTGGGGATGTTACAATCCCACTTTCTTTCCCCTCAATCTTCTTTTTGTTGTTTTTTTCTTTCACATGATTTCTTTTGCTATAACTCTTTCTGCGGAATTTCTTTTGCTTCCTACTTCTTTTATTGTTTATTTTCTTTTCTTTTTGATGTTCCATTAAATAGCAAATAACACTATGGTGTTCACTTCATTGACGCCCTATATTCTGTCTTGTCACCATCTCAATTGTGTTTCTTCCTATTTTAATCTTCAAGTAAGTGTAATTCGATAGTTTTGTTTTAAGAAGATTGTTTCAGTGTCCTTGGGAGGTTTGTTGGATTAATTTTGGTTGAATGATGTTCTAATTGATGATGAATCTATTAGGTGGGATTGTGAGGCGCAAACTCTTTCGACGAGTTGAGGATTTCGATAATTTTCTCTTCGAGGGTTAGTGTCAGAACACCCAAGTTAGGGTCTGGTTGGCGATAAATTAACTTGTTAGGGTCGAATTCCTTTTTTATAAATGGTCGAATGTTTTAGGAAGTAAGGGCCGAATATTTATAAGTGGTTATTAATTGGTCAAATTGTGGATATGTCTGTAGAATTTTGTTGTTGTTGTGGTGTAAACATCTCGAGAAAATAGTCATGTGTGTCTTTAACACGAAAACTAGTAAAACTGTGCAAAATCAAATTTGCCAGTCGACGCCACATGATAAACCGTAATCTACACATATTTTAACCCCATGCTTGGCTTAATTTTGGATGATTTTTCCATTGAATTTGATGAATTCGATGCTCTTAATCTCTTAATTTCATTTTTTATACTCAGGAGAGCTTAGGAAGTCGAAAGGAACGAGAAACTGGTCAAAAAGGGGCAAAACGGGCCTACTTAGGAAATCAACACGGCCTGGACCATTGGACACGGCCGTGTGTTTCGAGCAACAACCTAGACACGGCCTGGACTATCGACCATGGGCAGATCACACGGCCATGTGTGGCGAGCAGGATCGACCACGACCAAGGGAGTCCACCACAGGCGTGTCCCTGCCGTGGCCAAGATGAGTTTCATTCGGATTAGGATACTTTTGGGCCAAGTAAGGCATATCAAAGCCTATATAAACACCCTAGGAGGCAACTTAAAAGGAGAGCTCGACAGGACGTCGAATAGACGCCGAGTAGAAGGAGAAGATACTCCAAGACAGCCGTCGGAAATAGCTTAGGAGAAGGATCTCCATCAAGACGGAGGATCTCCCATCAAGTTCTTTAAAAGTTTTTGGGTTTTCTTATGTTTTGTTGTTTTTCCTCTTTTACGATGTTTCCCTCTTTTAGTATGAACTAAACTCCCTAAATACCGAGGGAGGATGAAACCTAGATGAATCTTATTATTATTTGATTTATGAGATAAATACTTGTGCTTATTCTTAATTGTGAGTTCTTATTCTTGTTTTGATAATTCAGGTTGTAACACCCCTAACCCATATTCGTCGCCGAATTAGGGTTACGAGGCATGTACAAAGAAAATACAGTTTTCATACATTCACATAATTACATAGAGCTTATCCCCAAAATGCATATATATATATATATAAGATTTTACTAATTTAATATTAGTCTTAAATGATTATTCACACTTGATATGCAAATCATGTCTCACAGTTCAATCGAATTCATTTCAATTATAAATCATTTTATCAAGTCAAAATACATGTCTTAAAGTCACACAATTTGCCTAAAAAATACATACATAAATCATAAGTTTAACATTATAATAACGTATTTGAACTAAGCATATGATGTTTATTAGCCATGTACAAATGAAATCCAAAACCAAGTATACTTTCTATTTAATACCATGTGTTGCCGAATACATAACTTATGAGATTTATAACTTCAATTCACATTTAAGTAAAACATGTATATTTAATAATTGATATCACACAACTAAACACATCATGCTTATATATCATGACTAATCTAAATATATATATCTATCCATAAATATGTATACGATATGTACCTAGATTATAACCGAATATACCCACATACGCTTCATAATATCCATGCTTCATAATAATTTATATATATAGTTAACTTATACTTCTAACACTCACATTAAATTCTAACATCACTAACCTATGAACAAAACACAACTATGGTTCAATATAATCGAGTATACAAATGATTATTCATACCACATTACCCAACTCAAATGTTCATTTCACAAACATATATTTCCTTACCATATTCGATTTAACCTTGATTGAATTTGCACAAGCATATACGATATAAACCAACAATTATATCAAAAGCATGAAAAACATACTTAACCGAAAATTTAGCCATATTCGCATGGCTATTATATATACATGAACAAAAAGTTTTCATCTAAACAAAGTCAAAGTCTTTCCTATACATGCCTCTATCCGAAAACCAAAATGAAAGAGTACCAAATTAGATTGATAGTGTAGACGACTTTCTTGACGATCCCGATGAGCTTGTAGCCAGAACCTAATCTATAAAACAGAGGAGAACATTTCACACAAATAAGCTTACTAGCTTAGTAAGTCCTAAGCTCATGATAATATAACATTTAAACAATTAAACATTTAAATCATTCAACTTATGACATTGCACATAAACATTTAAGTATATTGATTTATACAAGGCCGAATACTAATAGTTCATTAACCTAAGTATTTGAATTTCATTTCCATAAACCTGTATCTCTTCGAAGCACAAATAAGTATATTATAAAAATCACATGCTCCAAATCGTATAAGTACAAACATTCATATCAACCATATTATCGTACAAATTTATTTAACTCTTAGCATTTCTATTTGAAAACCGAATCTCCATAATAATACATTCAAGCTCAAATTCATTCATATAATACTCATGCACATCAATCTTAACCTCAAATGTATATAACATTGTTCTCATAGTATTAACTCGACTCAAGTAACATTAAACATAACATATCTTACATGCTTACAGAGCCGTTAACTAGATACATTAGCTATGGTTTGCCTTGAACAAAATTTGGTTTCTCCTTTGTAAAACACATCACCAAGCATCAAGCACGCTAGGCGCTATAGCCCGATAAGTAACATCGGCACAAAGCTCCTAGGCTTAAAGCTCGAAATAAATCACCTAAGACTAGGCTCTGCTAGGCTTAAAGCCTGATACATTTCACCCCAAGACAAGGCTCGCTAGGCTTAAAGCCCGATACATTTCACCGGCACAAGGCATGCTAGGCTCAAGCCCGAATATCCACACATTTAACAATTCAATACACAATGCTCAATAATGAAATCCCAACATCTCATATTCTTTATACTACTTTCACTTATCGAACCGAACTCATCTAATCACATTACATTAAACAAAATAGTTTCACTTCAATACTATACACTCATATTCGGCTATATTATGTATTTATGCTTTAATTTCTAAAATTCATCATTCACTAAGTTCATAAATAATTTCATTGACATTAGAACGCTTAGGGACTTACCTCGGTTGTCGATAGTCCGTGCGAATCCTGGCTATTCGAGAACCTTCGTCTTTCCCGATCTAATTCTGCTTTTCTTTGCTCTTGATCTAAAACACATTAAAATTTATCTCATTCAAGCACATTTCATCTCAATTTAGTCCCAAAATACCTAAATGGGAAAATTACCATTTTACCCCTAATGTTTCATATTTTTACAATTTAGTCCTATTTGCACAAAACACAAAATACACAAAATTTCACTACACCACCTAAGGGCCGAATGTTCATAGGGACTATACAAGTCCATTTATTTCATTTATTTTTCATTTTAGCCCCTCAAAAATTTATTTTTGCAATTTAGCCCTAATTACTCAAAATCACCAAAAACCTCAATACAAAACATATTAATCTAACATATATTTTTCATAATTCATCAACTATCATCATAAAACTCATGAACTCATCAATGGTACATTTCAAAATATTCATCAAAATCAAAAATTCAAGCATGGGTCTTGAAGTATTCGAAGCAACGATTACAAAAACGTAGAAATTATCGAAAACCAATTAAAAACTAACCTTTAATTTAGCTTGTAAATAGCCGAATGTACAAAGCTCCAAAAACTTTTTCTTTTCTTTGTGTTATTCGGTGGAAGAAAGCATGAATAAAATTCCACTATCATGTTGGTTTTATTATAATATAGTTATAAATTATAAAATAAATATAATATAACCTTTAACATATAAAATAATACATAAAAAAACATGTTATATCACCATATTGCCATCCCTATATAACTTAAAATGGGCATATTGCCCTTTAAGGACTTCACTAAAATAAAGCCACATCAATTAGCCATAAATCAAATAAAAGGCCACTTTTACCACTTACGCGATTTAGTCCTTTTTACTTAATTGAGCACACAAACGATCAAATTTTCATACAAAACTTTCACACACATTAATTTACATATTATAGACTCGAATTATAATATTAAAATATTTCTCGGACTCGGATTCGTGGTCCCGAAACCACCGTTCCGATTAGGGTCAAATTCGGTCTGTTACAACTCTCCCCCCTTTAGGATTTTCGTCCCCGAAAATCTTACCGTTAAACAAGGTCGGATATTGTTGCCTCATTGAATCCTCAGGCTCCCACGTAGCCTCTTCAACTCCGTGACGATTCCATAGTACCTTCACTAATGGAATTCTTTTATTTCTCAACTCTTTTATTTCCCGAGCTAAGATACGGATCGGTTCTTCATCATATGTCAAATCAGATTGGATTTCAATCTCTGTCGGTGTGATCACATGAGACGGATCTGATCTGTACTTACGAAGCATCGAAACATGAAATACGTCATGTATCTTTTCTAACTCGTAGGGCAACTTCAACCTATAAGCAACAGCCCAATACGCTTCGGTGATTTCATAAGGTCCGATGAATCTCGGACTAAGTTTGCCTTCCGACCAAATCGGAATACCTTTTCCACGGAGAAACTTTCAAGAATACTCGATCTCCGATTTGAAATTCAATATCTTTACGCTTTAAGTCAAGATAAGACTTTTGTCGATCCCGAGGCGACTTTCAAAGTATTTCCGATCACGACCACTTTTTGTTCGGTTTCTTTAATCAAATCTACCCCGAGTATCTTATTCTCGTGAGCTCGATCTAGTATAATGGTGTTCGACATTTTCGCCCGCACAAGGCTTCATAAGGTGCCATTTTGATACTAGATTGAAAGCTATTATTGTAAGCAAATTCAATCTAATGTAGGTATCGTTCCCACGCACTTCAAACTCGAGAACGCAACATCTCAACATGTCTTCAAGTATCTAAATAGTTCGCTCGGATCGACCGCCCTCGCTGCATCTCTGGATGAAAGGTCAGACTAAAATGAAGTTTAGTGCCTAAAGCATCTTGCAACTTCTTCCAAAACCGCTGGCGATGTGAATCTCGGGTCTCTGTGTCAAACAAATGGAACTCGGTACACCATGCAATCTCACAACTGTGATACATACAATTCGCAAGTTTTATCGAGTGAATAGTCCGCATTTAACTGGTACAAAATGAGCCGATTTGGTCGGTCTATCAACTATAACCCAAACGGCATCTTTCTTACTCGGTGTCATAAGGAGACCGGATACAAAATCCATTGTAATTCTATCCCATTTCCATTCGGGTATCATGATTGGTCAAGTAGTCCGGATGGCACTTGATGCTCACTTTATACTTGGCGACAAACTAAGCATTTCAAACAAATTCGGATATATCTCGTTTCATGCCGTGCCACCAATAGAATTGTTTCAAATCGTTATACATTTTTGTGCTACCCGGATGTATCGATAGTCGACCACTATGGGCCTCACTCGAATCATCTATATCAAATCCGAGTTCTTCTAACACACATTCGGCTTTTAAAATTCAAACGATCATTTGCATCAATCAAAAATCGATTCGCACATTTTTCACACCGAATTCGACTAGTAATCAAATCTTTGTCAACTTTCTCATGCATCACAAATTTGCTGAATAAACATCGGTCTTGCTTGTAACTCGGCTATGATCGAACCATCACCGACATAGCTATCTGCGCGTTCATTGCACGAAAGAGCAAACAATGATTTTTGACTTAACGATCCGCAACAACATTAGCTTTTCCCGATGGTAGTCAATCACCAATTCATAGTCTTTCAACAATTCCAACCACTGCGTTGTCTTAAATTCGTGTCTTTTGAGTCATCAAATACTTGGACTTTTATGATCCGAGTAAACATGGCATTTCTCGCCGAATAAGTAATGACGCCAAATCTTGATCATGAACACAATGGTCGCAAGCTCCAAATCATGCGTCGGGTAATTTCTTTCATGCGGCTTCAATTGTCTTGATGCGTAGGCTACTACTACTGCCTTCCCGCATCAATAATACGCACCCAAACCATTTAAGGAAGCATCGAATACACAACAAATTCCTTACCCGACTCAGCCGAGCTAACACTCGAGAGCTTCCACTGAAAGGGCTTTCAACTGATCGAAACTCTTCTGACAATTTTCCGACCACTTGAACTTTACATCTTTCTGTAGTAGCTTTGTCAAAGGTGTAGCTATTACAGAAAAACCTTTCACAAACCGTCTATAGTAGCCCGCAAGTCCCAGAAAACTTCGAATCTCAAAAACATTCTTCGGTGGCTTCCAATCAAGTATAGCCGAAATTTTGTTCGGATCGACTCGAATACCTGATGCTGAAACAACATGTCCCAAAAAGCTGACCTCTTTCATCCAGAACTCACACTTACTAAACTTCGTGATACAACTGTTGATCTCTCAAAGTTCGTAGCACTAATCTCAAATGCTCGGCATGCTCGGTTTCATTTTTAGAATAGATCAGTATATCATCAATAAACACTACTACAAACCGATCCAAAATTGTCTCAAAAACTCGATTCATTAGATCCATAAAAAGCAAAGAGTGCATTAGTAAGTCCAAAAGGCATAACCAGAAACTCAAAATGTCCGTACCTCGTTCGAATGCGGTCTTTGGTACATCTCAGATCTCTCGACTCATGAATCGATAATAGCCTCGATCTCAAATCTATCTTCAAAAATACTCAAGCCCTTTTAGCTGATCAAACAAGTCATCAATCCGAGGTAACGGGTATTTATTCTTTATAGTTACCTTATTTAGTTGCCGATAGTCGATACACATTCGCATGGTCCCATCTTTCTTTTCACAAATAAAACCGGTGCACCCCAAGGAGAGAAGCTCGGTCGTGCAAAGCCCCTATCTCACAATTCTTGTAATCGCGCTTTCAACTCTTTTAACTCCGTAGGTGCCATCCGATACGAGAGCTATCGAAATCGGAGTCGTTCCCTGTACTAATTCAATGCCGAACTCAATCTCTCGTGATCGTGGTAAGCCCTAGTTCTTCAGAAACACATCCGGGTATTCACACACAACCTGCACATGATTCAATATGCTTTTCGGACACTTTATTATCCAAAGACATACGCCAAATAAGTTTCACACCCTTTTCTCACATATTTCCTGGGCTAACATCGAAGATATTATCAGTAGGAAACCCACTTAAATCACTCGGATTCAATTACGATAATCTCCCGCTTCGACATCTCAAATCAATTAGCTTTCTTTTACAATTCACCATCGCATCATGTGAAGTTAACTACCCATTCCCAAAATTATATCGAACTCATCGAAGGGCAACAACATTAAATCGGCTGGAAAGCAAGAATCCCGAATCATCAACGGGCAACCTTTACACACTTTATTAACAAGCACACATCTACCCAAAGGGTTGGACACACGAATCACAAACTCGGTGAGACTCAATCGCGTAGTCTTACCGAATACTAGAGTTTCACACACATATGAATGAGTCGAACCAGGATCAATCAATGCAATCACAGTAGTATCATAAAGGGTGAAAGTACCGGTAATGACATCGGGGGAGGAAGCATCCTCTCTGGCTCGTGTGGCATAAGCTCTAGCTGGAGCTCTAGCCTCAGATCGAACTACAGTGTTCTTCGTTCCTCTCTGACTACCACCTACATTGCTTGAATGTCCGGGTGGCTCGCCTCGCACGATGTGTGTTGCTCGACTTAATGTTTTGAACTGTATTCTGCTCAACTAACATCGGACATTCTCTAATAAAATGATCTGACGATCCGCATTTAAAGCAAGACCGATCATGGAATCTACAACTCCCGGAATGCCATTTCCCACAGTGCTTGCATTCAACTCGATTCTGTGGAACGTTACCAACACTGGCCATCGAGGTAGCTCGAGAGCCCACCGGAGGTCGATCACGCCTAGGTAAATCTGAAGTAGCTTTATGTCGGTGAAGTCATCTCTCGAACTTCTTAGATGTGGAATGGAAATTCTTACCCGACAATCTCTTACGAGTGTCTCTAGCTTCGCCTCTCACCTTTCTTTTCTCCTTCCCGAGTTCTTCACTTTGCAAGCTCGCTCGACTAGTGTCACAAACTCTTTGATTTCAAGAATGCCAACAAGCAACTTTAAATCTTCATTCAAACCGTCTTCGAACCTTTTGCACATAATGGCTTCAGTTGATACACATTCCCGAGCATATCGGCTCAATCGACAAATTTTCACTCATATTCAGTCACGGTCATTTGCCCTTGTTTTAGTTTAAGAAATTCTTTTCGCTTTTTATCAACGAATCTTTGATGATATATTTCTTGTGGAATTCATGCTTTGAAAGAAATCCCACGTCACTTTTTCTTTCTAAACTCACGATACTAGTGTATTCCACCGTGATATGCAATGTCCCAAGTAAAGATATAGCACACTTTAGGCATTCATCCGGAGTACAAGATAGCTCATCAAGTACCGAATAGTGTTATCAAGCCACATTTCACCGCTCTGCGTCATCATCATCGTTGGCCTCAATTCTTCGCCCCAAATTTCTTGATTTTATCAATCTGGAGGCCTACTAGATCTCATCGGATCTATCATCGAAGTCTTTGAAGGTATCGGAGTTGAATTATTCGGGGTGGAGGTTGGTGTACAAAGGGTTAGTCTCGAATAATCTGGGTAAACCACTCGCTTCATCATCCGATAGAAGGCTTGTTTAGCCTCCCCTCGTGGCTACCCGAATCGGTCGAGAGTCTCACGGCACCGATCCGTGTGCACGGTCGCACTACACTCTCTACATCATCCGCTACGGCTCTTTTTCGTGATCGGTGTCCATTTACTATATAAAACACACGATTCGTAATGTCGAAGTCACCACACTATCAATATATGATAAAGGCATGTATAGTTAGACTCACACGCGCTACGGTAGTCCTAGAATCGACTAAACTGTAAGCTCTGATACCAATAAAATGTAACACCCCTAACCCATATTCGTCGCCGAATTAGGGTTACGAGGCATGTACAAAGAAAATACAGTTTTCATACATTCACATAATTACATAGAGCTTATCCCCAAAATGCATATATATATATATATATAAGATTTTACTAATTTAATATTAGTCTTAAATGATTATTCACACTTGATATGCAAATCATGTCTCACAGTTCAATCGAATTCATTTCAATTATAAATCATTTTATCAAGTCAAAATACATGTCTTAAAGTCACACAATTTGCCTAAAAAAATACATACATAAATCATAAGTTTAACATTATAATAACGTATTTGAACTAAGCATATGATGTTTATTAGCCATGTACAAATGAAATCCAAAACCAAGTATACTTTCTATTTAATACCATGTGTTGCCGAATACATAACTTATGAGATTTATAACTTCAATTCACATTTAAGTAAAACATGTATATTTAATAATTGATATCACACAACTAAACACATCATGTTATATATCATGACTAATCTAAATATATATATCTATCCATAAATATGTATACGATATGTACCTAGATTATAACCGAATATACCCACATACGCTTCATAATATCCATGCTTCATAATAATTTATATATATAGTTAACTTATACTTCTAACACTCACATTAAATTCTAACATCACTAACCTATGAACAAAACACAACTATGGTTCAATATAATCGAGTATACAAATGATTATTCATACCACATTACCCAACTCAAATGTTCATTTCACAAACATATATTTCCTTACCATATTCGATTTAACCTTGATTGAATTTGCACAAGCATATACGATATAAACCAACAATTATATCAAAAGCATGAAAAACATACTTAATCGAAAATTTAGCCATATTCGCATGGCTATTATATATACATGAACAAAAAGTTTTCATCTAAACAAAGTCAAAGTCTTTCCTATACATGCCTCTATCCTAAAACCAAAATGAAAGAGTACCAAATTAGATTGATAGTGTAGACGACTTTCTTGACGATCCCGATGAGCTTGTAGCCAGAACCTAATCTATAAAACAGAGGAGAACATTTCACACAAATAAGCTTACTAGCTTAGTAAGTCCTAAGCTCATGATAATATAACATTTAAACAATTAAACATTTAAATCATTCAACTTATGACATTGCACATAAACATTTAAGTATATTGATTTATACAAGGCCGAATACTAATAGTTCATTAACCTAAGTATTTGAATTTCATTTCCATAAACCTGTATCTCTTCGAAGCATAAATAAGTATATTATAAAAATCACATGCTCCAAATTGTATAAGTACAGCATTCATATCAACCATATTATCGTGCCAAATTTATTTAACTCTTAGCATTTCTATTTGAAAACCGAATCTCCATAATAATACATTCAAGCTCAAATTCATTCATATAATACTCATGCACATCAATCTTAACCTCAAATGTATATAACACTGTTCTCATAGTATTAACTCGACTCAAGTAACATTAAACATAACATATCTTACATGCTTACCTGAGCCGTTAACTAGATACATTAGTTATGGTTTGCCTTGAACAAAATTCAGTTTCTCCTTTGTAAAACACATCACCGGCATCAAGCCTGCTAGGCGTTATAGCCCGATAAGTAACACCGGCACAAAGCCTGCTATGCTTAAAGTCTGAAATAAATCACCGGCACTAGGCCTACTAGGCTTAAAGCCCGATACATTTCACCGGCACAAGGCCTGCTAGGCTTAAAGCCCGATACATTTCACCGGCACAAGGCCTGCTAGGCTCGAAGCCCGAATATCCACACATTTAACAATTCAATACACAATGCTCAATAATGAAATCCCAACATCTCATATTCTTTATACTACTTTCACTTATCGAACCGAACTCATCTATTCACATTGCATTAAACAAAATAGTTTCACTTCAATACTATACACTCATATTCGGGTATATTATGTATTTATGCTTTAATTTCTAAAATTCATCATTCACTAAGTTCATAAATAATTTCATTGACATTAGAACGCTTAGGGACTTACCTCGGTTGTCGATAGTCCGTGCGAATCGGCTATTCGAGAACCTTCGTCTTTCCCCGATCTAATTCCGTTTTTCTTTGATCTTGATCTAAAACACATTAAAATTTATCTCATTCAAGCACATTTCATCTCAATTTAGTCCCAAAATACCTAAATGGGAAAATTACCTTTTTACCCCTAATGTTTCATATTTTTACAATTTAGTCCTATTTGCACAAAACACAAAATACACAAAATTTCACTACACCACCTAAGGGCCGAATGTTCATAGGGACTATACAAGTCCATTTATTTCATTTATTTTTCATTTTAGCCCCTCAAAAATTTATTTTTGCAATTTAGCCCTAATTACTCAAAATCACCAAAAACCTCAATACAAAACATATTAATCTAACATATATTTTTCATAATTCATCAACTATCATCATAAAACTCATGAACTCATCAATGGTACATTTCAAAATAATCATCAAAATCAAAAATTCAAGCATGGGTCTTGAAGTATTCGAAGCAACGATTACAAAAACGTAAAAATTATCGAAAACTGATTAAAAACTAACCTTTAATTAATGTACAAAGCTCCAAAAACTTTTTCTTTTCTTTGTGTTATTCGGTGGAAGAAAGCATGAATAAAATTCCACTATCATGTTGGTTTTATTATAATATAGTTATAAATTATAAAATAAATATAATATAACCTTTAACATATAAAATAATACATAAAAAAAACATGTTATATCACCATATTGTCGTCCACTATAACTTAAAATGGGCATATTGCCCTTTAAGGACTTCACTAAAATAAAGCCACATCAATTAGCCATAAATCAAATAAAAGGCCACTTTTACCACTTACGCGATTTAGTCCTTTTTACTTAATTGAGCACACAAACGATCAAATTTTCATACAAAACTTTCACACACATTAATTTACATATTATAGACTCGAATTATAATATTAAAATATTTCTTGGACTCGGATTCGTGGTCCCGAAACCACCGTTCCGATTAGGGTCAAATTCGGTCTGTTACACAGGTTATTGATTCAAGTCGAATGTGCTTATTCAGTGGAGGAAAAGTCCCTGTTTAAGAGTAGATCAACACAATTAAGCTGAGTTGATCGCAACCCTAGAGATAGGACGACAAAAATCTACCGGATTAGGGTCAAACCTAATAAGGGAATCCATAGATCGAGTTAATGCGACAATAGGGGTTTTAATTAGAAAGAGATTTCAATTAATCAACCTAGAGTCAGTTGTTAGTAGCCTCGAGAGAGGTATTAATTTCTACGGATTAAGCCAAGTGAATAAATCGCATGAATCAAAAGTAATAAGTGAAGTCTAGGTGGATTCTTCCTTAGGTATTGTTTATCTCATATAAGTTGTCCAAAAGTATTTTCCCCAATTTACCCTCTGTCGCGTTCATAGTTAGTTAAATTAGTTAATATATTTTAGATTAAAAATAAATCCCCTTAATTATTAGGCTAGATAATAAAAAGATAGTTAATACTAGTACTCTTGGTCCTTGAGGATATGATATTCCGGACTCACCACAGATATACTACTGTTCGATAGGTGCGCTTGCCTTTGTCGAAATAATAGTTAGTTTCGAGCTCCATCACCACACGACTGTGTGTCGGGTTGTGTGAGCCGCACTGGCGTGTGGTTGGTCATGTGTCGGGCCATGTGAGCCATACGAGCGTGTAGTTGGCTGTGTGGGCCACACGGGCCTATCAGGTAAGAGCGTGTAGGCCACACGGGCGTGTGGGTCCGTTCTAAGCATATTAGTATAGGTTGTGTTTTAGGTCATTGGTTCGAGGTTAGCGATAGTACTGTATCTGTTATATGGTTACGTTTGTAACTGATAGAGACTGTCTCGTATGTTAATGATGTATGTACATTTTTTGAAAGCATGCTAAGTTCTGTAAAATGGTATATTTGATCTGCAAATCTGTATTCACTATTAGCATATTCTGATCTGCTGTGTTTGCAATTAAGCATGATTAATCTGGGTATATCATGATATGAGATTTGATTTGCATATAACTTTATGGCAAATCTAATTTGTTGTTGTTGGAGTTTAACACATTTGCTCTGTAAGGCATGGAATCTCATGCCTATTGATTTATGTTAAATATAAGATTGCATGTTCAACATGTTTATCGTTCTGATTCTATATTTGCATGCCATGACCCATTGCATGGGGTGGGGATGATATGGTAAGGAGGAAGTTCCGGTTGTTTAATGATCTACACTATCTGGTGGTTTAACCACATATCTGTTCTGGTAGCTTGACTGCAAAGATGGTAACTCGACCACAATTATATGTCGGTGTGTTTTAGATACACGAATTCTGGGGAATTTTATTTGGCATCTAGCGGAGTTGAGTAGGAAATTTTTTAAATTAAAATATGCATTATGCTTTTCTGAAAAAATATTGCATTGACATAATCATGCATTCTCAGTTTTGCTCGATTGATCGTCATAAAATTCTTTGTGATATTGTGATCTGTTTATTACATTATCTGTACTTATGCTTGAGTTAAGTCACACACTGAGCTTCATAGCTCACCCATTTACTTTATCTCCTCAGGTAATTCACAGGATTAGAGATTAGCGGCATCTCAGAAGCTCGGATTGGGTTTTTCTCTCATAAGATGGTTTAGTTTAATTATTAATTAAATTTTCTGGACTTTTGAACTAATTTTCGGACTTTATTTTTGGTTTTTGGTTTTCTGTCGGATATTAGTTAAATGGTTTAAATAGTTCGTCTGATTTATGCTTTTCAAAATAAAATAAAATGAGCTCCATTTCATCAGTTGACCTCTATAAGACGTTTTTTGTGCAATCGTCACGAGTTTTGATCCGTGGCCCGCGACACAAATACCAATATAAAAATGATACATGCATTGATACAATAGTGACTACTTTGATTTGAATCCCTAATTTAATTTGTTAGCCATACTTACGTTGGTAATGTAATTCTATAATAATAAAATATCATTCTTTAAACTTTTTACACTGCCTTAATCGCAACAAGTATATAATACAAAATCAATTTGTGAAGGAAATTATAATCCTTAATTAAGAAATTTTAGATACAGTAAAAGAGATTTTTACTTAAGAAGTCAAAGTTAGAATTGTTTGGATTGAAGTAATATAAAGGAAAGAAAATCCAACATAAAGAGATTTTATTTCTCTCATTGGATAGTTTTCTTCTTATTTCGATAGGGAAAAGTTAAGGGAATTAAATATTCTTTATTTTCTCTTAAAATATGAAATTTTTAATTACGTCAAAATGGAGGGTTAAAAATATATATTTTTTTAAAGTTAGAAGGTTAAATAAGTCATTATGGGTTTTTGTATTTGTTCAAATATGGTCATCATATATGTCAGCTGAATCTTAGTTTGGCCGGCATTGATATTGTTGTTAGCATAGGAGGACTTGAGTTTGAATGCGTTGAAGTAAGTTTATTCTCTCATTTAAGAGTTAGAAAAGGGTTATGACTTATAAATAATTTTCAATAGTGTATTAAAAAATTATCATCTTATATAAATATAAATATGAGGTTGGGAAAGATGCATGATTAAGGTTGGTGATTAATATATTTAATTTTTAAAAATTAAAAATAACTATAAAGTAATTTTAATGTTTAATTCAATAAAAAATCAACTCCAATTTTTTTATGAGATCCTAAAAACATAAGCAAAGCCGAAGCCCGTGTGAAAAGGTCAAAGGACAAATGGACAGCCACCAATGCGATGGTCAACTCAAACATTGAAGCAAGTATTACAAAGAATTTGAACCAGAAAGTTAATGGATAGCAAGGTAGTTATTAAGCAATCTCAAGACTTAGTAATCTAAAATAATGCAAAAATAGTTACAACATTTGTCCAAATTAACATTCCTAACTTTAATCTCAAGTAGCCCAACTTATTCTATTCCTTTCATTTGGGGCTAAATTAAATTAAATCAGTGACAATTAATTAAATTATTCAATCATCGAAACTTGTTGTTCTAATTTAGAATTGGCATAAATTTTAGTGTTAATGTTATTCCAATTGAGATTCATGAACCATATTAATTAAACTCGTTTTAAAGTACAAGTGAAATTAAGTTGCTAGCTAGAACCAAAATCAAATGACGGCTACAGCTTATCGAGTTTCTACCAAAATTTCTAATTGCCGGCTGCTTGTGTTAGGGGCAACCCCAGCCTTTTCTCTGATATAATGTTATGTTAATCAACACGCGGTGGCTTCAAATTTGATGTTTATACAGCACACTTCCATCGCAAGAAATCAGCCCACTCATCCTATATATATAAAACAACACTATCCACAATAATCTCTTCATTACAAACCAGTCATCTTACAACATTCCTTCATTTACTTCACCGTATCCTTGATCTAATTGCAATCTTGTGTTTCGCAACCATGGCTGCTTTCATCTTTTACGTAACACTATTCACGTTAATGGCGAGTACCTCTCGAGCAGACGCTGCTCAAACTTCAGCGGCAGCTTTACTTTTAAGGGTGGACCAATCAGGGAAAGGAGACTATGAAAAGATACAAGACGCCATTGATGCAGTACCATCAAACAATAAAGAAGTGGTTTTCATATTGGTTAATCCGGGAATCTATAACGAAAGGATTGTTGTGCCTGCCGACAAGCCTTTTATTACGTTAAGTGGCTCAAAGCCAAATGACACTGTAATTACTGGGAGTGACAGTGGGAATATATTGAATCAGCTACTTTCACTGTGTTGGCTTCAGATTTTGTTGGCGGATATCTCACAATTCAGGTATATATAACATCTCCATCCATGTTCATGTAGAGTGTAGAATGCACAATTATTTTTCGAGTTAATTGAATGTTTGTGTATAACTTTGGTGAATAGAATACGTACGGGCCTGGAGCTAAAGCAGTGGCATTACGAGTGTCTGGAGATAGGGCCGCTTTCTTTGGATGCAGAATTCTATCTTACCAGGATACATTGCTAGATGACACCGGAAGACATTATTACAGCAATTGTTACATTGAAGGAGCCGTGGACTTCATTTTTGGGAATGCCGCTTCCCTTTTTGAGGTAACATATTTTAGCAATCGGTTACTTGGTAATATTCTATAAGTGTCGGATACATAAATGTGTTCAAAATATTTGGAGGATCTTCAAGAGATTATATCCCATATGGTCATGTCCAAGTATGTGTTGGATATGAGGATTTTAAGTGAACGAAAAGTAACTTACATATGAATTTGTGTGGCGGTTATTTCAGAGGTGTCATTTACATACGCTCTCAGAAGAAGATGCATCAATTACAGCCCAACGAAGGGAGTCACCATCAGAAGAGACAGGGTTTAAATTCCTGGGTTGCAAGATAACTGGGGTGAGGACTGCTGTATTAGGAAGGCCATGGGGCCCATATTCCAAAGTCATATTTGCCCTAACATATATGTCCAATGTCATACTACCCCAGGGTTGGGATGACTGGGGCGACTCATCCAAGCAAAGGTAACATAAAAGAAGTGCAATGTAATATGTTTATCTATTTGTTTATCATTTTAAATTTGAATCGAAGCTTAACAATTTTCCTGTCTGATATTTGCAGCACGGTGTTCTACAGAGAATATAAATGTTATGGACCAGGAGCCAATAATAGGAAAAGAGTTGAATGGTCGCAACAGTTGACGACCAAAGAGGCGGAAATTTTCTTGACAAAAAACATGATTGGCGGCAAGAGTTGGATCAGATCTACCCCCAAACGTTTTAAGAAAGCTTCTTCTGCCATTTCTAACAATTCCACCGCCCATTAATTCTTCATCATCCACAACATTAATTAATTATTGTTAGCCCATGTTGTAATATTGATTTCTTTATTCTTTTTCTCTACCTCTTAAAAGATTGATCTGTATATGTAATCGTATTAAACTTATTCATTTATTCATTTATAATTATTTCAAAAACTTTTAAACATAAAAAGATATTATAAAAAAGTGGAAACTTTTCGCTTTAGTAATTAAAATTTTACTTTTTTTTTTGTCCAATCAAAACAAATAAAATCAGTTAAAAGCTATAGAACTATATATAGGTTAAGTAGGAGCAAAGCAAAATATTATTGTCTCCTTTAGTAAACCCGAGAACCGTAATCCATGGGGAAGTGATATGTGGAGCCCTTTTGGGCCTTTGATCTTTTTTCCTTCTTCGTCTTGGTGTTTTCATGCATGGCTGCATGCAGTGTGTCGTTAAAAATTTTGGGATAAAAGTAGTAAAAATCATGTAAAGAAAATTGACTGGGTTGAATGGTTAAGAGTTTTGTTTATGTGCTTGAGGTTCTGTGTTAAATTTTTTCCCTTGAATTTTAAGTATTTTTATTCCTATATCTAGCTTGCCACATCTAGATTATCTTTTATTTTTCGTGAGTTGTTAGCAAGAATAAGCTTGCTAATTTAGTGGTAAGGCTTTAGCTTACCTTTAAGTTTTAAGTTTGAATCTTACTATGCGCAAAATATGAATTATTTTTGTTTCTCCTTGTTGTGCCACCCGTACTGTCAGAAATTGAATTGAATTTAAAAATAAGGAAATTTGATTAGAATTTAGACCTCTAACGTTTCGTCCCTGTGACACCTTATACCCGACTCAACTGTTGGATCCGAATATAAAATATCACATTTCGTTGCCGAAGCAACTCACTTTTCCATTTTTTTTTTTGAAAAAGGAAACGTAGTGGTAAAATTATTTTATAAAAAAGTTCGGCAGCATTTCTGCCTATTTTACATAAAACTCCCAGCAAAATTTAGATTTTCACAAATTATCCACATTCAAATTATCTCTCAAATCAATTCCCAACACTACGATTTCTCAAAACATATCAATAAAATAGATTTCTATGCTTTACTATTTTATCAAAACATTAGTTATAAAATACTAGCTAAGAAAACATAATAAAAATATTTAAATTCAGTTTACGACATAATATTATATATTTATAAGCCTAGGTACATGCCATTTACATCAACTATAAAGTAAACTCTTCACCAACATTATTTGAGCTGAACTTCGATTCTTCGTATGCTGCTGGAATGATCTAACAAATTTAACTACCCGCGCACGGAAAAATAGACAAACCGTACGCTGAGCAAATTTTAGGCTCAGTGGTGCTAATATAATATAAATCATTACATAAGTATTAGACACAAATTAATTAATAGAAAAAAACTAAAACATGATTATAAATATCATTAATAACATCACAATAAAAGAAAATTCGAATATTAATAAACTTTAATATTTTGATATTGACAAACCGAATAAAGAAAATAAGCTTTTTAATTAAATTCAAAATCGAGGAATTTATTTAATTTGCACAATATGGAAATTCAAATAAATTCAAGTTTTGTTTTTACTTTCTTTCAATTTAGACCCCGTACTAAAGTTTAGACTCATAACCAGATACACGAATCCATCACCTCGAATTGTTTAGCAACGATGGCTATTAGAGTAGTCCACGACCCTCTGGGAATTGGGACTGCCAATGACCCTCTGGGAATTGGGACTAACAATAATAACAACTGACCGACTTGGCCTTTTCTCCCTTAACCCTCTGGGAATTGGGGAGATCTAAATTCTCTGACATAAAGACTCTATGACATGCCAACTATATCTGATTTGGTCTAACTTAGTGAAACGGGGTAAAAACCAAATTTCATGATCCATTTCAATTCCATTTTCATATAATTCTCATTTCAATTCCGTTTCATGTTCAAATCACATATCGCCTAATGTAAAATAGGCTTCCAATTTGAAACAGATTAAATATTTTCTTGCTCATCATCTAAAATCATAATACTCAAATCCAAATTATAACAATGAATTCGCTAATTTAGTCTTACGAAAACATAGTATTCATCTCGAAACATAATTTTATAAATATTAACTAAATTATTCAAACTCATCCAAAACTCATAAAAATAAAATAAATATAACTAGTCATATTAAATTAATTATTCTGAAGCTTTATGTAATGAAAATAAGATATTAGCACAAACCGAAGTTTTAATCGCTTTACTCCTTTTCTTCGCCTTTCTCCTTCAAGATATTCACTTCGTTTTTAGCTACAATAGGAGTAATTCATTACGAAACAACATCATTTATCCATTCTAAAACTAAAACTAATAAAAACAAACTTAAATATGCATGATTATTCATATTGACAACTTAAGTTTTCTAGTCCGAAATTTGCATATCTTTAGGCTCAATTATCCATTTTCAATTTCGTCTTCACCAGATACTCACTGCTTCACAAGCTATCATTTAGCACCAATATTACACAAAGTGGTCAATGTTCTCTATTTCTCCATTAACATGACCAAATATACCAAATAAACTTTTCATCCATTTTTGTTTCTTTTTCACACTTCTAACAAGTTAGAACTCATCTTCTAATAATTTCCTATCCAAAAATATATCTACTTCACTTAAGTTTTCTAAGCTTCCATCAATGTCCTTTAATGGCAACTTTCAAAATACTTGATAAAATAAAAAACTATTGGTATATATATGTAAAGCAAGCTTCAAAGATTCAAAATCTAAATTTTTTTTTGAAGAAAAACCATACCTTACACTTGAATTTGAAGGAAAATGATGGAAGAAAGTTTTTTTTTCTTTCCCCCCTTTGTTTGACGTGAAAAAGAAAGAAGATGAGAAAGATGTTATCTTTCTCTCTTTTTTTTTCTCTTATATATATATATATATATATATATATATTATTAATTAATAAAATATTATTACTTAATTAAAAAATCATTTAAAAGTCATCATGAAACCATTGATTTTTATTAAGTAATGAAAAAATTGCTATTAAGTCCTTTCTATCAAAATAAAATAGGATAATACACTTTAGTCTCTATACTTTTCTAACTTATTCAATTTAATCCCTGAACTTGATATCGAATTTTTAACTTAACCACAAACTCCTACTAATAATCCTCTGTGTTTTCATATTTGACGGTTGATAAACCATAAAAGTAACATGTTTTTAATCCCATTCTTGACACATTTTTGGATGATTTATCATGTAAATTAGTGAATTTGATGCTCCTAATCCTTTAAATTTATGTTTCTATACTTAGGTGAGCACAGGGAAGTGAAAGGAGCGAAAAACGAGCCAAAATCAGACAAAAAGAGCTGTTTTCAGGAACCACACGGGATGGGGCTGGCCACACGCCCATGTGCTAGCCCGTGTCGATATCGCTCCCTGTTTCCCAAACACGCTGAAAAACCCAATTTTTAGGCTTTCTGAGCATTCTAAAGTCTATAAATACACACTAGAAGAGGACCTAAGGGGGCACGCAGAGAAGAATGAAAAAAGACTCGAAGAACGCCATCAGATTCATTTCAGAAGTGGATCTCCTTCAAGATTGAAGATCTCCATTCAATTTATTTAGAAGTTTTATTGGGTTTCTTTATGTCTTGTTGTTTTCCCAACTTTAAGATGATGTTATTCCAGATTATAAACTAAATTCCCTAGATACCTAGGGAAGATGAAACCTATATGAATCTTATTATTTGATTTCTGAATTACATGATAAATACTTGATTCTTGTTCTCAATTATGTATGCTTATTTCGTGTTTTAATATTTTCAGGATATTAATTCATGCTTAAATTGTTTATCTCAGTGGAGCAAAAGTCCCTGTTTAAGAGTAGATCTAGCATAACTGAGTGGTGTTGCATGCAATCCTAGAAATAGGATGACATAAACCTACCGGATTAGAGTCAAATCTAATAGGGGAATCCATAGATCGAGTTAATGCGACTATAGGGGTTTTAATTAGAAAGAGATTTCAATTAATTAACCTAGAGTCAGTTGTTTTTACTCTCGAAAGAGATATTAACATAATTTAGGGATTTCTACGGATCAAGGCACAAGTGAATAAATCGTTTAATTCAGATTCAGAATAATAAGTGAAGTCTATGTGGATTCTTTCCTGGGTATTGTCTATCTCATTGGTTTTATTTGATTATTTTCTTAATTCATTCTATGTTGCGTTATTAGTAATTAGTTTAGTTAATTTTAGATTAAAAACAATTCCTTCAATTTATCGGCTATGTAACACCCCAAACCAGGTCTATGCGTTAAGACGAGATTTGGTTTGTCGCACAGATCGAACATCCATTTAATTCTCTAATGATTTAAGTAAAACAGTTCTACAAAACCTTTTGAAAGTGAAGTTTAGTAAAAATTAAGAGCAATGATTTAAAAATCGATGAATTAAGAAATTCTAGTTTGAAATCTTATCATTTAGTATTTAATTGTCAAAAACTTTAAAGTAGTTTTTAAAGAGTTCAAAAGAATTTGAAAAGAAAAATAATTAAAGTATCTAAAATGTTATAAAACACAATTTTTAAGAAAACCTTAGAGAATTAACATAAGCCCATATTAAGTGTCTTAAAACCAAAATTTAAATCCATCCACACATAAAAATCCATAAAAATATTAATAAAGGCCTTATTACATCATACCCAAAATAGTAATTAAAATAAATAACTTAATAAAAGTTCATAGTTTATAAAACCCATATTCGTAGTATGGCCTCCATGAAGTCATCCTTGGCCCAAGCCTCAGTCAATTGCCATTACGATATGGATAAATAAACAGAGTGAGTTACTTAGAACTCGATGTGTAACCCACTTACCACGTTCATTGAGCCAGATCATCAAGACATTGTTTTGGGCTTGAGCCCATTTACGAATATAATATAATAAATAAAATGCATGTAAAATGAAATTTCCCAACCAAACCTAATTTCCATCCGCTACACACCCCCGTACCAACCAACACACCTGTGGGGATCAAGTCAACCCACCCCGCCAACACACCAATCGTAGGCATAAAGCCATTTTAAATATATTGTGGTGCACCACCGAACTAGATTGTGACAAAGTCACCGAACTAGAGGCATTAAGCCATTAAAATTTTGTGGCAGAGCCACCGAACTAGATTTTTGGCAACAGGCCTTTCTTCTCTTCATCAATTATCCCAACCCATGCAATCATGTATGCATAACAATTTATAACCATATAATAATTTAACAAAAAGCCCACAATACATGTGATTCTATATTTTAAATTTCATTTAGGCCCGTAAGATAAAATAGCATTTAGCCCATTTAACGATCTAGAAATTTTTTTCGGCCCATTTAACGATCTAGCAGTTTTTCGGCCCATTTAACGATCTAGCAATTTTTCGGCCCATTTAACGATCTAGCAGTTTTTCGGCCCTTTTAACGATCTAGCAGTTTTTCGGCCCTTTTAACGATCTAGCAGTTTTTCGGCCCATTTAACAATCTAGCAATTTTTCGTAAATTCCACGACTTTAACTATTTTCATACATTTACACAAAAGTGTTAATTACTACGTATTTTCTGATTTTGCCATCTTTACGATTTTACCCCAATACTTACGGTATAATATCTAACCCGAGATAAGTGTGAAATTACACACCTGGTTATTATGAGAACTAGACTTTCCCGCTCGTCGATACCTAAATGCATCACGATAAATTAGGACACTATAATTTATTAACAAATCGAATCTTAGAAAAAACGATCTAGACTTTACCCTCAAAATTTCGAACCACTTCTATATGCGGTTTCTCCCCGATTGATGGTTCATTACCCGATAAAAATCCACGAACAAACAAAGTTTCGGGAGTACGAACGACTTCAAACAACTGATTCTCCTCGGATGAGCGTCCACAACCCAGTGGGAAATCCCGGATTGCTGAAACAGTCCTTCGTTTAAACTTAGGGGGAATAGCAGAACCACCCCTCTTTCGAACACTATTCACCGCCCTTTTTGTCCCTATTTTGATTATCTCTAACGACAAAAGATCATTAGTCCGACTAATAATATATCAAAATTATGAATAACGGTTTTGAGATTGCCTTACCACAAAATATCCTTGTTCCACAATATGAGAATCGAGCAAAACGTTCCCTTAACACCTTAAATCGATTCCAACATTCTACGATACTCACGAACACTTGAGTTCCGGTCCTCCACTATCACACTAAAATATAACGAAAGAAAACGTTTAATAGAATGAACGATGATTTCGATCAAAGAGATCCTTCTTACCACCATCAAGATTCGGCCAAAGCAACTAATAACCAACATAAACTAAAAGAACTCTTACCTATTGTCCACGGTTGAAAAAGAAATGATTGAGAAGAATGCTTATGCATGATGGAAGATTCGGCTATGAATAACCAAAGAAAAGAGAAAATAATTCGGCAATGGAGTACACTAACATTCGGCCATGAGATAAAATAATGAAGAAGGTATGGTTGAAAAGAAATAAAAGATGAGAGAAAGAGATGATGATGATTCGGCTTTCAAGAGGGAAAAAGGAAAAGAAAAGAGATGTGTTTTGGAGCAAAGGTACATTCGGCAATGGGGAAAGAAAAGGAAAAGAATGGCCTTTTTGTGTTGGTAGTTTCGGCACTAAGAGGAAGACACTAAAATGATTAGCAAAGAAATGACCAATTGGTCAAAAAGATGGCCAAACGAAATAAAGCAATAGTTGCTTTCTTCTACCAATACATTCAGCCAAAGGAAGGAAAAGATGAGTGGAGAATAATGTCTTCAAACAAAATGACCAAAAAGAATTCTAACAAGCTATCATCCTACCCCAAGCTAAACACCAAATTTCGGCTCCCCTCCCTTTGACCATAATGCCGTCCATGTTCATGGTCAAGATGGCCATGAAATAGTTTCCAAAACATCCACCTTGATACATGCCTTGTAATCCTCCACTTTCCCAAAATTTAAGAAATCCTATCCCTAAAATCAAGCAATTCGATCCCTTAATTCATGCTTACCATAACCTTAAGTCTCTTTACCATAAAAATTTAGTCCATCTTATCCATAATTGATGGTTGGCTGACACATGCTAGGAAAAACCAAAATAAAAGCTCCCAATTTGCATGCTAGGAGATTCGAACCTCTCCCTTCAAGTCCAACATATGGCGCCATCACCACTTTGCCAATTACTCATCTTATGCCATCTTTTATCACTTAATTAACTCAAACTTCAAGGTCACCTGATTTCTCTACACTAAAGTATTCTTTACTAAAATTTATTCTAATTCCAAGTAAACCCGAGCCTTCTCAAGACTATATTTAGCACATAAAAAAAAATCATACCCGAGCTAACACCAAAGACAAACAAAATATTGATACTCAAATTTTTAGGATGTTACAGGCTAAATAATAGAAAGATAGTAATTACTAGTACTTTTAGTCCTCGTGGATACGATATTCCCGACTCACCATAGCTATACTATTATTCGATAGGTGCGCTTGCCTTTGTCGTAAATTTAGTTAGTTTAGTGACCATCAACGGTTTTCTCTAAAAACAATCACAATTTCTTATACTACTATTTATTTATATATCGCTTATTCAAGGACTTCTACCATAAATATTCTTCTTCTCTTTTTTTTTTATTTAAAGTGGGGATGTTACAATCCCACTTTCTTTCCCCTCAATCTTCTTTTTGTTGTTTTTTTTTTCTTTCACATGATTTCTTTTGCTATAACTCTTTCTGTCGAATTTCTTTTGCTTCCTACTTCTTTTATTGTTTATTTTCTTTTCTTTTTGATGTTCCATTAAATAGCAAATAACACTATAGTATTCACTTCATTGATGCCCTATATTCTGTCTTGTCACCATCTCAATTGTGTTTCTTCCTATTTTAATCTTCAAGTAAGTGTAATTCGATAGTTTTGTTTTAAGAAGATTGTTTCAGTGTCTTTGGAAGGTTTGTTGGATTAATTTTGGTTGAATGATGTTCTAATTGATGATGACTCTGTTAGGTGGGATTGTGAGGCGCAAACTATTTTGACGAGTTGAGGATTTCGATAATTTTCTCTTCGAGGGTAAGTGTCAAAACACCCAAGTTAGGGTCTGGTTGGCGATAAATTAACTTGTTAGGGTTAAATTCATTTTTTTATAAATGGCCGAATGTTTTAGGGAGTAAGGGCCGAATCTTTATATGTGGTTATTAATTGGTCAAATTGTGGATATGTCTGTAGAATTTTGTTGTTGCTGTGGTGTAAACATCTCGAGAAAATAGTCATGTGTGTCTTTAACACGGAAACTAGTAAAACTGTGCAAAATCAAATTTGCCAGTCGACGCCACATGATAAACCGTAATCTACACATATTTTAACCCCATGCTTGGCTTAATTTTGGATGATTTTTCCATTGAATTTGATGAATTCGATGCTCCTGATCTCTTAATTTCATGTTTTATACTCAGGAGAGCTTAGAAAGTCGAAAGGAACGAGAAACGGGTCAAAAAGGGGCAAAACGGGCCTACTTAGGAAATCAACACGGCCTGGACCATTGGACACGGCCGTGTGTTTCGAGCAACAACCTAGACACGGCCTGGACTATCGACCACGGGCAGATCACACGGTCGTGTGTGGCGAGCAGGATCGACCACGGCCAAGGGAGTCCACCACGGGCGTGTCACACGGGCGTGTCCCTGCCGTGGCCAAGATGAGTTTCATTCGGATTAGGATACTTTTGGGCCAAGTATGGCATATCAAAGCCTATATAAACACCCTAGGAGGAAACTTAAAAGGAGAGCTCGACAGGACGTCGAATAGACACCGAGTAGAAGGAGAAGATACTCCAAGACAGCCGTCGGGAACAGCTTAGGAGAAGGATCTCCATCAAGACGGAGGATCTCCCATCAAGTTCTTTAGAAGTTTTTGGGTTTTCTTATGTTTTGTTGTTTTTCCTCTTTTCTGATGTTTCCTCTTTTAGTATGAACTAAACTCCTAAATACCGAGGAGGATGAAACCTAGATGAATCTTATTATTATTTGATTTATGAGATAAATACTTGTGCTTATTCTTAATTGTGAGTTCTTATTCTTGTTTTGATAATTCAAGTTATTGATTCAAGTCGAATGTGCTTATTCAAAGGAGCAAAAGTCCCTGTTTAAGAGTAGATCAACACAATTAAGCTGAGTTGATCGCAACCCTAGAGATAGGACGACAAAAATCTACCGGATTAGGTTCAAACCTAATAAGGGAATCCATAGATCGAGTTAATGCGACAATAGGGGTTTAATTAGAAAGAGATTTCAATTAATCAACCTAGAGTCGATTGTTAGTAGCCTCGAGAGAGGTATTAATATAATTTAAGGATTTCTACGGATTAAGCCAAGTGAATAAATCGCATGAATCAAAAGTAATAAGTGAAGTCTAGGTGGATTCTTCCTTAGGTATTGTTTATCTCATATAAGTTGTCCAAAAGTATTTTCCGCAATTTACTCTCTGTCGCGTTCATAGTTAGTTAAATTAGTTAATAGATTTTAGATTAAAAATAAATCCCCTTAATTATTAGGCTAGATAATAAAAAGATAGTTAATACTAGTACTCTTGGTCCTTGAGGATACGATATTCTGGACTCACCACAGCTATACTACTGTTCGATAGGTGCGCTTGCCTTTGCCGAAATAATAGTTAGTTTCGAGCTCCATCACCACACGACGGTGTGTCGGGTTGTGTGAGCCACACTGGCGTGTGGTTGGTCATGTGTCGGGCCATGTGAGCCATACAAGCGTGTAGTTGGCTGTGTGGGCCACACGGGCCTATCAGGTAAGAGCGTGTAGGCCATACGAGCGTGTGGGTCTGTTCTAAGCATATTAGTATAGGTTGTGTTTTAGTTCATTGGTTCGAGGTTAGCGATAGTACTGTATCTATTATATGGTTACGTTTGTAACTGATAGAGACTGTCTCGTATGTTAATGATGTATGTACATTTTTTGAAAGCATGCTAAGTTGTGTAAAATGGTATATTTGATCTGCAAATATGTATTCACTATCAGCACATTCTGATCTGCTGTGTTTGCAATTAAGCATGATTAATCTGGGTATATCATGATATGAGATTTGATTTGCATGTAACTTTATGGCAAATCTAATTTGTTGTTGTTGGAGTTTAACACATTTGTTCTTTAAGGCATGGAATCTCATGCCTATTGATTTATGTTAAATATAAGTGTCGAAACCATTTTAAGATTTTGATTTTAAAAACGGGGATCGACTTTAAAAAACGAAAATAGGAGTCACCACCAATCCCTTTTTACTTAGGTGTGATTGGATCACCTTGTAAAACGTTTTATTTTAAAACATTTGGTTTTGATCTACGAAAAACGAGAAAATGGGTTCAGGAGTCAGTTACGTATGAGGAGGGATTAGCACCCTCATAACGCCCAAAAATTGGTACCTAATCGATAAAATCATGTCCTAATGTTGAAACTTTAAAAATTAAAAAAATGACTATTTTATTTGAAGAGAAAAAAAAACCAGACTTATCTATTTCAAAGAAATAAAACATCATACCCAGTAAGTTAGGATATAGCATCTCATGACTTTGAAGCTATTTATTTTAGAAAATTCCTACCTCGAGACGCAAAACGTCGAACCCAATAAGTTAAGGCACAACGATCCGAATTCCCAAGAATAAGTTTTTTTTTTATTTTAAATTGGTAAATCTCATTTCTTTTTAAGGAAAAAGGGATAGGTAATACCTAAAGTTTCACGAGAAAAATCGAACCCAATAAGTTAGGGCAAAATTCTTCTCGAAATCCTTCAAATATCACATATCACCGTATTTTGAAAACCATTTGAAATAAATATTTTGATTCAAAAGGTATTTTATAAACCTGGTTTGAGTATACAAATAACAATTTTACAAAAGTACAAATTATACTAACAATAAATAATAAAAGGATAATATAACATGAATATACAATAGAATATGCTAAACAATAATAAACAATCTAAAGAATATAAATAAACATATAATATAGCAATAATTGATATTTTCACGAAATAACAAAATTAAATAATAATAAAAACCTATTTAAACATCGAGAAAAAATAATATGATGATTTTTAAAATGATTTAATGTATATACATAATAACAAAAATTAAAAATAAAAACCTATCATAAATATATATAATTTAATAATTTAACACATGTATAAATAAAAATAAATAGTATATAAAAACATATATATAATATATTAATCATAAAATTACGTATATAATAAAACAACATAAATTAAATATCCCATATAATATAATATTATACTTTATAAATAAGAAAAATTAGAAATAATATATATAATATAACATAATACTATACAATGTAATATTTTAAAATATATACATAATATAATAAATAATATAGTAATCATAAAAATTATATGTAATAGATAATAAAATAAATTGTATATTATAATAGACTTTATACAAAATAACATTTTAAAACTAATATATAATATATAATACTTAAAAATATAACATAATATATAAATATTAAAATATTATATAGATTATTAAACCAAATAATATATAATGATAATTAAATATAATGTAAAATAATAGAATAAAATAAAAGGATAAAAATAAAATAAAACAAAGAAAAAACAGGGGTTAAATGATAATTAAAACAGATATAAAAGAACTGAATTAAAACGTGCGTTAAATCACAGGGGTTAAAATGGCAATCATGCCTCTTTTTCAAAACGGCACCGTTCCGATTTTGGTCTTTAAACTGCCCGAGGGACTAAATTGAAACAAAAAACAAATTTTGGGGTTAATTTAATAAATAATGAAAATTCAATTTGGACCGAATTAGAAAAAATAAAAAAATGCGGGAGGACTGAAATTGAAATTAGACCACTCAATGAAAACGAGCGGATCCTTCCTCGGGTTCGGGTCAACGCGCGAGTCGTCCTTAAAACGACGTCGTTTTGGCGCTTATCAGTTTAAGCGAAAACGGCGTCGTTTATACGAGGCTATATAAGTCATCTTCTAAAAAAAATTCATTTTTAACTTTCATTTTAAAAAAAGAATCAGAAAGCCCCCCCAAACTCTCTCTGGCCTTCAGCCTGAGACCCGAATCCGGCTAGGGTTCTGCCGCGCGCGTGGCCACAAGTGCCACCTCCGACGGTGGTCAGAAAGCCCAAGATCTCCGTTTTTAGCACCAAATCAGACGGTAAACTCCTTTCAACCTTTTTTTAGTAATATATATATATATATATAATGCATGAACTGAGAAGAGAAAAATGAGACAGATATTTAAAATAAATCACCTCTGTAATCTGTTTTTGCATTTTTATTTTGTAATCTCTCTGTTTCCATGTGTTTCTGTCTGTATTTTTTGGTCCCCGTTTACTAATTTAGATGGGGTTTTATAACCCGAAAAGAAAAAATAAAAAGGGAATAAAAAGATTTTCCAATTTTCTGTCATGATCTGCTACTGTTATTTCCTTTTTTGTGCAGCAGAGGAGAAGATCTTGCGACGATGATATGGGGCTGTCATGCGTTGAAGACGGCGTGACTAAAGGTGGCTGCGGCGCGATGGGAGACTAGGGTTTCAGAAACCCCTGGTTTCTGATTTGGTTTGGGCCTTTTGGGCCCCGTAAGTTGGGTCTTAGGTAGGGTAGCTTGTTTAGGTCAGGTCTGTTTTGAGGTATTGGGTCAGGTTTGGGTCACGGGTTTAAGTGTTGGTTTTGGGCATTTTGCTGGTAATGGGTTATTGGGCTTGTTAATTGGTTTTGTAAAATGGACTGTAAAGATGAACTTGGACCTTTTTTATTTTTATTTTGGTTTATTTCTAAACCCGGGCAAAATTGGGTTCTTACAATAAGATTGCATGTTCAACATGTTTATCGTTCTGATTCTATATTTGCATGCCATGACCCATTGCATGGGGTGGGGATGATATGGTAAGGAGGAAGTTCCGGTAGTTTAATGATCTACACTATCTGGTGGTTTAACCACATATCTGTTCTGGTAGCTTGACTGCAAAGATGGTAACTCGACCACAATTATCTGTTGGTGTGTTTTAGATACACGAATTCTGGGGAATTTTATTTGGTATTTAGCGGAGTTGAGTAGGAAATTTTTGAAATTAAAATATGCATTATGCTTTTCTGAAAAAATACTGCATTGACATAATCATGCATTCTCAGTTCTGCTCGATTGATCGTCATAAAATTCTTTATGATATTGTGATTTGTTTATTACATTATATGTACTTATGCTTGAGTTAAGTCACACACTGAGCTTCATAGCTCACCCATTTACTTTATCTCCTCAGGTAATTTGCAGGATTAGGGATTGGCGGCATCTCAGAAGCTCGGATTGGGTTTCTCTCTCATAAGATGGTTTAATTTAATTATTTAATTTAATTATTAATTAAATTTTCTGGACTTTTGAACTAATTTTTGGACTTTATTTTTGGTTTTGGTTTTACATTTGATATTAGTTAAATGGTTTAAATAGTTAAATCGATTTATGCTTTTCAAAATAAAATAAAATGAGCTCCATTTCATCGATTGACCTCTATAAGACGTTTTTGTGTAATCGTCACGAGTTTTGATCCGTGGCCCGCGACACTAATACCAATATAAAAATGATACATGCATTGATACAATAGTGACTACTTTGATATCTGGGGCATCTAGCTTCATTCTTACCCATTTTTTGAAATTCGTTATCTTTGATTGCTTTATTCTTTTTTGAGATACGCTCAAATCAATTTTCTTGCTTGGGTTATCTTTGATTAAATTATTTCTCAAAGTTATGCTCCTGACTAATTTCTTTCTCGTCCATTTTTGTTACCTTTTTCAAGCATTTTATATTGAAATAACAATTTATGGACTAATAACACTTTCATAAAAGGAGTTTCGCATATTACTCTAGAAGCTTCTAAATAATATGAGGAATCTGAAGCATGACTATTGTTCAAGAACTCACCAAGCCTAAGGGCTGGAAACATTGAAGAATGATTATCTCTTCAGATTTTTATTGGATAAGACAATTTTGTTGGTGATACCACATCGGCAAATGGCGAACAAGGTCAATCCAAGTGTAAAGGGGATTATTGTCGGGATACCCTGCATTCATACAACTGATTATTACACTCAGGGAATAGTGTAACAAATCAAATTGATTGAAAGTGATACAAGTTCTGAACCTCTGAGTGGTAAAGAAAAATGGAAGAAACTAAATGTTATTCCCCTGAAGTTGCAGTGGGAGATACCAATTTCATGTCCCAAGGTTCAAGTAGAGAGGACTCGGAATTACCATGGGACAACTTATTTAAGCAGAACATGAACAAGAATGAAAAATAAATGAGTGATAACACCTAGAATAGGAATCATACTCATAACATTTTTGTATCATAACAAATTTCATTAGGATCATTTGATTCATTTCGATCATCGCATCCTAATCCTTGAAATAAGGAATCATCTTCATAACATTTTGCATTCATATATCATTGCATGTCTAATTAGGAACATTAGATATATTTCGATCAAGGCATCCTAATTATTAGACATAAGCATATACCCATTCTACAGGTTATGTCCTCTAGAGGACAATGTAGCAAGGGAGAAGACACTACCGATCTGGCGATCCTTGAGTTTGCAAGGAGCGATTGAAGATAGCGATGCGTGATCCCCGAGTTTGCGAGGATCGATTGAAGATAGCGGATCCGGCAATTCCACGAGTTTGCGGGAAGCGGATCGAAGACATCGATCGTGATCCCCGAGTTTGCGGGGATCGATTGAAGATAGCAGATCCGGCAATTCCGAGTTTGCGGAAGCGGATCGAAGAAGACATCGATCCGGTGATCCCCGAGTTTGCGGGATCGAGTTGAAGATAGCAGATCCGCAATTCCCGAGTTTGCGAAGTAGATCGAAGAAGACATCGATCGGTGATCTCCGAGTTTGCGGGGATCGATTGAAGATAGCGGATCGGCATTCTTGAAGTTGCAAGAAGCGGTCGAAGATACCAATCTAGCATCCCCGAGTTTGCGAGGATCGATTGAAGATAGCGGATCTGGCAATTCCCGAGTTTGCGGGAAGCGGATCGAAGACATCGATCGGTGATCCCCGAGTTTGCGCGGATCGGTTGAAGATAGCGAGATCTGGTAATTCTTGAGCGGATCGAAGACATCGATCTGTGATCCCCGAGTTTGCAGAGATCAGTTGAAGATAGCGGATCTGGCAATTCCCGAGTTTGCGGGAAGCGGATCGAAGACATCGATCCGGTGATCCACGAGTTTGCGGGGATCGAGTTGAAGATAGCGATCCGGCAATTCCCGAGTTTGCGAGAAGCGGATCAAAGAAGACATCGATCGTGATCCCTAAATTTGCGGGATCGATTGAAGATAGCAGATCTGGCAATTCCTGAGTTTGTAGGAAGTAGATCGAAGACATCAGTCTGGCAATCTCTGAACTTGCAGGGAGCAGATTGGAGATAGCAAATTTGGCAATCCCTGAGTTTGTAGGAGCGGGCCAAGACATCAGTGCGCAATTCATGAGTTTGCGGGAAGCGGTCGAAGACATCGATCCGTGATCTCTCGAGTTTGCGAGGATCGATTGAAGATAGCGGATCTGGCGATTCCTGAGTTTGCAGGAAGCAGATCGAAGACATCAGTCTGGTGATCCTTGAGTTTGCAGGGATCAGATTGAAGACATCAGGTCTGGCAATTCCTGAGTTTGCAGGAAGCAGATCTAAGACATCAGTTTAGTAATCCCTGAGCTTGCAGGGAGCAGATTAAAATAGCAGATTTGGTATTCTTGAAGTTGCAAGAAGCAAATCAAAGACATCAGGTCTTGTCTCCCTGAGTTTGCAGTGGAGCAGATCAAAAGATAGTGGATACTGCCTTCATGAAGTTGAAGCTATCAAACTTACTGAAATCAAGATAAAGTTTCAAGTACCCCTGAAGATTGCAGTGGAGTTGGAAGCCATTTAAAGAAAACGAGGACCAAGAAGTCAGGGCTCGGCCAAGACCGGGCAAAATTGGTCATTTTATAGTCTTTGCTCTATTCTCATTACATGACAATGAGCAAAGAGAGGCAGCTGTAAATGCCCATTTTTGCCCGGGCTAAAAAACCAAAATAAAAATGTCCAAAAACAAATCCTCATTACAAAGCCAAAATTAAATAAATCCAAAATCCTCACAAAACCCAAACAGATGGCCCAAGACCAATTTACAAGTCCAATTTTACATTACCTCAGACCCATTACCCTACCTGAACTAACGGCCTATTAACCTAGACCCAAATTAAACCAACCCCCTAAACAGCTAAACCCAAACCCAAAACAGAAACGGCTCAAATGGGCCCAAAGCTTTAACAGTTTCAGACCTAGGGTTTCAGAGGAAACCCTAGGCGCCGCAGCACCCTTTTCCTTGCGCCTCCAGTACGCAAGCCCGATCGTCACACCGCAACACCAGCGCACATCAGCCATTGGTCACTCATCATTCCACGCCCGAATGGTGCTCCATCACCGCCGCGTTTTTGTCACCTGCACAAAGAGGAAAGAATTGCAACAGAAATGGCAAAATATGGCAACCAATCTTTATTTCCTTTTTCACTTTTTATTTTTGAGGCTATATAAACCTCACAAAAACATGTAAATGGGGGATACACAATACAATAAAAAAAAATCAAAGAAAGAACAAGTCCTCCAGGCCTTTTTAGGGCCAGAGACAGAACGGCGTCGTTTTGAGATTTGGCAAAATTGCCATAATGGTCCCTGTGGTTTAACGCGCGTTTTTAATTCACTCCTTTTAATTTGTTTTAACTGTTATTTAACCCCCTGTTTTCTAGGTTTATATTTTTTTAAATTTTTTTATTTTATTGTATTATTTTTTTAATATCGTATTAAATTATTTTATAAAGTCTATATTATTTTCTTTATTATTTATATATATTAACGCATTAATAGTATAAAATTATATGTATTTTTTATGTAATATCCTTATATATTAAATAGTTATTATTTATTATTTGCATCATATATCATTTTTATATTATATGTTTTAATTTTTTAATATTATACTATATCATATATTATTTTTAAAAATTTATTTTCATAAAGAATCCATTTATATTATGTAATATATTTTATATTATTTATTATATATGTACTTTTTATAATTATTGCATTTATATATTTTATGTATATTATTTATTTATAACCATTTTTAAAATTATTATTTATATGTATATATTTTATCTCACCCATACTTTCTTATTTATTTATGTTTGTCATTATGTAATTATTTTTATTAGTCATTTTTCTATATCATTATAAATATGAAATGTTAGTATGTATTAATTGCTTTTAATATTTATGTATAAATGCAATGTTGTCACATGGATTATTGTTTAAAATAAAAAATACGTTTTTGCAAAATTAATATTTTATCTAAAGGTTTTTTAATAAGGCAATGTTTTGGTATTTAGAAATTGGAAATAATGCCCAATCGTGCTTGGTGTGTCGATTTTCCGTTTGGCTAAATAACTAAATATCCTTTTAACAAGTTTTATAAATTATGAGATGATCTTAGTTACGAGGGATTTAAAAATATAATGTCCAATCGTGCTGGATGTGATGTTTATATTCTTTCGGATTGAAGAACTCTCAAATTTTAAATCAAAATTGCTCGAAGTTTTATAAAATTTGAGATAATCTTAGTTTCTGAGGGTTTTAAAACATCATGTCCAATCGTCTTTGGATGTGATGTTTATATTCTTTTGGATCGAAGAATTCTCAAATTTTAAATCAAATTGTTCGAAGTTTTTTTAGAAATCATATTTTTAAATACTTTTAAGTTTCTAACATTTGGACATGATTTTATCGATTAGGTACCAATTTTTGGGTGTTATGAGGGTGCTAACCCTTCCTCATACGTAACCGACTCCCGAACTTGTTTTCTGATTTTTCGTAGACCAAAATTAAATGTTTTAAATAAAACGTTTTACAAGGTGATCCAATCACACCTAAGTAAAAAGGGATTTGTGGCGACTCCCATTTTGTTTTTAAAGTCGATTCCCATTTTCTAAACCGATTTTAAAATGGTTTCGACAGTCTCCTTTAGTAAACCTGAGAACCGTAATCCATGGGGAAGTGATATGTGGAGCCCTTTTGGGCCTTTGATCTTTTTTCCTTCTTCGTCTTGGTGTTTTCATGCATGGATGCATGCAGTGTGTGTCGTTAAAAATTTTGGTTGGGAAATCATGCTTGGAAGTTTGCAAAAGGGGTACGATGGTCGCAAGGACAAACGTGGAAGCTGCTTCAGCATGAATTTCTTCGGCAGATTCGACCTTGACAAGATTTTGGGGGTTATGACATGTGAGGCTCCCATTGATTTGATTTGAAGGTGATTTTATTTTTATTCCAAAACATCCATATTTAATAATCATGGGTGTCAATTATTACTTGATTTTTACTTGATTCTTATGGACCCAATTAAGTCTAAATTTAAGTGGTCTAGTTTAAAGAAATTAAGTATTTTACTTAATTAGAAGTAAAATCTTATTGGTTCATTCGGTTACTTGATGGGTATATCAAATTAAAAGTTAATCATTATAAATTTATCCTCCCCTATTTATTAAGATTTGACAAAAAAAAACACACAAAAATTATAGGTTTTATCGTTTAGGGTTTATGTAATATATTAAAAAAAAGGCCAAGAGTTCTGTAAGGGAAAAGGTAAAGAGAGAGAAATTAATTTATGTGATGTTTTTATTTGTTAAACCTAATGATCAACTTCAATTTAGCTTTAAGTAATCTTAGACTTGTGAAAGTCATAAATTTATATAAAAATTTTAAAATATTTTTTTGTGCAATATTAAAATTTTAGTTTAGAGAATATCAACATCATAAAAGGTTTACCAACTCTCTCCCACATTTATTTTCCATTGTCACAAAACTCAAAATTAAGGTGTTATTTGTTTGAGGTAGAATTTGGATTTGCTCCAAATGAATTCAAATGTTCTACTAATAGTTCAATTGGAGGTATGCTAATTTTCAATTCATATGTATGGTTTTACACTATTTTAATTTTATGATATAATTATTTTAAACAAGTATTTGTATACTCTACTTGTAATAGTAAACCTTTAAAAAACATACAAAAGAGTCCTCGACATGGGATTGGAGAAGAAATATAATTAAAAATTTTGACGTCTAACTCTCTTTTAGTTTAACATTTTTATTCAACTCCTCTAACATTTCGACTTAAACTTTAAGTTTAAATAGATAATTCAACCCACAAACATTCGACTTGATGAAGAATTGGCCTTAATCAATAGACTCCTTTTCGGGTAGATTGTGACTAGATTTGAACCTTAATCAATCTGCTGACCCAAAAGTATTAAAACATAAGCAAAGCCCAAGCCAGTTTGAAAAGGTCAAAAGACAAAAGGGCAGCCACCAATGCCATGGTCAACTCAACCATTAAAACAAAGATTACAAAGAATTTGAACCAGAAAGTTGATAGACCGTAAGGTAGTTTTTAAGCAATCTCAAGACTTGCAATTAAAAATATTGCAAAAATAGTTACAACATTTGTCCAAATTAACATTACTAACTTCAATTTCAAGAAGCCCAACCTAATCTATTCCTTTCAATTGAGGCTAAATTAAATTAGTTTATTAAATTTGACAATTAAATAAATTATTATTCTCGAAACCATTTTTTTGTTGAAAAACGGGGTCGATTTTAAAAATGAAAATGGAGTCGCCACCGATCCCTTTTTTGAGGCGTTATCGGGTCACCTTGAGATTGATCATTAAAACATTTTGATTTATTAAAACGATGATTTTGGCCTACAAAATTCGAGAAAACGGGTTCGGGAGTCGGTTACGCACGAGGAAGGATTAGCACCCTCGTAACGCTCAAAATTGGTACCGAATTGATTGATTAATGTCTTAATGTTGAAAATTTGAAAAGATTTTAAAATACGATCCTCTTTGTTTAAAGAAAAACTTGAATAAATTAAATTGGATGCTGAGACCCGCTTATTTCGAAGAAGTAAAATGCCATGCCTAGTGAGTTAGGATACGACATTTCGAATCCTCGAAACTAAGCTTGTCTTTTGACTTTTAAAACTGGTGCATTTAAATTCAAAAAGGATATTCAGTCATTTGGGTCAAATGAAAAATCGGAACCCAGTAAGTTAGGGCACAATTTCTCAAAATTCCAAATACAGAATATTGCCTTTGGTTTTTAGAAATCATTACCTCGAGATAACAAAATGTCACATCCAGTGAGTTAGGACACAACGTTTTTTAATTCCCGAGAATAAGTTTTTATTTAACTTATATGCTTTGATTTAAAAAATAATTGGTTCTTTAGACTCGATGAGAAAAATCGAAACCCAGTAAGTTAGGGAACGATTTCTTTCGAATCTTAAAACGCGGAGTATTTGTTATTTCAAAACAAAAATTTTAATGCATTAGATAAAATGTAATATGATCGTAGTAAAATGGAAAATAAATTGCAGTACCGATATGCATAATAGAATAAAAATGATTGCGATAATACAAATAACAATAATAAAGGCAAAAATAAAATAAAATAAAATAAAAGCTACAACAAACAACCTATATAAAATAATAGGTAAAAGTAAAAAAAACAAATAAAATAAAATAATAATAAAAATAATAGTAAAAGCTAATAGTAAATCAATACATAAATAAATACTATGTACAATAGTTTAAAGATAATAAAATAATAATAATAACAATAATACAATAATAATAATAATAATAATAACAATAATAATAATAATATTTATAATGATAATTATAATTATAATGGTAATTATAATAATAATAATAATTAAAATTAATTAATTTTAAAAAATAGCAAAAATAACAAGAAGGACTAATTTGAACTTAAAACAGAAATTTGGGGAAAATTCAAAATAAATAAAAAGATAAAAGGGCCCCATTGAACGCTCGAATAACATGGAAGGACCAATAGGGAAATTAACCCCACCCTCCAAAATGTCGTCGCTTTGCGCGGGACTAAATTAAAACAGAAGAAAATTTATAGAGGCAAATTCAAAAATAAAAAAACTGAATTAAAAAAGGGTAAAAATGCGGAAGGGCCAAATGCGCAAATAGACCCTTCCACAAAAACACGGGGATCCTAAGGCTGGGTAGGGTCGCGCGCACGGGTCAAGGCGAAAACGGCGCCGTTTTGGGCGTTTAAAGCTTGCCCCAAAACGACGCCATATGGGGTCACTATATAAATCAAATTTTCATAAAAAAAAAAATCATTTCCCCCCCCCCTTTCTAAAAAAAATTGAAACTTTTTTTTTAAAACTCTCTCCCCTCTCTGCGATTTTCGGTCATCGGCCGCCGTCAAGCATCATCGGTCAAGGCACTGCCGTGGAGAGCAAAAAAGGTAATTTTTCTTTTTTTATATTATATTTTAATATATATATAGTTTAAAAAATAAAAATAAAATCTTTGTATGTGTATAGACAGTTTCGAATAGAACAAAAAGAAAAGAAAAAAAAGGTATAAAGAACCTTTGCTGATGTTTTGTATTGATTCTTGTATTGATTCCTCCGTAAAAAAAAATACAATGTTGGTATCCTGGCTTTTTATAGCCGAAAAATAATAAAAAAAATACATTATTATTTTGTAACACCCCAAACCCGGCCCATGAGTCCTGACCGGATCTGGTATGTCACGGAGTAAAATAATTTGGACCAATTTGAAAGTTTGGTGAAAATTTGATAAAATTTGGCTAAGGTTTTAAAACGGTGTTTGAAAACTCAGTTGGGCTTTTATAAACATGGTTGGGTTGATGAACTCTTTGAAACTGTCTGATTATTTAAAATTTAAGGAACTTTCAAAATCATTATTGAAGTGGTGAATTTTGTTACCCGATGGTAACTTCTTTGAAAACTCGTAAAAGTTATTAAGTTAGAAAAGTTACTTTTAACCAGCCTAATTAATTTTTATAAGATTCCATTTGTAATAACATGAGTAAAGTAAAACAATAAAATAAACATCCAAGAATTAGCGGCCTTATTACAACCCAAATTAAAAGACTTTAAAAAATAAATAAATAAGATTAACCTAAACAAAGTAATTTCAAATCCACTGATAAGCATGGCCGCCTCGAGTCCTCTCCGGCTCCATCTCCGCGTTCTACTCATCTGCAAAATGGTAAAGGAAGGGGTGAGTCACCAAGACTCAGTGTGTAATCCCCCACCCGGTAAGGTAACTCATACACAAGTCATTAATAAACATGCACATGCAACCCAACCTAACCATTCATACTCCTTTTCTACCCCGTGTGGTCAAAACCACTGGTGGTCAAAACCACTGATGACTTAGAGTCACAAATCAGATGATGGGGCCAACCCATCGTGTGGTCAAAACCACTGATGACCATAGGTCACAATATATCAAATGTGGTCAAAACCACTGGTGGTACCAAACCACTGGGACTTAGTCGCAAATAATCAATCGTTGTGGTCAAAACCACTGATGACCATAGGTCACAATAATCTGATGGGGCCAACCCATCTTGTGGTCAAAACCACTGACGACAGTCCATAGTTCATCCCCCTCCTCTCATCAATCCCACCATCACATGCTTACACATCAAATTTCATATATCATGTCATAGTATTAAACATCATGTGATGGCATGCAAACATATAAAAATTACAAGTTAGGGGACTTACCTGAAATCCATGATTATGCCACAAACTAACCACAACCAAAAGATCTAAGGCAAATAATAACAGCATGTAAATTAATAAAGTGTGTATAGAGATCTTACACACCTGTTACTATCGTAATTCCTAGATCCCGAAAAGCCGATCTACGATGCTAAATCCCTTGACCTATAATCGGTCAAACACGAAGGTTTAGTGCCATAGCCTATTCGGCCAAACCAAATTGATTTTAAAGGGCATCTTTTAAACCCGAATTCTTACCCAAATGCCTTGTGATTATCAACCACCACACACTATGTGCGAATCAGCTTCACTTCCCTACAATCGGCACTTATCCACATAAATAGCCTTCGGCTTTTGAACTAATTAGTAAAAGATTTAAATATCGAGACCTTACCTAGATCGACCACCCAAATCTCGAATATCTACAGCGTTAGATTGTCCTCCTTCCCTTTGAGAACCGATTGGAGAAGGAATCCCAAAAGATTTATGCCAATCTTGATATTCGGCCAAAGTACAGAAAAGAACAGAAAAAGGGTTGGTGGTTGAGTAATACGGCAATGGTGGCAAAAGGGAAGATTCGGCTAACAAAAATAAAAGAAAGGAATTGGGAAAGGGATATAGATTCGGCCAAGAACAAATAGAAAAAGAATGAAACACAAGTGGCTTTGCACAAGGGATGGCACACAAAGAGGAAAAAGAGAACAAAAATTTGGCACACCCTTCTTATAAACTTCAAAGCCGAAAATTCCCAAGCTAGAGAGTCCCCCATCCATTCGGCCACTTTATCTCTTTATCAAATCCAAAAATAAATAAAATACAACAGCCTTTATCCCCTATCTTATTAATTTAAACTCAATAAAACAAAGCTTTTATCCTCCCCACATGATCGAATTCCAACAACCAAAGACACCCTATTCGGCCACCACATCTTTACTAGCCATATCCTTCATTTTTTTCCTCCTATTTTAACTCCTTGCCGCATATTCAAATGAATAAAAAAAACATCAATTATCCCCTGCTAATATCCCATTTAATCTCTTATCCTCTCAATCTAAAAAAAATAATAAAATAACCTAACAATTATCTTCTATTCTTCAGCCAAAATTAAAAAAAAACCAAGCATTATCCTTATCTTATTGGAGTCCACATGCCGTCCACCTTCTCCCTCTCCCTTCACTCCAAAGATTAAAAAAATAAAACACCAACCGCGCCCCCATGGTTCGAACATAGGACCTGCTGGAGCAAAGCTTACAAGCAACGCCCCAGCCACTCACCCAAGGCGTTTTATGTGACATAGACTCGCCCCAACTTTTTTAAGACCTCCTTCCTTAGCTTCCCTTGCCTTACCGCCAAAACAAAAATAAAACATCCTTCCTCGCGCCCACGACGCTCGAACACGAGACCTACTCTGGCATCACTTCCAGGCCCTTAAGTGGCGCATGAAAGCCACTTTACCAAGGCATCCTTTCATGTCCAACCACGCCTAAGATTTTTCTTTAAGGCTTCCCTGGCCTTACTCCCCTTCAACGCCAAAAAAATAAAACTCCCAAGTGCGATTCCTACCGCTCGAACCCCTTCCCTTCTGAAGCCCCCTTGCACCTTGGCGCCTCAAGCCACTCTGCCAACCGCTTTCTTATGTCCTAAACCCCACACAATTTCTTTTAAGGCCTCTTTGTCTTGTTCCCTTTTTGACGCAAAAACAAAAGCCTCTAATGCACCCCACGTTACTCGAACTTCTTCCCTCCTGCACAAGCATCCAAGGCCCCTAAAGCAGCGTCCCAAGCCACTTTACTAAGCCCCAGTTCATGTCCATAAGCTCCTAAAATTTTCTTTAAGGCCTCCTTAGCCCAATTTCCCCTTTTTACTTAAAATTTCAAAAATTTCCAATACATTCCCTTTTTAATCCTAGAGTTTTAAAAACCCTTAAAACATCACCAACCACACTTAAAGCCTACTAACACTTGAGTTATGCTCCAAACGCATAACCCCTAATTTAGGATGTTACAATTCTACCCTCCTTAAAAATAATTTCGTCCTCGAAATTACTTACTAACGAACATCCGTACATCCTAACTTACCACACTTACTTCACTGCTGCGCACTCTGATCTTATTAAAGCTGTTATTCCACCTTGACCATGTCCGCGAAAACCACGTCCCCTCAAACTCATTTCTACAACGCGATTTAGTCTGATTAAAAAGTTTTATGCATCAGAATTTTGTTCCACTGATTATCCGCGAGAAATTTTATGAAATGAAGTTTTCAGAAGTTGTTCTTTCGATCACACAAAGGTTCAGTTCGAGTTCACTATTCTACTTCGGAATATCACATTCCTTAATACCTTTCATACACATTCACTCTTCGGGCATTTCTATCCGTTTCTATCCCAGGGGTATTTTCGTCATTTTTCTACAGGAGTATTTTCGTAATAAACCAGAGAAATTATAAAACTTTAATAATTCAGAACACTTTTTAATTTCACAAAACTGGAGGGTATTTTTCGAAAATTTGACAAACTGGAGGTATAGCAGAATTTTGGAAACCAGGGGTATTTTGGTAATTTTGTCAATCAGGGGTAATTTTGTAAATTTCAAAAGTCAGGGTATTATTTTGAAATACATAATTTTGGGTAATTTTTCAAAGCAAAAGAATTTTATTGAAATCGGGGTAATACGGTAATTTTAAAAACCGAGGGCATTTTCGTAATTTTGCCACTAGGGGCATTTTGGTAATTTTAATAAATCAAGAATATTTTGAAATTTTCCAAGAATAAATTTGTCCTACTATTTAAAAAAAATATTTTAATGATTTTAAAATTAGGGCTTTCATAAAACATGGCTAATCCCTTTCGGGTTTTATTTAGTATGTTTAGCCGATGACCGAGTCCTCTTGGTTAGGGTGAACCGAAGCTACGCACCAGGTAGGAATCCCGCGAAGAGGAGGTGAGTCACTAGGACTGCTTAAGTACCAAGCTCTTCCGGATCCAATCCTAGACATGCGCACAAGGGTTACCACACCCTAACTCGGCGACTTGGTCGTAGGTTTGTTTAATTAGGCTTTTAAAGTCTTATGTCCTTGTTGGGGTAGTCTAGTCCTAAAGTTCAAACACCTATCATACTGTCTACGTTCCATGCCTACCCTTCTACAAATAATAAATCACACAGAAGTTAGAGGTACTTACCTGGGCGGATAGGTGCCGGAGACTCGGTGCCATGCTGTTCAAGCCAAAACAGTTTCAAATCATTCCAATAAGGCCTACTAACATAAAAACAAAACATTTTGGGCCTTGGGCCCCACAAATTAGAAGTTTTGAACTGGGCTCTGATACCAATTTGTAACACCCCAAACCTGGCCCATGAGTCCTGACCGGATCTGGTATGTCACGGAGTAAAATAATTTGGACCAATTTGAAAGTTTGGTGAAAATTTGATAAAATTTGGCTAAGGTTTTAAAACGGTGTTTGAAAACTCAGTTGGGCTTTTATAAACATGGTTGGGTTGATGAACTCTTTGAAACTGTCTGATTATTTAAAATTTAAGGAACTTTCAAAATCATTATTAAAGTGGTGAATTTTGTTACCCGATGGTAACTTCTTTGAAAACTCGTAAAAGTTATTAAGTTAGAAAAGTTACTTTTAACCAGCCAATTAATTTTTATAAGATTCCATTTGTAATAACATGAGTAAAGTAAAGCAATAAAATAAACATCCAAGAATTAGCGGCCTTATTACAACCCAAATTAAAAGACTTTAAAAAATAAATAAATAAGATTAACCTAAACAAAGTAATTTCAAATCCATCGATAAGCATGGCGCCCGAGTCCTCTCGGCTCCATCTCCGCGTTCTACTCATCTCGCAAAATGGTAAAGGAAGGGGTGAGTCACCAAGACTCGATGTGTAATCCCCACACCCGTAAGGTAACTCATACACAAGTCATTAATAAACATGCACATGCAACCCAACCTAACCATTCATACTCCTTTTCTACCCCGTGTGGTCAAAACCACCGGTGGTCAAAACCACCGATGACTTAGAGTCACAAATCGATGATGGGGCCAACCCATCGTGTGGTCAAAACCACTGATGACCATAGGTCACAATATATCAAATGTGGTCAAAACCATCGGTGGTACCAAACCACCGGGACTTAGTCGCAAATAATCAATCGTTGTGGTCAAAACCACTGATGACCATAGGTCACAATAATCTGATGGGGCCAACCCATCTTGTGGTCAAAACCACCGACGACACCCATAGTTCATCCCCCTCCTCTCATCAATCCCACCATCACATGCTTACACATCAAATTTCATATATCATGTCATAGTATTAAACATCATGTGATGGCATGCAAACATATAAAAATTACAAGTTAAGGGACTTACACAAATCCATGATTATGCCACAAACTAACCACAACCAAAAGATCTAAGGCAAATAATAACAAAGATGTAAATTAATAAAGTGTGTATAGAGATCTTACACACCTGTTACTATCGTAATTCCTAGATCCCGAAAAGCCGATCTACGATGCTAAATCCCTTGACCTATAATCGGCCAAACACGAAGGTTTAGTGCCATAGCCTATTCGGCCAAACCAAATTGATTTTAAAGGGCATCTTTTAAACCCGAATTCTTACCCAAATGCCTTGTGATTATCAACCACCACACACTATGTGCGAATCAGCTTCACTTCCCTACAATCGGCACTTATCCACATAAATAGCCTTCGGCTTTTGAACTAATTAGTAAAAGATTTAAATATCGAGACCTTACCTAGATCGACCACCCAAATCTCGAATATCTACAGCGTTAGATTGTCCTCCTTCCCCTTTGAGAACCGATTGGAGAAGGAATCCCAAAAAGATTTATGCCAATCTTGATATTCGGCCAAAGTACAGAAAAGAACAGAAAAAGGGTTGGTGGTTGAGTAATACGGCAATGGTGGCAAAAGGGAAGATTCGGCTAACAAAAATAAAAGAAAGGAATTGGGAAAGGGATATAGATTCGGCCAAGAACAAATAGAAAAAGAATGAAACACAAGTGGCTTTGCACAAGGGATGGCACACAAAGAGGAAAAAGAGAACAAAAATTCGGCACACCCTTCTTATAAACTTCAAAGCCGAAAATTCCCAAGCTAGAGAGTCCCCCATCCATTCGGCCACTTTATCTCTTTATCAAATCCAAAAATAAATAAAATAAACAGCCTTTATCCCCTATCTTATTAATTTAAACTCAATAAAGCAAAGCTTTTATCCTCCCCACATGATCGAATTCCAACAACCAAAGACACCTTATTCGGCCACCACATCTTTACTAGCCATATCCCTCATTTTTTTCCTCCTATTTTAATTCCTTGCCGCATATTCAAATGAATAAAAAAACATCAATTATCCTCGCTAATATCCCATTTAATCTCTTATCCTCTCAATCTAAAAATAATAATAAAATAACCTAACAATTATCTTCTATTCTTCACCAAAAATTAAAAAAACACCAAGCATTATCCTTATCTTATTGGAGTCCACATGCCGTCCACCTTCTCCCTCTCACTTCACTCCAAAGATTAAAAAAATAAAACACCAACCGCGCCCCATGGTTCGAACATAGGACCTCGCTGAGCAAAGCTTACAAGCAACGCCTGTGCCACTCACCAAGGCGTTTTTGTGACATAGACTCGCCCCAACTTCTTTTAAGACCTCCTTCCTTAGCTTCCCTTGCCTTACGCCAAAACAAAAATAAAACATCATTCCTCGCTGCCCACGCCGCTCGAACACCGAGACCTACTCCGTGCATCACTTCCAGGCCCTTAAGTGGCGCATGGAAGCCACTTTACCAAAGCATCCTTTCATGTCCAACCATGCCTAAGATTTTCCTTTAAGGCTTCCCTGGCCTTACTCCCCCTCAACGCCAAAAAAATAAAACTCCCAAGTGCGATTCCTACCGCTCGAACCCCTTCCCTTCTGAAGCCCCCTTGCACCTTGGCGCCTCAAGCCACTCGCCAACCGGTTTCTTATGTCCTAAACCCCACACAATTTCTTTTAAGGCCTCTTTGTCTTGTTCCCTTTTTGACGCAAAAACAAAAGCCTCTAATGCACCCCTACGTTACTCGAACCTCTTCCCTCCTCGCGCGAAGGGCATCCAAGACCCTAAAGCAACGTCCCAAAGCCACTTTACTAAGCCCCGCTCATGTCCATAAGCTCCTAAAATTTTCTTTAAGGCCTCCTTAGCCCAATTTCCCCTTTTTACTTAAAATTTCAAAAATTTCCAATACATTCCCTTTTTAATCCTAGAGTTTTAAAAACCCTTAAAACATCACCAACCACACTTAAAGCCTACTAACACTTGAGTTATGCTCCAAACGCATAACCCCTAATTTAGGATGTTACATATTTTGTTATTTCTCTACTGTCATTTGTTTTCCTGTGCAGGTACGGAGGAGTGACGTGGAGGCGTGAGGTGGGGTACGGAGGAGGGACTGCTGACGTGGCAGTGTACGTATGCGCAGAGGCGGTGGCTAGGGCTTCCTAGGGTTTTCTTTTTTGATTTTTGTTTAGGTTATGGGCTAGGGTTTGTGTATTGGGTCTGTTTTTGGGCCTTGTAAAAAAACTTGTTAATTTTGGACTGTTTTTTATTTTGGTTTATTTTGGTTAATTACTTATGGGCCCCGGGCAAAATAGGCCCATTACAGCTGCCCCTCTTTGCTCATTATCGTGTAACGGGAATAGAGCAAAGACTTTAAAAGGGTCAATTTTGCCCGGCCTCGCTGAGTCTCTACTTGTTTTGGTGCCTTTCTTCTTCGAGTAGCTTCATTCCATCCCACTGCATCTTCAGGGGCATAGGAACTAGCGCTTCGATGCAATTCAAGGAGATTAGACTTGTAGCGTCAATCTGCTCCGCCGTAACTTCAGGGGGATAAGGTTTATAACTCGTGGCTTTGATCTGCTCCGCTGTAACTTCAGGGAAATAAGATCCGCTATCTTCAACCTACTCCACTGCGACTTCAGGAAGATAAGGTTAATGGCTCCAATCTGCTCCATTGCAACTTCAGGGAGATAATATTTGCCATGATAGATTTGATCTGTTCCACTACAACTTCAGGGAGATAAGATTCACTGCGATTGATCCGACCTACTGCAACTTCAAAGGTATAGGACTTGTAACTTGTAGATTTAATTTGTTCCACTGCAACTTCAGGGGAATAAAATTTGCTATCTTCAACTTGCTCCACTGCAACTTCAGGGAGATAAGGTTAATGGCTTCAATCTGCTCCACTGCAACTTCAGAGAGATAAGATTCGCCATGGTAGATTCAATCTGACCTACTGCAACTTCAGAGGTATAGGACTTGTGGCTTTAATCCACTCCACTGCAACTTCAGGAAGATAGGATTAGTAGCTTCAATCTGCTTCTCTACAACTTCAACTTGCTCCACTGCAACTTCAGGGAGATACGGTTAGGTTTTGGTAAATTTGATCCGACCTACTGCAACTTCAGAGGTATAGGATTTGTTACTTTAATATTTTCCACTACAACTTCAGGGAAATTAGACTTGTGGCTTCAATCTGCTCCACTGCAACTTCAGGGAGATAAGATTTGTAGCTTCAATCTGCTCCACTGCAACTTCAGTGAGATAAGATTTGTAGCTTCAATCTGCTCCACTGCAACTTCAGGGAGATAAGGTTCACCATGATCTACTCTACTGCAACTTCATATAGATAGGATCTGTACTTTATAGCTTCAATCTGTTCCACTGCAACTCTAGGGAACTAAAATTCGCTATCTTCAGTCTGCTCCACAGCAACTTCAGGGAGATAAGACTTGTAACTTCAACCTGCTCCACTGCAACTCCAAGGAGAAAAGGTTTGTAACTTCATTGGTCTATTGCACCATTCTCTAGGTAACACGACCTTTAAAATTCATTTCATGGGCCTATCTTTGTGGAAAATGATTAGGAAGTCATGATCGGAATGAATCAAATGCTCCTATTTAGATGTGTACGAATGACATTTGCATGAATGCAAAATGTCATTTTTCGAGAATGATCCCTTTTTAATGCTTAGGTTATCATTGCTCGTCATTCATCAAGGTTCTATCATTGATATGCTACCGTGCCTTCTTATTTAGCCGGTATCTTTGACAGAAGATCTAAATAAATAGTCATAATTTGGACTATTCTTTCTCAAATGTTTTTAACTTATGAGTTTGGTCAGTTCTGACTAATGGTCCTGTTTCAGGTCCTCGTACTATTTAGAAGCTTCCAGAGTAATATACAAAACTCTTTTTGCTTGAGTATTATTGGTCCAATAATCATTATTTCAATGAAAAATGCTTGAAAAAAGATTATCGCAATGGACAAGATGAAATTTTATTGGGAGCAAAGCTCTAAAATGAATTAATCAAGATAGAAAATTTCGCTAAGATTCAAATTAATAAGGTGAAAATAGGTGCCCCAAATATCTCAGCATGAGCTTCTCCGCACAAAACTTCTTGAGGATCCTTTGAACTTGATATGTGTTTAGAAGAACTGGAGTACTTTGTTGATGCCCTAAGATGTAGCATCATTCCTACTTGTTAATTCGGAGAAGACAAGACCACTGCATGCCCCACCTTCGATCAAAATTTGAATTGCCCTTTCTTGGGTTTTCAATTCAAAACCCCCGTTGGTCTCAAGGCGCCCTTTGCGGGTTTTCGCTCTGGCCTCTCCTTTTTCTTTTTCTTTTGTTTTTCTGTTTTCTTTTTTCCTTTTCTTTTTTTTTAAAAACCTAATTCTTCTTGACTGAATCCGAATTTATGGGATTAGGCAGGTTCCTGCCATCCATCTCGGTTAAAATCAATGTTTTTTCAGAGAAGGCATTCTTTACTTAAGGTCTTTCCTAATCCGACATCCACTTTCCTCTGAAGTACTTTTGTATATGAAGGATCCTTTTCAAAACTAAGTCATTCTCATGGAATTCTCTGGGACGAACCTTTTTGTTGTAAGCTCGCATTTTTTACCATGACGGATAACTTTCAACCTCTTCTCTTTGATTAAATTTAGCTGATCATACCGAGATTGGATCCATTCTGTTTCATCCAACTTTAGCTCTGACAAGACTCGAGGGGAAGGAATCTCAACTTCGATGAAAAAGGCGTTGCCCCGGTGGGGGTTCTGATAGACATTCGACAAGCATATGAATCTCAATCATTTTCGCCACGATCCCTCTTTTTCTTCTTCTTCTTCTTCTTTTTCTTCTTCTTCTTCTTCTTCTTCTTCTTCTTTTTCTTCTTCTTCTTCTTCTTCTTCTTCTTCTTTTTCACCGTTCATTTTAGGGCGATACGGTGTTTAATCTTGAACAGACTACAAACTTCTGATATCATGTTGTTGTTCAAATTTAATGTATCGTCAGATATGGTCCTTTTTGGCATTCCATACTGACATAAAATTTGCTGACTGTTGACTTTGTGACATCGGCATATGAAGCAGCTTCAGCACACTTGGTGAAGTAATCGACGACCACAAAGATGAATCGATACTCGTTAGAAGTTTTTGGTATGATTGGCACACTGACATCCATGCCCCACATATAGAAAGGCCATAGATTCCACTGATTCTTTGTAAGGGTGGATCTGTTTCTCATCCTTAACAAATCAGGAAATGAGCTACAGTCTCAGTCATCTTCAAAGTCCTGAGGTTCCTTTGGACACATATCTTGCTCAAAAAGAGGTTCTGAGTCAATAGCAGTGTCACTCATATTATTGATATCTGGATACCTGTTATAGGGACGAAGGAAGATTCGAAGAACAAAAGAATCTAAGAATATTTTTCTTGTTTGGTATGATTATGAATGAAATGGAAACAATAAAAGAATATTTGCTTGAAGTGAAACAAAGATGCATTTTATTGAAATAAATATATTGGACATATGCCTATTTCACAAAAGGATTCTTATTGCTCCTAGGCTTAAAGCAATAAGCATGTTTTGGACATTACTCCGAATTGGATTTAACAAAATACAGGGATCTCTTCCGCAGTCCCATCGCTTAAAACATTCCCAGGTACGCAAGGGCAAATGCCTGATGAATTCTCTTCTCCGGCTCCCTCTTCGGATACGGTGTTAATGTTCAGATTTCCCAACATTCCTTTCGGTCTTTGACTTCTTCAAGGAATTCCAACTCTTTATTATCCATTAGGCTCTGTACCAAAGCTTTGAATTCAGTGCACTCTTTGATTTCATGACCTTCTTCAGCGTGGAATTCACAGCAGCTCCCCATCCCTTTGGGTGTCTCCTCCGAATTCTGAATGATTAATCCCATGTCTATCATTTGTTTCAAAACCCATTTCAATGGGGTTTTTACTTCTGCAATATTCTTCTTGATTCTCTTCCCCGTATTCTTGATTATCGCATTTACCCAATTATCAGTATGGTTGGGTAACGAATTTTCTACACCAGACGGATTGTCAAATTTCACAATGCCCATTCGGATAAGCCTTTCAATTAATTTTTTAAAAGTGGTGCAGTTTTCTAGCGAGTGTCCCGTGTGTAACACCCCAAACCCAGCCTAAACGCTACAACCAGATCTGGTATGTCACTTAAGAGATTTTACATAACATGTTGCATTGTGGAAAACAATTTCTAGGTTTACACCTTTCTTTCGAAAGCTTAATAATTCATTAAAGTATAAAATATTAAGTAACCAATTATCTTGGTAGATTTTAAATAAAAACTGAAATTTCATGCAGGTCTTAACTTAATTGAAAACGTAAAACTTAAAACCCAGTAATAAAAGCCCAACAAAATCCCAAGACATAAATGGTAGTCTAGTGGCCCATGGCCTTATTACAAGGAAATTTGAACCCATTAATTAAATGAAAATAAAAAAAAATTAGACTAAGTCTTTTTTTGCTGAATTCTCAAAGCTCATCGCATGGCCACCTTGCTCTCCTCTCCACCCCTGGTCCGATGCCCTAAGTGTCACCTGAGATGGTTAAAATTAAAGGGTAAGTCGCGAGACTCAGTGTGCAACCCTCATGCACCAATAGATTTGGGCTTTAGCCCCATAAAACAGAATAATCAAAATATAAGTAACAAAAATAATATGCAAAGCCCAACCCATATCCTAGGTGTCCATCCGCTACACGCCCCCGTACCAGCCATTCACACCATTGGGGATTTCTACAATCAACCCACACCGCTACACGCCTTGATGGAAGTCATGCTGCTCATCATCAGATCATGGTCGTAGCCACTACAACAGATCACGGCAGAAGCCGCTACAACAGATCACGGTAAGGAACCGCTACAACAGATCACGTAAAAACCGCTACAACATATAACTTCCTCCTTTCATCAAACCCAACCCATGCAATCACATAAAATCAGTATACTTATAACATTTAATCAGATCATTTACTAACCTGGTGATTTACTTTACCCTCTTTGAGTTCCCACAATATGCCGGGTTTTGACATTTAACAAAACATGTAATACTTATTTTCATATATTAATCAAACAGATCTAGATGGTGTGGAGAATTACACACCTGATATTGCGAAATCCAATATTCTTAGTCGATGTCCTTGCTATCTGGATCTATTATCCTCAATCTATAGCCTTGCTTAAAAGCCAGAACAATTACGAAAATAGGCCTCTCTTATATTCGGCCATGGTTAGTATTCTACCCGATTTTATATATATATAAATAAACAAATCCTCTTACCTTGAAATCCCAAAATTGGAGACTTATGATTTTCGGCTTTTAGGTCTAGTCGACTAAGCTTCCTTCAAATCCCAAATTGCCGCCCATCATAAAACCATTAAACTATTAGCTTTTGGCTTTTGCCTTTCAAAAACCGGAAATAGATCATGAGAACTAATCAAAAATCAACACTTACCTTAGCATAGGAGATTCGGCTAGCACTAGAGAGAGGATTCTGCAATGCCCATGGAAGATTTAAATGCCTAAGTATAGAACTAATTCTCAAATAGGATGAATAGAAGAAAAGACTATGGATGCTTCTGCTTCCTAGAGAAATCGGCACAAGAAGGAAAAAGTGGAAAAGAGTTTCGGCTTTTAAAGAAATTGGAGAAAAGAAATTGGAGAGGGAGAGGCTAGGGAATTTTGACACAATGAGAGAGAAATTTAGGGTTTTCAAAGTGTCGAATCAAGGAGCTAGCCCCCTATTTATAGATATTTTGGCACCTCTTCGCTAAAAACCGAAAACGCCCTTAAAATTCAAGCTAAAGAGAGGAGAAATTCGGCACCCTCCTTGCCATGCAAGAGTCGAATTTTACACTCCTCTAGGTGGTGGATTTTCGGCCAACACTTCCCTTGAAGATAAGCTCCTAACTTTTCTCCTTTTTATCTATGATATTATCACTTAAAAATCCACATAAATTCTCCTATTTTATAGCCTTGTAGCCGCCCACCTCTACTAATCCCCAATGCCAAATTTAACTCACTTAAATTAAAATATTTGGGCCTCATTAAACTTAATACTTGGGCCCCTAATTCCTTCTACTGTGTGGCGTCACCCTCTCTTCATTTAAAGTGCCGAATTTGGCCTAAAACATGGGCTCCTTTGCATGACCCAAAACTTGTTCTTTTTAACATTAATGATGCCACTTTAATCTGGGCCTTTTTCCCTAATTCTAAGCCCAAATTTAGACCCCTATCAATTAAATTAACATAGTAAGCCTATCCCTACACTAAATGTATAGGCCCGTAAATTTAGGATGTTACAGTTCTACCCCCTTAAAGAAATTTCGTCCTCAAAATTTCCAAATAACTATTAATCGTACTACCCAAGTCTCACCACTATGCTTTCGCTGCGCACTCTGATTCTAAAGCCAAAAGAAACACTTAGTATACTATGGTAGAGTACGCACCATTGTTCACCTCTGGGGCATCTTCTTCCCCTTGGCGATGTGCTGCATAGACCAACGCTGGCTGCCTCGCCTCAGCATAACCTGCACCTCTACCTGGTGCTCCACGACCGCGTTCACTACCATTATCGCCCCTGGCTTGTCTACGGCCTCTTGGTGGTTATTGATCACCTCTCCCAACCTGATCAGAACCTCGTCCCGCGGGCTGTACCTGATCCATCTAAGGACAGTCCTTAATCAGATGTCCTGTGGATCCACACCTAAAGCATCCACCGCCATTCATTCGCACTCCCCATAATCGTCCTCCCACATGTAGGACATGCTCGATTCTGACCCGTCGGAGCACGAGCTGGCCCATCAGTCTTAGGCCTTTTCTGATAATTCTCAGATACTCCTGACTGCTCGAAACTTCTCTTACTCTTACTCCTATCCTTATCCCTTTCTTGTCTCTCGACCCGTTTCACTTCCTCGGCTATTTTAACCTTATCTACCAAAACAAGAAAAACTCTCCCCCGTTGCGGTGCTATCGTAACCCTTAACTCATTTCGCAGCCCCATCCTCGAACCGCATACACAACGCTCATACTCGTTGCTACCATTCCCGAGCGTAGCGGCTCAAGCGCAGAAACTCTACCTCGTGCTCGACCACGCACTTACTTCCTTGCACCGATTCGTGAATGCCTTCCTCTGTGCATCCACGTAGGCCGCCCCCAACATACTTCCTTTGAAATGATTCATTAAAGAAATCCCGATCCAATACAATCATGCGCGGTGCCTCTCTTTCACCGTGAGCCACCACCGATAGGCCTCGTCTCAAAAAGAGACACGACCCTTTTCAACTTTTCCTCTACCGTGAAGTCTAAGTCATCCATTATGCACTCAGTCGCTTCCATCCAATACTCAGCTGTGTTAGGGGCTACACCAGAAACTCCCCTAAACACTTCTGCCCCATTGGCCTTAAGCCGCTCCGGTACAGATTTCCGGGCTCCTGTGCCCATGCCTACTCCAGTTACCTTCTCTAAAACCCTCAACATCGCCTGAGATACAACATCATCTCCGGGTGCCTCATCCCGAAATTCTCCTTCTACAGCCGGTAGTTTCGGCATCTCGTTTCCTGACCCGTGGCCAGACCCTACTGGCTCTGACGCGGTCATTCTACCCCTACCGCGTCTACGCGGCGGACGTCCTCGACCCCTTGAACTCATTCCTCCGATTGGCGTTTATCTGATTAAGAATTTTATGGATTATTAGTTTTCTTTCACTAGTTAACCACTAACTGATCTTTATGAATAATAGTTTTAAGAGTGGTTCTTTCAATTCGCATTCACAATACAGTCTCAATTTTGTAACCTCTAACTAAAATAAAACACATACATCATACAAAAATCATCCAAGCACTTACATTCTTCACGTAAAGGTGTTTTCGTTGATTCACTACCCAGGGGTATTTTCGTAATTTCCTCCTACAAGGGTATTTTCGTAATTTTTCATAATAAAGTTCCTTGTTGATTTCGTGAAGTAAGGGTATTCTGGTAATTTTACAATCCGAAGGTATTTTGGTAATTTTGAAATCTGGGGGTATTTCGGTAATTTTGAAATTCGGGGGTATTTCGGTAACTTTGAAATCCGGGGGTATTTCAATAATTTTACAATCAGGGGCAATTTAGTAATTTTACAAATCAGGGGTAATTTGGTAATTGTACAAACCAGGGGTATTTTGGTCATTTGACAAAACGAGGGTAGGTTGAGAATTTTTTCTAACCAGGGATATTTCGATGTTGTTGTTGTTTTTTTTTTTCAAACAGGGTACTTTAGGGAAAAATCTAGTTTCATGGTCCGGGTTACTCTTATAAACATGAGATTTTCAGGTAAATTTTCAAAACATAGGTATTTTACAAATTCATGGCTGGTTGGTAGTTTTCACAAATCAAACGTATTTTGAAAATTTTGCAAAACTTGAGAAATTTTCTTTCTTTCTTTTTTTTTTTTCAAACTAGGGTGGCTGGTCCCTTTTGGGTTTTAATTATAAGGTTTAGCCTATCAACAAGTCCTCGTAACTAGGGTGAATAGTCACCACGCACCAGGTAGGATTCTAGTGAAGAGGAGGTGAGTCGTTAGGACTGCTTAAGTACCAAGCTCTCCCTGAATCCACTCCTAGACATGCGTATGCCCATTGCCACACCCTAACTTGGCTAAGGTGAACAGTCACTACGCACCAGGTAGGATTCCAGCGAAGAGGAGGTGAGTCACTAGGACTGCTTAAATACCAAGCTCTTCCGGATCCAATCCTAGACATGCGTATGCCTGTTACCACACCCTAGTCTTGCGGCTCGCTCACGGGTTTGTTTAATGAAGTTAAGTCTTATGAGATTTTAAGAGTTGTTTCAGCTAGGCCTAAAGTCCATCAAGTTCTAATCTAGCTAATCTACGTCCCATAAAGCCCATCAAGCCCACATATATTATATCACACAATGGTTCAGAATACTTACCTGGCGGACTTGGGGAGGACGCAGTGCCATCTTTGAGCTAACAGACCTGTATAAATATGCATGTTTCGAAAACCCAACTTTAGAAAACGTTTTGAGCCCAAAAAAAACCCCAGAGCTGAGTTTTGAACCGAGCTCTGATACCAATTTGTAACACCCCAAACTCGGCCCAAACGCTACAACCGGATCTGGTATGTCACTTAAGAGATTTTACATAACATGTCGCATTTTCGAAAATAATTTCTAGGTTTACACCTTTATTTCGAAAGCTTAATAATTTATTAAAGTATAAAATATTAAGTAACCAATTATTTTGGTAGATTTTAAATAAAAACCAAATTTCATGCAGTCTTAACTTAATTGAAAACGTAAAACTTAAAACCCAAAATAAAAGCCCAACAAAATCCCAAGACATAAATGGTAGTCTAGTGGCCCATGGCCTTATTACAAGGAAATTTGAACCCATTAATTAAATGAAAATAAAAAAATAGAGACTAAGTCTTTTTGCTTTGAATTCTCAAAGCTCTGTCGCATGGCCACCTTGCTCTCCTCTCGGCCCCGGTCCGATACCCTAAGTGTCACCTGAGATGGTTAAAATTAAAGGGTGAGTCGCGAGACTCGGTGTGCAACCCTCATGCACCAATAGATTTGGGGTTTAGCCCCATAAAACAAAATAATCAAAATATAAGTAACAAAAATAATATGTAAAGCCCAACCCATATCCTAGGTGTCCATCCGCTACACGCCCCCGTACCAGCCATTCACACCATTGGGGATTTCTACAATCAACCCACACCGCTACACACCTTGATGGAAGTCGTGCTGCTCATCATCGATCATGGTCAGTAGCCACTACAACAGACACGCAAGCCGCTACAACAGATCACGGTAAGGAACCGCTACAACAGATCACGGTAAAAACCGCTACAACATATAACTTCCTCCTTTCATCAAACCCAACCCATGCAATCACATAAAATTAGTATACTTATAACATTTAATCAGATCATTTACTAACCTGGTGATTTGCTTTACCCTCTTTGAGTTCCCGTCAATATGCCGGGGTTTCGGCATTTAACAAAACATGTAATACTTATTTTCATATATTAATCAAACAGATCTAGATGGTGTGGAGAATTACACACCTGATATTGCGAAATCCAATATTCTTAGTCGATGTCCTTGCTATCTGGATCTATTATCCTCAATCTATAGCCTTGCTTAAAAGCCGGAACAATTACGAAAATAGGCCTCTCCTATATTCGGCAATGGTTAGTATTCTACCCGATTTTATATATATAAATAAAAAAAATCCTCTTACCTTGAAATCTCGAAATTAGAGACTTATAATTTTCAGCTTTTAGGGCTAATCGACTAAGCTTCCTTCAAATCCCGAATTGCCGCCCATCATAAAACCATTAAACTATTAGCTTTTGGCTTTTGCCTTTCAAAAATCGGGAATAGATCATGAGAACTAATCAAAAATCAACACTTACCTTAGCATAGGAGATTCGGCAATGCCCATGGAAGATTTAAATGCCGGAAGTATAGAACTAATTCTCAAATAGGATGAATAGAAGAAAAGACTATGGATGCTTCGGCTTCCTAGAGAAATCGGCACAAGAAGGAAAAAGTGGAGAAGAGTTTCGGCTTTTAAAGAAATTGGAGAAAAGAAATTGGAGAGGGAGAGGCTAGGGAATTTCGACACAATGGGAGAGAAATTTAGGGTTTTCAGTGTCAGAATCAAGGAGCTAGCCCCCCCTATTTATAGATATTTTGGCACCTACTGCTAAAAACTAAAAACGCCCTTAAAATTCAAGCTAAAAGAGAGGAGAAATTCGGCACCCTCCTTGCCATGCAGTAGCTGAATTTTACACTCCTCTAGGTGGTGGATTTTCGGCCAACACTTCCCTTGAAGATAAGCTTCTAACTTTTCTCCTTTTTATCTATGATATTATCACTTAAAAATCCACATAAATTCTCCTATTTTATAGCCTTGTAGCCGTCCACCTCTACTAATCCCTAATGCCAAATTTAACTCACTTAAATTAAAATATTTGGGCCTCATTAAACTCAATACTTGGGCCCCTAATTCCTTCTGTGTGGCGTCACCCTCTCTTCATTTAAAGTGCCGAATTTGGCCTAAAACATGGCCTCCTTGCGACCCAAAACTTGTTCCTTTTTAACTGTTAATGATGCCACTTTAATCTAGGCCTTTTTGCCTAATTCTAAGCCCAAATTTAGACCCCTATCAATTAAATTAACATAGTAAGCCTATCCCTACACTAAATGTATAGGCCCGTAAATTTAGGATGTTACACCGTGATTCCTGCGTGGTACTCGCATTGGGCGTTCGCGTCGTACCATTTGGGAAACGGAGGCTGCATAGGTTCAGAGTAGAACGGAGATACCACATGGGCATCAAACAGATTTTGGTATAACTTCCTATACGTCATGGGGGTGGGAGTGAACTGGAGTTTTTCTGAGTTAAACCTCGAGTTGGGTTCTTGCCTTGAAGGGCCTTGATAGCTAGTGGTTACGGCCCTCGGCTGGCCCATAGTGATTGGCTTGGGATACCCTTTACTAAACATGCTCACGTTATCCACTTCATTGTTATTTTCCTTCGGGGTTGACCTTTTGGTACTTTCCCTTGCGTCTATCTTCCCACTCCTTACGGCGTTTTCAATCATCTCGACAGACATTACTATATCTGGGAAGCTCATGGTAGCGCTTCCCAATATATGGTTAATGAACGGGGCTTTCAGAGTATTGATGAAAAGCATCGTCGCTTTCTTTTTCGTAAGAGGTGGTCGGACTTGCGCTGCCACCTCTCTCCATCTCTCGGGCATATTGTCCAAGCTCTCACTTTGCTTATTTTCCATATTCTGCAGTGTAATTCTGTCAGGTGTCATGTCTGTTACATGGCTATATTGCTTCATGAAAGCCTGTGCCAAGTCCTTCCACGAGTGGATTTTGGCACGGCTCAGCTGGTTGTACCATTTGGCAGCTGACCCAATCAGGCTGTCTTGGAAATAGTAGATTAATAGTTGGTCGTTATTAACATACCCTATCATCCTTCGACAAAACATCGTGACGTGAGCTTCAGGACAACTAGTTCCATTATACTTTTCAAATTCTGAAGTCTTGAATTTCGGCGGGAGTACTAGATCTGGGACTAAACTCAGATTCTTGGCGTCAACCCCGCAATGGTAATTAGCATTCTCCATTGCTCTGAGTTTTTCCTCTAACCACCTGTACCGATCTTCGAGTTGTTTTGGCAGTTCCACCCTTGCTTTTTCTATGTTTTCCATTTCGTCTAGATCAGGAACTACAGGATTGGTTGGATTGTTCCCCAGATTGGAACCTGAACCTGTCGAGCAGTTCATTGGTGCTGAGGTACCAGCCTGATATTGTTGGGACCCGATAATGACGGGTACCTCTCGCGGATACACATCAGGTTGTGTCTGTGTATTTGTTGGAGTAAAACCCGAAGGATAGAGAGGTTCCTCGTTATCATCTCCAGCATTAACCATGGGGCCCTTTCCTTTATCTATTCCTCCAGTTAGCAGTTGGGTCAACTGAGTCATCATATTTCTTTGGGACTCCAACATTCGGTCCATCATGTCTTACTGGATTTTAGCCAGTTGCTCTTGCATTTGCAATTGTAGTTGATCTTGTATCTCTTTTTGGAATTGTTCAAGTCTTTTCAATCTTTGATCCATGTCTTTTGTCTTTGCTCGGGTACCGTAATGATGTTTGGTTGGTAAGTTTTTGTTGGTTTCCAGATTAACTCTGAGATGATTTTATCCAATTAGGGTTTTTCCATGAAATTTAAATGCACATTATGTGATGTAATGCAAATGCATGAAATGAATACGAAAAAGGCATAGATTCTGATTCAATTTCATTTAGAAAACTTTACTAGAAAACAAAATTCTTTACATAAAACGGATTACAAATATATGGACAACCACATTATCTTCCACTTTATCAAGAAATTCGCTCTCCATGACAAGCTCTCTAATTTAGTAATCGAACGTGAATCGAAACTCTTTCGAATATGAGATGACATGCAAACATAGCAAAAACACAATAAGTTAGTACAATATACAAAAACAAAACTCCAAGCAACTGAAAGAGAATCAAGCACCTATCTGGGTAACTGCTAGGGTTTGGCACAGTACTATCTAGGGTGGGCTCCTAGGGTCTTCTACATGCGATTTGGTTCTAAAGTTTGAGGTACCCGAACCAGCAGATTCCTCGATCCTCACCCATTATAGGCTCATATGGACCGAGTTCGGTTCAGGGGAATACATTTCCCTATGGCTGCACGAAGATGAAAATCTCACGAAGACATAGGTGCGGATGTATCCCGGCGATCCACTATCCTCGCACGCGGTGAAAACCTCACGAAGGAGTAGCTTCTCACCCCACTTAAAAGAGGTAAGACCAAACGGTCCTTATGCAATATGATGCGAAAATATTCTACGAGACTCAAATCACAGCAATCATATGAAATAACACAAACCAATGCAATAAAAGGATCGTAATTTCTCAAATCGATTTTTCAATTTTCGACAATAAGACGAGAAATAATCAATTTTACTGACTTGACTCTCCTATTATCCCAGTGAGTCGCTAAGTCATCGAAACCATTTTTTTGTTGAAAAACGGGGTCCACTTTAAAAATGAAAATGGAGTCGTCACCAATCCCTTTTTTGAGGTGTGATCGGGTCACCTTGAGATTGATCATTAAAACATTTTGATTTATTAAAACGATGATTTTGGCCTGTTTTTTATTTTGGTTTATTTTGGTTAATTGCTTATGGGCCCGGGCGAAATAGGCCCATTACAATTACTACCGTAGAGAGATAATTAATTTTTATTATTAATTTTTCACTAAATGTACTTCTATAATCATTCAATGATTAAAAAACTTTGTTGTAATTTATAATTCAAGTATTTAATCCTTATCGTTCTCGCGTTTTTTTTTCTTTAGAAAGTTTTAGTTTTAATCCTTCAAAGTTTAGATAATTTTTTTTAAATGTAAAAGTTGACTGAATTGTTAAAATTTTAATTGAATTAACGTGATAACTTCTATGCTAATCTAAGCAGTGGCGAATCTAGAGGGGGGCTAACATGGGCCTCGGCCCCCCCTAAAATGTAAAATGATTATTTAAGCCCTTAAATTTTTTTAAAATTTTTAAATTAGTAAAGGTAAAATTGTACTTTGGCCCCCCTAAAATTATAAAAATTTGATTTAATCATTTAAAAATTATAAAGATATAGACTATAAAAAATTAAAATTTCATTCGGCCCCCCTAAAAGATTGTTTTGGCTTCACCCCTGAATCTAAGTATACTTTATTATTAGTGCAAATAATTTTTGAAAAAAAATTCCCTTTTTGAGATTTTTTGAATTTTTTTCTTTTGGAATTTTTATAAATCACATATGATGAAACAAGTGTTTTTATTAGAGTTTACTATTATAAATACAGTACATTTGCAAGTACAATATATTATTGATATATATGTAATCAACTACAAAGTAAAATCGAACTAGTATAAAGCACAACCAATGTAAAACTAGATAAAACCAAAAATAATTGAACAAAACCTACATATAGCATACACACAAGATGAGACAGAGACTCGTACATCACAATTACATATGGTAAAAAACACTAGTATCTTTAGATGAACAAAATTTGTTTGTACGGATCATATATTTAATAAAAAATCAATTCTCTCCATATAACCCAGTAAAAGAAAATTCTACTAAGATTATTTGGTCGAAATCAACGGTTACGTACTAGTTTCCCATCCCTAATTGAGATTCATGAACCATATTAAACTCATTTTAAATTACAAGTGCCGAGTTTCTAACAAAATTTCTAGTTGCCGGCAGCTTGTGTAAGCGGCAACCGCAGCCTTTTCTTTGATATAATGTTATATTAATCCACACACGGTGGCTTCAAATTTGATGTTTATATGTCACACTTCCATCGCAAGAAATCAGCCCCTCGTAATATATAAAAACAACAATATCCACCACAATCTGTTCATAACAAAACCAGTCATCGTACATTAACATTTCTTCATCATTTACTTCACCATATCCTTGATCTAATTACATTAATATTGTGTTTTGCAACGATGGCTGCTTTCATCTTTTTCGTAACATTATTCACGTTAATGGTGAGTACCCCTTGAGCAAACGCTACTCAAACTTCAACAACAGCTTTATTTATAAGAGTCGACCAATCAGGAAAAGAAGACTATGAAAAGATACAATACGCTATTGATGCCGTGCCATCAGACAACAAAAAAGTTGTTTTCATATTGGTTGAGCCTGGAATCTATAATGAAAAGATTGTTGTGCCTACCGATAAACCATTTATTACATTAAGTGGCTCAAAGCCAAATGGCACTGTAATTACTGGGAGTGACAGTGGGAATATATTTGAATCAGCTACTTTCACTGTGTTGGCTTCAGATTTTGTTGGCCGATATCTCACAATTCAGGTATATATAACATCTCCATCCATGTTCATGTAGAGTGTAGAATGCACAATTAATTTTTCAAGTGAACTGAATGCTTGTGTATAACTTTGGTGAATAGAATACGTACGGGCCTGGAGCTAAAGCAGTGGCATTACGAGTGTCTGGAGATAGGGCCGCTTTCTTTGGATGCAGAATTCTATCTTACCAGGATACATTGCTAGATGACACCGGAAGACATTATTACAGCAATTGTTACATTGAAGGAGCCGTGGACTTCATTTTTGGGAATGCCGCTTCCCTTTTTGAGGTAACATATTTTAGCAATCGGTTACTTGGTAATATTCTATAAGTTTCAGATACATAAATGTGTTCAAAATATTTGAAGGATCTTTAAGAGATTATATCCCATATGATCATGTCCAAGTATGTATTAGATATGAGAATTTAAGTGAAATGAAGAGTAACTTACGTATGAATTTGTGTGGCGGTTATTTCAGAGGTGTTATTTGCATACGCTCTCAGAAGGAGATGCATCAATTACAGCCTAATGAAGGGAGTCACCATCAGAAGAGACAGGGCTTACATTCCTGGGTTGCAAGATAATTGGGGTGAGGACTGCTGTATTAGGAAGGCCATGGGGCCCATATTCCAAAGTCATATTTGCCCTAACATATATGTCCAATGTTATACTACCTCAGGGTTGGGATGATTGGGGCGACTTATCCAAGCAAAGGTAACATAAAAGAAATGAAATGTAATATGTTTATCTATTTGTTTATCATTTTAAATTTGAACCAATGCTTAACAATTTTCTTGTCTGATATTTGCAGCACGGTGTTCTACAGAGAATATAAATGTTATAGACCAGGAGCCAATAATAGGAAAAGGGTTGAATGGTCGCAACAGTTGACAACCAAAGAGGCAGAAATTTTCTTGACAAAGAACATGATTGGCAACAAGAGTTAGATCAGATCTACCCCAAACATTTCAAGAAAACTTCTTCTGCCATTTCTAACAATGCCACCACCCATTTCTAACACATGTTGTAATATTGATTTGTTTATTCTTTTACCCATATTTCTCTATCTCTTACAAGATTCGTTTATATATGTAATTATATTAAAATTATTCGTTTATTCATTTGTAATTATTTCAAAAAAAATTAATTTAAAAATAAATTATGATGAAAAAGTAAAAACTGTTGACTTTAGTAATTAAACTTTTACTTTTTTATCAGATCAAAACAAATAAAATCAGTCAAAAGCTATAGAATTATATATAATATAGGTTAAGTAGACGCAAAGCAAAATATTATTGTCTCCTTTAGTAAACATGAGAATCATTATCTTTGGGGAAGTGAAATGTGGAGCACTTTTGGGCCTTTGATTTTTTTTCCTTCTTATTCTTGGTCTTTTCATGCATGGATGCATGCAGTGTGTATCATTGAAATTTTTTGGTTGGGAAATCATGTTTTTGCAGTGGTACGATGTAGAAGCTGCTTCGACATGAATTTCATCTAACAGGCTCGACCTTGACATGATTTGGGGGGTTATGACATATTAGGCTCCCATTTAACGAAAAAAAGAAAAAAAGGTTTATTCTTCGATTTGACAATGAATTTTCTTCAAGGTTTATCACTTTTCGATAATGATATTAAATCTTAATTGTTAAGTCGAGTCTAACATCAAATCTTGATTAACAATTTTTTTTTCTCTTCACAAAATATTTGATTTGAACTAAAATTTGGATTTTCTTGCAAATGAATTCCAAGTGACATATGTCTAAAGAGTTCAACTAGAGCTCTACCAATTTTCAATCCCTAGTTACCCAATGTTTCTTTCAAGTATAGGAGAAGATTTTTTTTCCTCAAAATTTCATATTAGTAAAAGCGCTGGTACCAACATAGATAAAATGCTATATTCAAGGTTAGATTGATTTCTATAACGAGCTTGAATGAACAATTGAATCCATCAACAAGTCTAATCGAACATAAGTTGAATGATATTGTGCTGATCAAGATTTGAACCTTAATTAATGGATACCTTTTCAGCACATTTTGACTAGATTTGGAGCTTAAACAATGGGCTGACCCAAAAGTACCAAAATATAAACAAAGCCCAAGCATGTGAAAAGAGTAGATCCTAAGGGTAGTTAGATTTTAAGCAATTTCAAAGCTTTGCCACACTAAGGTGTTGCAAAAACTTTTTTTTTAAGTTGTTTGTTTCTTATATTTTTATTTTTATTTAGCTGCGGTGTTAGCTTCTAGGTTAGCTACCGCTTGTCTTTTTCTCTTACTCATCAATTCTTTTTTTTTTTCTCATTCACTCTATGTGTTTTCTCTCTTTTCAGTTTGTAGATCTATTTTGTGGATATTTTTGTTGTCTTCACAAGTTATGATGGACAGATGATGGTGCCTCGTTGACTTCTTAATCTGTTTCTAGTTTGAGAGTATTTCAGAAAAATAAATGATTTCATGAGTCGGTTTGGACTCGTGTTGTCTTAAGTTTTATATATTTTTTTATTTGTTTTTTCGTTGTTTAATAACTATTCACTTTTAGAAGTTTTTGTCTACTCCTATGGTACGCTTTTTAGTCTTGTTTATGCATGTAGTCTTGTTTTTGCAAGTGATTTTAGGTTGATTTTTTCACCATCCTCTTTAGTTTGGTGGATGCTCGGTTCTTTTGTCGATTGATGCTGAAGCTGAAGTTTTTGTTGTGTTGATGGAGTTTATTATTTTTTCCCCCAAATTATATGGTCTTATTCATTAAATGAATTAATGAATTTCTCTTTTAAAAAAATTAAGATATTGCAAAAAAAAATTGCATTTTTCCAATTAACATTTCTAACTTTAATCTCAAGAATAAATTCCTTCCAATTGGGGCTAAATTAAATTAAACCAGATGTTAGTTTAATGAATACGATACAGTAGTCCAACAATTAATTAACCATAGAGAAATAATTAATTTATCTTCATTTTCAACTAAATCCACTTTTATAATCATTCAGTGGTGGAAAAAAGCCAAATTTTCCAGTTGCCGGCTGCTTGAATTTGGGAAAACCGCACCCTTTTCTTTTTTCTGACATAATGTTGAGTTAATCTACACACGATTGCTTGAAAATTGATGTGTTTATGTGTAACACTTCCATGGCAAGAAATCGGCCCCCGCATAATATATAAAACAACAATATCCATCATAATCTGCTCATTACAATCTTCAGTTTTGTAACAATGGCTGCTTTCATCTTTTTTGTAATTATGTTCACGTTGATGGCGAGTACCACCCCTCGAGCAGATGCTGCTGAAACTTCAGCTGTGGCTGTAGTTATAAGAGTTGACCAATCAGGGAAAGGAGACTATAAAAAGATACAAGACGCTATTGATGCCGTGCCATCAAACAACAAACAACCTTTTTTCATATTGGTTAAGCCTGGAATCTACAATGAAAAGATCATTGTGCCTGGAGACAAGCCTTTCATTACGGTAAGCGGTTCCAAGACAAATAGCACGGTAATAACGAGGAATGATAGTGGAAATATAATTGAATCTGCTACTATTACTGTGTTGGCCTCGGATTTTGTTGGTCGATATATAACGATTCAGGTATATAAAACATCACATTGATTCTATACTTTCTTACTCACCTATTCCGTTCATATATTAAAACTTTTTGGCTCGAGTTAATCGATTATTTTTATTATTTTTGTAAATAGAATACGTTCCGACGTCATGGAATTCAAGCAGTGGCATTAAGGGTATCTGGAGATAGGGTAGTTTTCTTAGGATGCAAAATTTTAGGTTACCAAGATACATTGCTAGATGAAAATGGTAGACACTATTATCGCAACTGTTACATTGAAGGAGCTGTTGACTTCATTTGTGGGAATGCCGCTTCCCTTTTTGAGGTAACTTATTCAAGGATGCGTTACTTATGTTACTCGAAATTAAATAGAAGTGTTGAATAATGTGTTTAATATTTTCAACTTATTTATTTATTTATTTGAAGTCTTTTGAAGATTAAACTATACTTTTCTTGGGATTCCATTTTTATTTTTGGATTTATTTCAGAGGTGCCATTTGCATACATTGTCAGAAGAATTTTCAGCCATTACAGCACAACAAAGGGGGTCACTGACGGAGAAGACAGGGTTTACATTCTTGGGTTGCAAGATAACTGGGGAGAGGACTGCTATATTAGGAAGGCCATGGGATTCTTATTCCAGGGTCATTTTTGCCTTGACCTATATGTCTAATGTCATTCTACCACGAGGATGGGACGATTGGGGAGACGCAACCAAGCAAAGGTAAACAAAAAATTGACAAAATCAATCAAGATTAACACTTTGTTTATTGATCTAAGAATTTTCAGATTATATTTGTTATGAGATATTGTTCGTTTAGAGGTAAAAACCGTTCTCACAATTTTATGCTTTAATGTCTCACTAAAAAAAAGTAATCTTTTTTTATTATTAGAAATCTTCAATCTACTACATTGGTGAGTAATTAAACTATGACTTCAATAAACCACCCTTTCTTTATTGAGGCAGGCATCCACAAAATTGCGAAAATAGTTTTCACTTCCAAAATAAATTATATTTCATTAAAGGGTGTAGTTTTGAATGGATGCTCAACCATTTTGTTTTGATTTCTTTTATATTTGTAGCACGGTGTTCTATAGAGAATATAAATGTTACGGACCAGGAGCTAATACAAGTAAAAGAGTTGAATGGTCGCAGAAGCTGACGGCCGAAGAGGCGAAGGTTTTCTTGACTAAGAACATGATTGGCGGCAAGAGTTGGATCAGATCCACCCTCAAACATGTTAAGAAAGTTTCTACTGCCATTTCTAACAATTCCACGGGACATTCCTGATCATCAACAACATTAGTATTCAGACAAGTTTATGTAAAATATTAGAATTATTTGTAATTATTTCAACATACAAGAAAAACTCTTCCCTGTTAAAACTATGGAGCTTGAAGACGTCTCGAATACAACTTCATTTAGCACTTAAGCTAAAAGAAAAATCTGCCAATCCTTATCCCTCATTTTTCCCCCAAATTTACATAATACGTATATTAAATTCTACGGAATTAAACCAAATACATGTTATAAAGTCTCTTAAAAAGTAAGAAATTTTAAATATGTAAAAAAGAATTATAAAGTTAAAAAGAGTAACATTTAAGCGTCTAAACCAATATATATATATATATATATTTAGAAGGTTTTTCTATTTTTTTTTTTGATAATTTAAAATTTTAGTTCATGTACTTTAATTTTGAGACACTAAGTCTTTGTACTTTTTTTATTTAAAAATTTTGGTTTTTCATTTAATTTTTCTATTAAAGTTGTAAAATAACTTTTTTAGCTTTCGACATTTACAATTTTTTTATCAATTTACTTCGTACTCTTTAAAAGTACATAAAAAATTTTAAAAATGATTTTGTTTTCATATTTTAAATAAAAACTTAGAAATTTTAAAAGCTTATAATTTTAAAAAAATTAAACTGAGAGTTTAATAGATTTCAAATGGTCTAACCAATTTGTTCTCAAAACAATCTAACAGATTGGTTAGACCATTTTGAAATCAGTTCAATTGTTAGTTTACTTTTTTAAAAATTATAATTTTTTAAAATTTCTAAGTTTCTATTTAAAATGTGAAAAAAAATTGAATTTTGTATGTTCTTTTAAAGGGTAATATTAATGACCACGTTGATAAAAAAAACTATAAATATTGAGGGGTAAAAAATTTATTTTACCTTTGACATTGTCGAAACCATTTTTTATATTTGGAAAAAAACGGGGATCGACTTTAAAATGAAATATAGAGTCGCTAGGGGTGTGCAAAATTCGGGTAAAACCAAAAAAATTCGGTTAACCGACCGATTAACCGAATTCGGTCGGTTAACCGAATTTTTTCGGTCGGGGGTCGGTTAATTATTTTATGATTTTTCGGTTAACGGTTAATTCGGTTCGAAACTGGTACGTTAACCGAATTTTTTCGGTTTAACCGAAAAAATTAATAAAAAAATTATAATATATAAATAGGCCCACTATTCACCTAAACACAATCCCTAAACCCAATCCAAACCCAAATATCTAACCCAACCCAATTACCCAATCCAACCCAATCATAAAAAATTACAAATAATTTAATAAATAAAAATAAAATTCTAAAACTAAAACTAAAATTATGTAATCTTTTTAATTATGTAGTGATTAATTTCGGTAATTCGTTAGTTCGATAATTCGGTTAATTCGGGAATTCGGTTAATTCGGTTAATTGGTTAATTTTTAACCAAAAATAAAAAACATATAATTTTCGGTTAATTCAGTTAACCGATCAATTAACCGAAAAATTTCGGTTCGGTTAATTTTTTTGAAAAAATTTCGGTTCGGTTAACGGTTAAAAATTTTGAAAGGTCGGTTAATTTGGTTAATGTTATTTCGGGTCGGTTAACCGAATGAACACCCCTAGGAGTCGCCACCAATCTTTTTTGTTTTGGTGTGATTGGATCACCTTGTAAAAAAATAATTTTGGTCTACGAAATAGAAAAATAGGTTCGGGTCGATTCACGTCTTTAGGAAGGATTAGAACCCTCGTACGCCCAAAACTGGTACCAAATTGATTAACTAATGTCCTTATGTTGAAAATTTGAAACGATTTTAGAATACAATTCCATTTTAAAAAATTTTAAATAACTCGAATTGGATATTGAGATTCTCTTGTTCCAAAGGAATAAAATATCACATCCAGCACGTTAGGATACGCCATTTCAAACCCTCGATGCCAAGATCATCTCATGATTTCCAAAGTTCATGCATTGAAATTTTTATAAGGATATTCAATTATTTGGAGAAACGAAAAACCGAAACCCACCACGGTAGGGTACGATTTCTCGGATTTCCAAACACGAAATATTGCTTTGTTTTTTTTAAAGAAAACATGGACAAAATTTTAAAAGGATATTTGGTTATTTGGTCAAACGGAAAACCGAAACCCAGCACGATAGGGCACGATTTCTCGAATTTCCAAACACAAAATATTGCCTTATTTTGAAAACTTTTAATAAGTGATTATAAAAATGGACTCAAAAATATACTTATTTATCTTGTTTGGAACAAGAATGAAACGACCAATATCAATTAAAATATTAAAAATTGAATCACGATGCGATAATGTGAAAAGAGCAAAGTTACAAACATGGAATAATATACATGGATAAATATTATACAAATGAATGACCATAATATGAAATTTGAAAGGAACGATTTGGGTACATACAATGACAAGCAAATTAATACGAATAACATATAGCAAATTTTAAAGTAAATAAGCAAATGATATACATAAAATAATATGCGTCTATTTAAATAATATACATGTAATAAAAAACTTGATATAAAATAATGTATATATAAAAATAATAATGATATATGGAAGTGTTCGGAATAAATAAATATATAATTTAAAATAGGGTCCTTTAAAGAAACAAATTATATACATAAATAGATTTAAAAGAAGATATATATATATACATATACGTAAATAAATTTAAAAGAAAATATTTACATAAGATAATATGAAATCAATAATATATACTTAGAATAAAAATAATCGATAATATTAATAATAATAATAACAACAATATTAAAATAATGACAAAATAGCAAAAATAATAAAATAAAATAAAATATAAAAACGGGAATAAATTAAAATAAAATGGGAAATCTAGGGCAAAAATCGAAAATAAAGAAGATGTAACACCCCAAACCCGGCCCAAACACCACGACCGGATCTGGTATGTCACTAAGAAAATTTTGGAAGAACATGTCGTATTTTCAGAAAAATATTTTTCTAAAGTTTATCTTCTTATTCGAGAGAAATTTAATAGTTGATAGTTTAAATAAAATATGCCTTTATAAATTAAAAACCCAAATTTAAATAGATACATTAGTTCAATAAGAATTTAAATAACTAAAAGTAATTAAAGCCCAAAATAAAACAAAACATAAACTAGTGGCCCATAGCCTTATTACAACGAGATCTAAAATCCATTAATTAAAAATATAAAGTATTAACTTGAGACTTTTCTTTGGATCCAGTTGGTCTTTTGCATGGCCACCTTGCGTTCCTCTCGGCCGGTCCAAGCACTAGGAATCACCTGAAAGGTTAATTAATAGGGTGAGTCGCGAGACTCAATGTGCAACCTCATGCACCACTAGATTTTGGCCTTAGACCCATAAAACAGAGTTAATAATTCCATTTACAAAAAAATAACAAATAATATGCAAGGCCCAACCCATTTGCCTAGGTTTCCATCCGCTACACGCCCGTACCACCCATTCACACCATTGGGGATTTCTACAATCGACCCACACCGCTACGCCCAAGATGGCGCGGTCATGCTTTGCTCATCAACATATTATGGCCGAAGCCCTTATAACAGATCACGGTATAAACCGCTACACATATAACGTATAACTTCCTCCTTTCATCAACCCAACCCATGCAGTCATAAAATCAATATGCTTTTATCATATAAAGTCAAACATTCAACGACTGGTGATTTGCTTCACCCTTTCGGGTTTCCAACATTAAACCGAGATATCGGTATTTATCACAACATATAAACTTATGAGCATACATTAATAATCAGATCTAGATGGTGGGGAAGTATTACACACCTGATATCGCGAAATCCAATATTCATAGTCGATGTCCTTGCTATCCTGGATCTATTATCCTCAATGTAAAGCCTTGCTCAAAAGCGGAAAAACACACAAAGATTTAGCCCCTTCAACAATCGGCCAAGGTTAATAAATCCCAAATTACACGTTAAAACTAATAGATCCCTTACCTTGAAATCCCGAAAGTAACACGATTCTATAACTTAGAGATCTATGCGGTTGACTCCACTAAAGTTCCTTCAGATTTCTAGCACAAGTAGGCACCACGTATAATTCGGCAATCACATGAGATGAGATCTAGGGATTTCGGCTTTAGGAAAATCCCGAGAAAAGTATGAACAAGAGAAGGCTGATGTGTCTTTGGCTTTTAAAATACTTGAGTGAGGAGTTTCGGTTTACGACAGAAAAGAGAAGAAGAAAAGAAAACAAGGAAGAGACTTGAAGATTTCTGCTAGGAAGAAAAAGAATGGAAAGAGTTTGACTTTTGAATCAAAGTGAAGATGAGGGAATAGGCTTAGAAATTTCGACTTTTGCAGAGAATGAAGAAGAAGATGGAACTTTAGGAGTTTTCGGCTTTTACTCGAGAAGAAGAGAAAAGAATGAGAGAAAAACCCAAATTACTGAAATTGAAGAGATATTCCCCTATTTATAGAAATTTCTAAGCACTTACCTAACCTTGCAGATAAATCCTATCTTTTCTCCTTTATCTTAATCTACTAGCTCATCTAAAAGAGACTTAATTATCTCTAACTCCTCCCTCCTTTATCAGCATATTATCCACATATTTTAATCATTAAAATCCCTAAATTTTAGCCTTTATCCGCTTATTATCCACATAAAATAAATTCCTAAATAATAGCCTTTATCCGCTTATTATCCACATATTTTAAACATTAAAACCCCTAAATTTTAGCCTTGTTGCCATCCACTCCACCTAATCCTAATGTCCAAAATTTAGCTAACTTAAATTAAAAGAATTGGGCTCCATAAAACTTAAATTTGGGCCCCTTACTCCCTTGTGTGGCGTCAACTCCTAAGATTGGGCCACAAGCCCACTTTGGTATTTTAAATATAGATACTACCTTTTAAACCCTATAATGCCCAAACAGATAATTTTAATCAAGGCCTCTACCTAAGCTGAGCCCAATTTGGACCCCTAACACTTAAATTAACACATTAAACATATCCACCCATTAAACGCATAGGCCCAAAAATTCGGGATGTTACGGTTCTACCCTCTTAAAGAAATTTCGTCCTCGAAATTTCCAACTAACTATTAATCATACTACCTAAGTCTCACTACCATGCTTTCGCGTTAGCACTCTCAATACTAAACCCAAAATAAACACTTAGTATTCTATGGTAGAGTACGCACCCAAGTATTCACATCTAGAGCGTCCTCGTGCCCTTGTACTCATGCTATCGGTTCGCGTTTATCGATTAAGAATTTTATGAATTAATAAGTTTCTTCCACTGCTTAACCACGAAACAGTCTTATGAAAGATAGTTTAAGAGAAGTTCTTTCGAATTCTAATTACATCTACAAGTTTCAGTCTCAAGTTTGTCTCCTAGTTCCATATACACATACATGCAATCATCAATCATACAAATAGAACTTACATTCATCACCTAAGGGTATTTTCGTCATTTCACTACCCAGGGGTATTTTCGTAATTTTTCATAATAAAGTTCCTTGTTGATTTCGTGAAGTGAGGGTATTCTGGTAATTTTACAATCCGGGGACATTTTGGTAATTTTACAAATTAGGGGTATTTTAGTCATTTTATAAATCAGGGGTATTTTAGTCATTTTGCAAAATAGGATGGCTGGTCCCTTTCGGGTTTTAAATTATTAATTTTGGCCCGTCAACAAATCCTCGCGGCTAGGGTGAACAGTCATTACGCACCAGGTAGGATTCCAGCGAAGAGGAGGTGAGTCACTAGGACTGCTTAAATACCAGGCTCTTCCGGATCCAATCCTAGACATGCGTATGCCTGTTACCACACCCTAGTCTTGCGGCTCGTTCACGGGTTTGTTTAGTGAAATTAAGTCTTATGAGATTTTAAGAGTTGTTTCAGCTAGGCCTAAAGTCCATCAAGTTCTAATCTAACTAATATATGTCTCATAAAGCCCATCAAGCCCACATATATTATATCACACAATGGTTGAGAATACTTACCTGGTGGACTTGGGCCGGAGACGCAGGTGCCATGCTGAGCTAACAGACCTGTTATCATTTAAAAACATTCATGTTTTAAAAACCCTTTTTTTTTCCGAAAACATTTTGAACCCAAAACCCAAAGCCGAGTTTTTGAACCGGCTCGATACCAATTTGTAACACCCCAAACTCCGGCCCAAACACCACGACCAGGATCTCGGTATGTCACTAAGAAAATTTTGGAAGAACATGTCGTATTTTCTTAAAAATATTTTTCTAAAGTTTATCTTCTTATTCGAGAGAAATTTAATAGTTGATAGTTTAAATAAAATATGCCTTTATAAATTAAAAACCCAAATTTAAATAGATACATTAGTTCAATAAGAATTTAAATAACTAAAAGTAATTAAAGCCCAAAATAAAACAAAACATAAACTATTGGCCCATAGCCTTATTACAACGAGATTTAAAATCCATTAATTAAAAATATAAAGTATTAACTTGAGACTTTTTACTGGATCCAGTTGGTCTTTTGCATGGCCACCTTGCGTTCCTCTCCACTCCATTCCAAAGCACTAGGTATCACTGAAAGGTTAATTAATAGGGTGAGTCGCGAGACTCGAGGTGTGCAACCCTCATGCACCACTAGATTTTGGCCTTAGGCCCATAAAACAGATTAATAATTCCATTTATAAAAAAATAACAAATAATATGCAAGGCCCAACCCATTTGCCTAGGTTTCCATCCGCTACACGCCCGTACCACCATTCACACCATTGGGGATTTCTACAATCGACCAACACCGCTACACGCCAAGATGGCGGTCATGCGCTCATCAACATATTATGGCCAAGCCCTTATAATGCATCACGGTATAAACCGCTACATATATAACGTATAACTTCCTCATTTCATCAACCCAACCCATGCAAATCATAAAATCAATATGCCTTTATCATATAAAGTCAAACATTCAACGACTGGGTGATTTGCTTCACCCTTTTCGGGTTTCAACATTAAACCGAGATATCGGTATTTATCACAACATATAAACTTATGAGCATACATTAATAATCGGATCTAGATGGTGGGGAAGTATTACACACTGATATCGTGAAATCCAATATTCTTAGTCGATGTCCTTGCTATCCGGATCTATTATCCTCAATGTAAAGCCTTGCTCAAAAGCCTCAAAAACACACAAAGATTTAGCCCCTTCAACAATCGGCCAAGGTTAATAAATCCCAAATTACACGTTAAAACTAATAGATCCCTTACCTTGAAATCCCGAAAGTAACACGATTCTATAACTTAGAGATCTATGCGATTGACTCCACTAAAGTTCCCTTGATTTCTAAGCACAAGTAGGCACCACGTATAATTCGGTAATCACATGAGATGAGATCTAGGGATTTCGGCTTTTAGGAAAATCCCGGAAAAAGTATGAACAAGAGAAGGCTGATGTGTCTTTGGCTTTTAAAATACTTGAGTGAGGAGTTTCGTTTACCAGAAAAGAGAAGAAGAAAAGAAAACAAGGAAGAGACTTGAAGATTTCTGGCTAGGAAGAAAAAGAATGGAAAGAGTTTCAGCTTTTGAATCAAAGTGAAGATGAGGGAATAGGCTTAGAAATTTCGACTTTTGCAGAGAATGAAGAAGAAGATGGAACTTTAAGAGTTTTCGGCTTTTACTCAGAGAAGAAGAGAAAAGAATGAGAGAAAAACCCAAATGACGAAATTGAAGAGATATTCCCCCTATTTATAGAAATTTCGGCACTTACCTAACATTGCAGATAAATCTTATCTTTTCTCCTTTATCTTAATCTACTAGCTCATCTAAAAGAGACTTAATTATCTCTAACTCCTCCCTCCTTTATCAGTATATTATCTACATATTTTAATCATTAAAATCCCTAAATTTTAGCCTTTATCTGCTTATTATCCACATAAAATAAATTCCTAAATAATAGCCTTTATCTGCTTATTATCCACATGTTTTAAACATTAAAACCCCTAAATTTTAGCCTTGTTGCCATCCACTCCACCTAATCCTAATTCCCAAAATTTAGCTAACTTAAATTAAAAGAATTGGGCTCCATAAAACTTAAATTTGGGCCCCTTACTCCCTTGTGTGGCGTCAACTCCTAAGATTGGGCCACAAGCCCACTTTGGTATTTTAAACATAGATACTACCTTTTAAACCCTATAATGCCCAAACAGATAATTTTAATCAAGGCCTCTACCTAAGCCTGAGCCCAATTTGGACCCCTAACACTTAAATTAACACATTAAACATATCCACCCATTAAACGCATAGGCCCACAAATTCAGGATGTTACAGAAGAAGCAAAGGACTCGTATTGAACGCGCGCCATAGATGAGGGATCATTTGAGCAATTATGCCCGATCACCAAAATGACGTTGTTCTAACATCCTTATTTAAAAGGCCTGAGGACCAAATTGAAATCACAAAACAATGTCAGGGTCGAATTAAAAAATAAAACAAAACATGAATAGGATAATATTGCATAAAAAAATAATACGGAAGGACTAAAATGGTAATTATACCAGTTTTAAAAAACACGCGGATCCTTCCCCGGGTCGGGTCAACGCGCGGGTCTTGGCCATAAACGTTGTCGTTTTAAGGCTTAATGCCCCGCCCTTAAACGACGTCGTATAGCTTTGCTTTAAATAGCAAAAAAAAAAGTCAGAATCTCATTTTAAACCATTTCAAGAAAAAAAAATGAAAAATTCTCTCTGAACACCCTCGAGTTACGGCGGTTGGCCCGACTCATCATCGGCAGCAGCGTTCGCCACCGTCTGCTGTCCGTCGTGCGTGCCAGTGGTCGGAGACCCCAAGAGAAAGCCATTTCAAACCCTAAAAATGCCCTAAACACATATCTAAAAGCCAAAATCGCAAATCCCACCCCGAAACCCCAAACGAAGACAATGACCCTTCGAGTTCGGCTCTAATAGACCAAAAAGACAGGTAAAAATCGCTTTTCCATAATATTCTAATAATATTTCATATTTAATGCTAGAATCGGATAGATGGGATTTCTGACGAATACCTTTCAAAAACCTTGTATTTTTTTATTTCTTTGATTTGTATTCGTAAAACGTGAAGAAACCTTACAATGGTTTGTTTCGGTCCTTTTAAAGGCCGAAATCGAAATAAAAATAAAATGAAAATGAAAAAAATACAACTGTTTTTCTTTATTTTCTCTACTGCTATTTGTTTTCTTGTGCAGGTACGGGCGTGCGTGGCGCTGTACGGAGGTGGGCTGACGTGGAGGAGCGGGCGCATGGCGCGCACGCGCGTGGGAGGCTGCTTGCGGCGCTGATGGTTCCAGAAACCCTAGAGGTTTCTGGAAATGTAAACAGAAAATGGGCCACTTGGGCCTGCTGATTTTGGGTTAAAATTTGGGCTCATTGTAATGGACTTTAATAAACTGGACTGTTTTTGGATTTTTTTTATTAATTGGTTTTTTTTTAATTTTGGTTTTTGTTTGGTTTTATCGGGCCCGGGTAAATTTGGACTCTTATAGACACCGTTAACTTTAATGACAAAATTAGACAAAGGGACCTAAATTTTTAAATAAAAAAAAATACAGGAACTCCGTGTCTTAAAATTAAAATATAGAGACTAAATTTTAATTTTCAAAATAATATAGGGACCTTTGGCATATTTAAACCAAAGATTTACTAGAAAAAACTCAATTTGTCTTTCCTTTAAAAAATTTCATCATGGACCGGTTAAATAATGTAATTCCATTTTTAGCCTCTCTTTCAATTAATAATTCAACTTAATCTCTTTTAATCCTTTAATTAAATAATAAAATTACATTTGTTAGCTCTCTAAAAAAATTAAGTCATTTTAATACAAATCTTTCTTTAAACTTTTTACAGGTTAAAAATTCAAAATTTTTTAATTTTCTTTTTCTCTTTTTCTTAAGGTATTTATTAGAACGAGTTCATAATTAATTTTTCGTATTCTGTAAGTCCATTAAGAATAGATACTAATTACGAATTTTAAAACTATTCCATACCTAAAACGACGAACCAATCCTCAAACAATAATTAAGGTAAAAAAAGACTTACCATCAATTTTTTTAAATTTTTGCTTTTGCCACCATCCCAAAATTCATGGACTGAAACTACTTTAGCAAAGCCAAATCTATATGGGAGAAATGGCAAGAACAAAATTAACCTCGGAGTGGGATAAATTAGATTCGCTGACTTGACACCCATATTTTATCCTTATATATCCTCAAATGGATTTTCATCATAAATAACTAGTAACGTAAATTAATGCGCAGTCAGTGTCATCAATAGTTTTGGATTATCAAATGGAAGATAAGAATGCCAAATACTTCACAACCCCTACATCAGCCCACAATTTTCATAAATCCCTCTGGTTTTCCCATAGCTTTGACGAAAATTCTGTTGGCTGCTAAATAGATAGTGGAGCTTGTCTCTATCATTTTTGTCAATACCTAAGTGAATTAGCTCCGTTTTCAATGGAAATAATATACTTTGGTCTCGAGGATAAGGACGAGAATAAGATCAAGCCTATATATAAAAGGCTTTCTCAACATCTGCTGAGACATAGTCACAAATTACTACTTTATTCTGGTTTTTCAAGAAAGTAAAAGCAAATCGTTAAAATGGGTTCTTTAATGGCGGGATGGGATTCTCCTGTGTCAGAATCGGATCCTACATCAGGTAATTTCAGTGAATTCTTTAGTGATTCCATGCTGTTTTTGCCTTCAATTTATTTGAAAATATTTTTCAGTAATACGCGAACGAAATCGATCGTTGACCAAGGAAGAGATCGAAGCTTATTGGAAATCAAAGAAGCAAACGGAGGAAGAACATCTTAAAGCTACTTTCAGTCCATCATATACCTGCACTCACTCTTACCTGGTATATAAATCTTTAAAACATTCCCATTTTTCACTCATTTGATAAATTTTCGGATATAGATACGAGGATATGATTCTTTTACATCTATATATGGCAGGAAACACCATTGGAGGAGCATGGAAGTAAGAATCTGAGATCGAACTCCAGCCAGGAGGATGCAGAAACAAGCCTGGAGAATATCGTAAAGAAAAATGGCTGGTAAGTAGCTAAATCTTAGTTGACTAGTTTACTTAATAGGGAAAAAAAGGGCTTAAAGTTGACTTTTTCTTTTAATAACGTAAAATTAATGTAAATGATTGCAGGTGGACAAGGAGCAATTGGGCATTCTTGAATGAACCGCCTGTACTTGACCGGCCTACCAACAGTTACAAACCACAGTTCCACGTTGCCAACCTTGCTGCTTCCAAGCTTAACCCAGATTCTGGGATCAGTGTTTAATCTTTACCTACTAAATAAATGCTATATCTTTTTGGGCATATTTTAAGCCTAATCCGTATATGTTTATGTTATACAAAGCTGTAAGAGCATTGCTCTCAAGTCTGGTTACGTAATGAGTGTGTGGAATCTGTACAAAGTTGTACATTGGGGGATGAATCTGTATTTGGCATTTGTTACACTTCACATTTCTTAAAACTTTCTTTTTACAAACAAACAAACCATATTAATCAAAATTTAGCAAAGGGGAATGCATTTCCGTTTTTATGACATCTGCATTTGGAATCTGTCCAGTAGTGGACAATTTTTGGTGTGGAATGCTTATGAGGATGCTATGGAGTCTTAAAAGTCCATAGCGACTCAAACAGTTTTTATGGTTGGTGGTTCGAAGACGGTTGCTGATGAAGGGCTTTAACTGCTGCTGCCACATGCCACCTGTGTGGAGTTTGTTCTCCATACTCTGAGGGATTGTCTTTGTGTGAAGTCGATTTGGAGAATTCTTATCCCCAAGAAGGATCACATCACTTGTTTGATTGGATTTATTTGAATACAAGGAATGGCCTGAATATGTAGTGGTTGATGATGTCGAATGGGAGATTTTGCTCGGCATGGGATATGGGATGTCGAAATGTCCAGGTTAAATGTGATAATGTGGTTGCAATTCATTGTTGGATCAGGGTTGTGTTGATGGAAATGGTCCGCGGCTAGTTGAGATATCGAGGAACTTTGCAAAAGCAATGGATGGTCTCTCTTAACCATGAGGCGAATAAAGTAGAAGATGAGTTGCCCAGCTTACATGTTCACAAGGACCTTGGTTTCATGATGTTTGATCGACTATGGAATGATTAATGAAAACAATTACGTTTTAATTATAAAATCTTTTATATTCAGCTTGTTTCATTCAAAATAATTTCAAGAAAATCTATCAAATAATAAAAAATATTTTACATTAAATTATTCAAACACTAAAAAATATTAATTTTTCTATAAAATTAATACATTTTCAAAAATTCATTTTCTAAAACAAATTTTCCGTTATAAAATTAATATTGTTGACTATTCTAATAAAATTTTTGCGTGAATGTTTTTCAATGGAATACTATTCTAATAAAAAATTTATTTTGACATGATGAGTTTGAGCAAGTCTTTTTAAAAAATTCACATCAACTATCAAATTATTAATACTGCTAATTATTTGGAGTAACTAATAGTTTCAATTTCTCTATTATGCTCATATTTGATATTTAATCTTTATATTTGAATTTACATTATTTGGCCCTTTACTTTTACAATGGCATTAGTTAGTCCAATTAATTTAAATACTTATATGTGATAATCGTCTTATTATTTTACCAGGGGCGAAGCCAGAACAATTTTTTAGGGAGGCCGGATTGTAACAGTCCGGTTTACACCCTAGTCGGAACAGTGGTTTCGGGATCACAAATCCGAGTTCGTATAATATTTTAATATTATTTTCTGTGCCGTTGATATGTGATCAAGCATGTGGTAAATTTTCGTAAGCTAATTTGTCTGTTCGTGTGTTTAATTTGACAAAAGGACTGAAATGCATTAAATGTGAAAGTTGCTTGCTATTTGTTAAAGTATCAATGTATTGTGGCTTTGTAAAGGTGGAGGCCTTATATGGCAATTAAGCCAATTCTATGTTAGTGGACGGTAATAAATGTAGTTACATGCATATTTTATATAATTATAAGTTTATAATATATGTTATTAATATATTGTTTTTATAAGTTATAATATATGAAACAAAACATTAAAAAGAAAGAAAAGGAAAGCCATAGTGCTTATCTTCCACCGAAAACACAAAAAGAAAAGAAAAGAGAAAGAAGCTAGGTATTCGGAATTCATCAAGCAAAATTAAGGTAAATTTTGACTTCGGTTTTTGATAATTTCTACGTTTTTGCAATCGTTGCTTTGAGAGCTACAAAACCCATGTATTAATTTTGTGAATTGATGATGTTCGTGTGATATGCCATTGATGATATGTCAAGCTTTTTGATAATTTATGGTGTTAAATGAAAGATTTGAGCTAGATGAACTTACTTTGTTCTTGAATTTTTGATGAATTTAGCTAATTAAGGCTAAATGGAGAAAATATTATTTTGGAGGACTAATTTGTGAATTTGATGAAACATATGGACTTATATAGTCCCTAGGGAGATTCGGCTATGCATGGGTGTGAACAAATTATGTGAATTTGATGTTTTGTGAAAAATGGACTAAATTGATAAATTATGTAATTATGAGGGCTAATTTACAAATTACCCTAAATGTGTGTTTTTGGATTGAATTGAATGAATTAGTGAATAAAAGGGTTAATTCTGAACATGTTTAGATCAAGAACCGAAGAAAACGGGCTTAGATCGCGGGAAAGCGAAAGTAACCGAGTAGCCGTTTCTATTTTCGTAGAATCGAATCCGAGGTAAGTCATATTGCAAATAAATGTAATTGAATTGAATTGAGTTTATTTACATGACTATCAATGATAATGACTGCTTATGAGATGCTATGTATATGAATTCTGGGATAAGGTCGATATAGTGATAAGTCTGAGAAGTCCGTATGAACTTAGAAATACAAAGGTATCTGTTCTGTTTTATCATGTAGGACCACGTCCGGGATGTTGGCATTGATTTGATTACGTGTAAGACCTGTCTGAAATAGTGGCATCGATATCTGATTACGTGTAAGACCCTATCTGGGACAGTGGCATCGATATCTGATCCTGTCTGGGACAGTGGCATCGATATCTGATTACGTGTAAGACCACGTCTGGGACGTTGGCATCGATATGAGGTTTACGTGTAAGACCCTGTCTGGGACAGTGGCATCGATATCTGATTACGTGTAAGACCACGTCTGGGACATTGGCATCGATATGAGGTTTACGTGTAAGACCACGTCTGGGACGTTGGCATCGATATGAGGTTTACGTGTAAGACCATGTCTGGGACATCGGCATCGTATTGATTCGTGTAAGACCCTGTCTGGGACAGTGGCATCGATGTTTGAGTGCATGTAAGACCTCGTCTGGGACGTTGGCATTGTACGACCATTCCGAGCTTTCTGAGTATCCTACTAGATTCCTCACGGTTCAACAGGCAAGTCTGTGATACGAATTGCAAATCCGAGCTTTGATAAAATTAATGAATGAACATCCGTTTCAGGTACGTTGCTTATACACTAATTGTGTATATAAGGTAAGTATCCGTGTGATTATATCATGATGTTAAGTATATGGAATTTATAATACGATATGTAAAGTCTTGACTATATGAACTATATGTATATATGGTAAGTTATGAATAAGCATATGAGCTTGAGAAAGAATGAAGTGATTTTTGTCATGAGAACCATATTGATCATCTTATTAAATTGGTTATGTGCAATCCAGGCTAAGTTTGATTGTATATTGACTTACTAAGCTTTTGGAAAGCTTACTCTGTGTGTGTTTTCTCTGTTTTATAAGTCGTCAAAGCTACTGAAGGCTCGGGACCGTTACGGATTGTCATCACACTACTAAACTCATTTTGGTACACTTTGGAAATGTTTATAACTAGATATGGCATGTATAGGCTAGTTTTTTATATAAGTTGTTGTATAGACTTGGTCATGAGATGTGACTAATTATTGGTTCATATTATGCCTTGATGAATGTGGTATGTGTAGTTGTTTTGGTATGTTTTGATGCACATGAAATGGTTAAGATTTCGGGTAGGTAAATGAATGAAATATGCTTTAGTTATATATATGTTATGTCTTGAAAGTTGACATGAATGAAATGGGTAATGAAGATATAGATTGAATAGTAATTTAGTATGTTATTGGCTGTCATTTATGCATGATATGTGTTGGTAAAGATTTCTTGTAGGTATGACCCAAGTGGGTGGCAATTTGGTCTTGCAAATGACCTATAATGTCACACGGCCAGTGCAAGCACACGGCGTGCCTAGGGGACCGTGGGTGAATATCGATTTAACCTTGTAGCACACACGGCCTTGACACGGGCGTGTCAACTAGCCGTGGGGCACAAGTCGATGGCCGGCCTAAGAGCACACGGCCTTGGCACACGGACGTGTTTGCTGCCTAGTGACCGTGTGATTTTTGACAGGATCGACCACGGCCTGAGTACACGGGCGTGCTTAGTGGCCGTGGAGGATAAGTCGGTTTACGACCACGGGAGGACACACGGTGTGTGTCTATTATCCGTGGGAGGCACACGGCTTTGCTTCCCGGGCGTGTAAGCCCCGAAACTTAGAAAAGTTTTAATTTTCCATGAAATTTTGTAAGTGTTTCGATTTAGTCCTGACTCGGTTTATAAGCATGTTTAAGGTCTCGATGACCTTATCAAGGGACACTATGCTTGAGAATGATGAATGAATGTATGAATTTCTGTAAATGCTTTCTGATCTGTTCGGTAACGCTCCTAATCCTAATCCGGTGACGGACACGGGATAGGGGTGTTACACGGATGAAATTTTAATTTTTTATAGTTTATATCTTTATAATTTATAGAGGATTAAATCGAATTTTTATAATTTTAGGGGGGCCAAAGTGCAATTTTACCTTTACTAATTTAAAATTTTTAAAAAATTTTAAGAGCCTAAATAGTAATTTTACATTTTAGGGGGGCCGGGGCCCATGCCGGGGCCCATGCCAGCCCCCCTGGCTTCGCGCTGTATTTTACTATTATATCATTTTTATGTTGACCTATTTAAGAATAAAAAAAAGTTACTTATAGTTGAAAGGTTAAAAGTGATTTTTTTTAACTATTTATAAACAACATGGCACCAAAAAAAGACTATGAATGTGACAAAGTGGCATAACACTGTATTTTTTTATGGATTATACAACAATGGTCAAGTTTCAATTTTGGTCCCTATACTACGCTCAAATTTAAGATTTAATCGTTATACATCAACTTTTTAACATAATTTGGTACCTCAACTTTTACAATGTCATTGATTAGACCAAATACTTTATTTTAATTAAAATGGTGATGTAAATTTTAAGAGTTGTTAAACACTATTAAAATTATCTATTAAATTCACATTTATTACAATGTGTTTTTTTTTTTACATGGTTACCACGTGAGTATTTTGTTAAAAAAAAGTTAGAATGTCACTTCAACGAAAATAAACAGAAAAATTTTATAGTGCTAATAATTGGAGTTGAATTTTTAAATTTTAAAAATAAAAAGACTAAAATTTTAAAAATAAAAGTATGAAAATTGAATTCTAATTCATGAAAAATACAAAAACTTAAATATATTTTAACTTTTAAAATTTATTTTATATTTTAATTAAAAATCAATTAATCCAACACGAAATGCGGTAGTAGCTTGTTAATAAACCAAGTGCTCTTTGCTATGTTTATTTTGGTTCCTTGGATTCAATACGGTTTTGTATTTTAATGATTTTAAATTCGTATTTGTTTAAGTTCATTTTTAGTGTGAGTTTAAATGCGCGATACGGTGCGGTGTGTTTAACTTACTTTTTATCTCATACTATAATATTATTATAATATTTAATCTCTTCATCACTATTATTTTTATACTAATCACATATAATAACATTACCCATCCAAACTCAAACTTATCCATCTACTTCCACAATAGACTTTTCTCCTTATAGGCTATTTCCAAAGTAAATGATGTTTGGGCCTTAGAGATAAAGACTTCAATGGATCACTTTTAGAGTGACTGAAATTTGAGGAAAGTGATCTCATTAAAAGTTAAAATAATAATGGCATAAGATAAATTTAACCATTTATACTTTTTATTAATTTGGTTCTTATTATTTTTTAGGTAAATTATATCATTAATCACTTAATTATGAATAAATTATAAACACAATATAAATTATTAGATAAGTAAAAAGTATTAAAGGAATTGCATGTTTAAATAAATTTATTCTTTTATTTGTTTAGTAATCTTATATGAATGCCAAAAGAAAAAGCGGAGATACTTTGGCGGAAAAGAAAAGAAATGCAAAGACAAGTATGCATGTTGGACCTAACCCACGTGCGAAAATCTTGAACCCCCCCCCCCCCCAACTCTAGCCACGTTAGCTAGTCATAGTGTTGATAAAATATTGTTAATGGTCGGATCTTGATTGCAATAATTGAAGCCCTTGATTTGGGATGTTCCTTCTCCCCGTAATTTCAGCCATCTTCATTTTCCATTATTTTTGTGTATCCCAACCTTTTATTTATTTACTTTATAATATCAAGGATACTGACACTTAACATCAATTATAAATGTTTTTATATTATGTTATCATAATTATGGATGATTATTAGGAAGGATAGTGCCTTAACCACGGGTGGTGGATATATCATCTTATTAATTTCCAACCCTACCACTATAAGGAGGTATCTATATGTGATTTGAAATTTAGGATAAAAATATTGAAATGATATTAAATTATTAGAAAGGAATATAAATAATATGGTATCTTAGTTTTATACAAACCTTTCTCGTATATTGAAAATTTTATATATTTTTATAAATTTATAAACTTTGTTAAAATTTAAAACAATAAACTTATTTGTTAATAATTGATTTGAAAAATGATAATTTAACGTTGTTGTTAAGGATTGGACCTTTTGTTCTAAGACGAAATTGCTCATCACTTGATGTGCACGGTTTCAATGTAATTGTTTCTCAATATTTTAACAACACCACCTTAAAAAGTTGCATATTTCTTAAAAATCTATGAACTCATGAAATTTTACTCAAATTTCTCTCCATGATAATAGAAATCTAAGCTATAAAGTATAGTAGAACATATGATTTAAAATTTTGCATCCGTATTGTTGCCGATGCAAGATGATATGAGTTCAAGCGTACTGAAGCGCGTTTATTCTCTTATTTAAGGGTTGGGATGAGTTATGTGTAATTCTAAGCATTATATCAATTAAAAACTTTAAGATACTTTCACAATTAAATTAATTTTTTTTAAAAAAATCAAGGAACAAATAAACCTCATTAATACATAATCTACTTAATTCATGAATGTAATTAATAATATCCATATATTCCATAGTTAAGGAATGTTAATTAATCGTCATTAAATAAAATGAAAAATGGTAGAGGACTTAAAAATAAATACTAATAATTTTATTTAAAAATAATTAAATATTAATCAATTATAAATTAATGTTAAAATCCTAAACCCTATACTTGAGACCTTAAACCCAATATCCTAAATTCGAGAGTTTTTAATATTTGTTTATAATAGTTACGTTTAATGTTTAATTATATTTTGGAATAACATTTGGTACACTACTAGTGGAGTTTTAAAACTCCACAACTAAGGTCAGAGGTTGACAAATGTCTTATAAGGTATAGTAAAATATTAAAAAATAAATATTTAAAAATATATATACATGACAGTTTTTTAAGGTTGCTTGTGAAATAAATAAAAAAAGCACACTACCAGTGCACCAAATACTAACTCATATGTTTAAATAAAATTATTTGTATTTATTTAGGAGTCTTCTATATTTTTTGTTTAATTTAATGATGATAAGTCATGTTATTATTCTTCAATGATACATAAAATTTATACACCAACGATGTATCAAATATTATTCTTATTTATATTCATATTTTATACAAGTTTTTTGTTTGTAGTTATAGAAGGTGAAGTCAGATTATCAATTTTGTGAGGTTTATTTTTCTAACATGTTATTTTATTTTAATTATTATTACATTCTTGTGAATGTAGTTATGTTTGGGATATTTAATTATTATTTATGTGATCAATTAAGTTTGTGTCGCTCATCAACCAAGTTTTAACTCAGTTGTAAAATTATAAAAAAATCTATTAATTTTCAAAGCAACAAATATCATTTTGATGGCATTTTTGTATTTTTATACAACCAGCCCTCTCTATAATAATCCATTTATCTTTCAAAATTTTGGATATTACATAGAGATGGTTGTTAACACCTGTAACGTCATTCGATACACCTATACATCATTTGAAATTTTAAATTATTTTTTTAATTTTAAAAATTTTAAAATTTTAAAATATAATATAATAATAATATTAATTAGTGATACTTAGACTACGCTTATAATAAAATTTACAATTTAATTTTATTTATTAAAGATTATTTTTATTTAATAAAATACGATTAATATATTTGTATATAAAATTTAATTCTATTAAAACAATATCTTAACTAAAGTTTGTTAATTTTATTTCACGTAGGAATATAATTAATTTTACTAAAATTTAAAACGAAAATTGAGCTAATTTTATGAAGAGTGTACTTCATACTTTATGGTTTTTGCCATTATAGATGAAAAATTATTATAGAAGTTAAAAGTAAAATATAAATAAAACCAGTTCTACAACAAACTTAGTTGCTATAATAAAAAGTTGTTATAGATGTCGATTGCTATAGAAAGTGCTACTTACATAAAATCTAGAAAAATACATATAATGATATTTGAACCCAAAGTGTCATGATTTTTATTTTCTAAACTTTATCAATTCAACCAAAGTTTCGTTTATTTTTTATAAATACATTTGTTACATAATTTTTTCACTAATATTGTGGGTGTGTCATAATCTAGTTATATATTAAGCTTCTAACTGAGTTGGCATAATAAGTCAATTAAACACTTACTCAATTAGGTAATGACTAAAATAACATTGTTTTATAAAATAAATAATATTATTTTGTCATGACAAAGCATTTTGACAGTGATCGTGAGATTGAACTCAGTGATGTGGTTCCAATATTGCGGTTACTGTTGATTAATCTTTGATCTCTTCTATAGGGGTCTTTTTACATACAGTGGTATTTGTGCAATAATTTGTAGCGTTTTATTCATTATGTCATGTTTATGTATTATTGTTATTTATGATTAATGAAAGTAATTCTTAAAAATATAATAAAGAATGTTTGGTAATCAAATTGTTTAGTAATATTTAAATTAATTATTGATAAATTTAGTATATTTGAATATTAATTATATATTAAAAATATATTTAAATAAAAATTCTATAAATTTCTTTTACAATAAAAAACATTAAATTTCCATACCATCGATGAGTTTCATTATGGTTTTAGATTTTATATTATTTTATATGTTTATTTGATTTTTATTAGATAATAATATCTTTTAATATTATAATTCACAATTTGATACATTCTTAAAAATTATTTTTAATACTTGATATTTATTTCCAACTTTGTATATTTTATAAGTAAAAAGTTATGATTCATAGTTATCAATTTTATTATATACTTTTTTGTGTTACATGTATTTTATGATTTTGATTTTGAATTTAATTTTTTTTTAAATATTATTAAATATTATAATTGATTAGTAGGTAATTGTGTATAATAAAAATTTAAAACTTATATATGCTAAAGATAGGGGAGGGATAAAACTAAAATAGTTTTACACTATTTTACATATTTTTGTACGATTAATATTTTAATAATTTAACAATTATATTTTATATTTCATATCTAAATATATAATTTTTAACTATTTGTTTATATAAAAAGTCTTCTATTGATCAATAAATATATATATATATATATATAATATTATTGATATGATAGAGATATTAGATCGGTTCAAAAATTTACATACATGACAAATACAATTATATTGATAAATTCAACGGTTAGATCATTAAAATATTAATCATACAAAAATATGTGTTGAGGGGGGATCGACTCCTTCGAAAGAAGTTTTCGATGTGTCGTACCCGGGGATGTCGATTCGATCCCTCAACAATGGAAGGTATTGTCCCGCTTGGGGCTTTTGTCTCCCACTTGAGGGAGTACCTCGGTTGGTGGAGACCTACTTAGGAGTTCTGCCTCCCACTCGAGGGAGGGCTGGCTCAAGTGGTACAAGGTTTGCTTTAAGGTCTTATATATGGCCTTGGTTGGTAGTTTGATTTATGTTGTACTCAGGTACCTCCATAATTATACATATACTCAATATTAAAACTTATCCCGAGTCTTACAGATACCAAATTGCTACAAAACTGAGGCGCTTTCCTAAGTGGGAGACAAAATCCCTGAGTGGAATAATACTTTTTATTGATGAGGGAGAAAAATTTAAAGTACTGTTCTTGAATAAGCCGATCCTATTTTTTCTTTTTAAATTGATTTTGTTAGATATGGCATTTCATAAAAAAAAAAAAAAAAGAGAGAGACATGATAAAATGCGACATGATGGAAGTTATTTCCTTTTGTACAAATTCATGCACTACATGTAAAAGAAAGGTGTGATTATAGTATGCACAATATAGCATCAAAATTCCTTGGTTTTGAGAAAGATCGAAAGCATGTGCATGATTTTCCACGACATTCTTTAATGTTGCTTTGACAACCTTTAGGGCAAAATCAGTCAACACCTTAATAATTTTAAAGGTGGAGTTATATCCTCTCATTTAACCTATCAAAATCTAACAAATTTACTCATTAGAAACCAAAAACAAAAAAAGAGAAGTTTCCCAATATAAATCGAAGTTATTGGACCGACATCTTACAGAGCAAGTCAAGTTCATTTTAATGTTTACTTACCAACTGAAACTTGCCCACAGTGGATTAATCATTAGTATTTAACCGACAAACCCTCAATCACAGTTAAGATTTCACACCATTTGGAGCCAAAAGGTCCTTTTTTTTTTATAGTAAAAATCAGTAAAGAAACAAAATAGTAAATAATAAAAAAAAGGGCTGAATAGGCCAATAGGGGCGCTGAGGAGTGAAGGGCAGTGGAAGAGCCCACCTGACGCAGTGCTGAGTACACATGTTCGGGGCTTTGCCTATATAATACTACATTCACTGCAAAATCCTATAGGGTCTGAGCCTGAGCCTTAGCCTGAGCCTGAGCCTGAGACTACTACTTCAAAGGAGACCCTTTTGAGGGAGTCACCAAAGGCCACCCAGCGGCTAAAAACTATGGGAGCAGAAACCTTGGTTAATAACGGGGAGGCCAAGGCTCCCCTTATCCTGGGACTACAGCCAGCTGCCCTCATTGATCATGTGGCTCGTGTCGATTGGTCCTTGCTCCATCAAATTCCTGGTGAACGTGGTGGCTCCATTCCGGTATGTTCCACTTTTTTTTTAACTACCCGTTTCATTAAATTCTTTTCTTAATTTTGTGTTCCTCTTTCTTTCTATTATTACTTGCTGTTTTCTGGGTTCACGCTCCTTTGTTTTAATTTGTCTTCGTTGGTGTAATTTCGGGGTTATTGACTTATTTCTCATCAAGATTACCCAACTTTTATTCATTCCCTTCCCCCCTCGTTCTGCTATGTTCTGGACCATGAAAATTGAAAAGGCTTACCAAATATATCTTTTTTCTTTCTTAATTGGTTGATGCATGCGGGAGCTTTGTCAGTAACTATAACTTTTATGGTAATTTTAGGCTTGCGGACAAGACTTTTTTCTGGTTAGATTCTTATGTTTCTTCTACTTGTTCTCATGTTTCATAGTCGCCAATCCCAATGACATTTGCTCTTGTCTCCCAAGTTTTGTCCCAACTAAATCAACAGCTTTCAAGTTTCAACCATTGAACTGCAAAGTTTTAGATTGTTTTCTTGTTTGATGAGCATGACAATTTCAGACAATGGATTTGATAATGTAGGTGGAATTCAAGGAGCTTGAGCATATATTAAGCGAGTTGAAAAAGCATATCCTTACTTCAGTTGATGATCCATCTCCTATGAAGACTATGGCTGGGGGAAGTGTTGCAAATACTATTCGTGGACTTAGCTCTGGCTTTGGTGTTAGCAGTGGAATGATCGGGGCCTATGGGGATGATGAGCAAGGTCAATTGTTTGTAAGTAACATGAACTTTACTGGAGTTAATATTTCGAGACTGCGAAAGAAGATGGGACCAACAGCTCAGGTGAACTTCATGATACAATTCCTATGAAATTTAACTATGCTTTGAACATACTGAAACTTTCTTAGTGAATATGACATGATGCAGTGTGTTTGCCTAGTTGATGCATACGGCAATAGAACAATGCGCCCTTGCCTGTCGACCGCTGTAAAAGTTCAGGTGAGTGTTTTTGTTTTTCAGTGTAATAAACTGCTTTCTGATTTATGTCTGTGCCATACCAAGTACAAACTTACAATCAATTTTCTTCCTCGTTGTTTTTCAGGAGGATGAATTGACCAAGGATGACTTTAGTGGTTCTAAGGTGACCAAGGAGTTCTTTTTTATCCGATTATCATATTCTTTTGGTCATTGTTTTCAAATGGTCTACGTAGAATGTTCACTTTTTGACCACATTTCATCATTTAGTCCTTGGCAGCTGGTTATCGCACAGAATTAGACTTAATGATGTATCTTTCATTGCAGTGGTTAGTAATGAGATATGGAATATTCAATTTGGAAGTTACTCAAGCAGCTATAAGATTTGCCAAACAAGAGGGTCTGTCTGTCTCCATCGATTTGGCCAGTTTTGAGGTAATTGGATTATCGATTTGTTTTTGCCCACGGTTGGATGCAATGTTATGTACAGAGTGAATTATAATGTAACTTAAAACAGTTCCATTCACAAAAAATAAAACATTTTAAAAGCATCATAATAGTAAATGCTTCGACCTTATGGTTGATATTCTAGTAAAGTTCTCAGTTCTCTATCATGGAGCTCTTCAACATTTTATCTTATGAAGTCTGTGACTTTGCTCAGATGGTTAGGAATTTTAGAGAACCTCTTCTAAAGTTACTGGAGTCGGGAGATATCGACCTCTGCTTTGCCAACGAGGATGAAGCAACAGAACTACTAAGGTGGCTGTGATTATTTTTCAATTGCTGCTGTAACTGCAGTCGGTAGTAACTGATATATTTTTCAATTTTACTTCTTTAGGGGTGAAGCAAATGCTAGTCCTGAAGCTGCACTGGAATACCTGTCCAAATATTGCCGATGGGCTGTGGTTACATTAGGGGCCAACGGATGCATCGCAAAACACGCACAAGAGGTTGGCCACTCACAACCTTGTAAACTAACCAATGTTTTTTCGTACTTTGCAGTCTTTTGTTGTTAAGAGATTATCAATGCCTCCCACTTAGGGAATGCCTTTGTACTCGGTTACTTACTAATCCTCAACTTGGAAAGTATGGCCAAATTGTGCACTTTGCCTTTATAGATGATATATGCATAGCTGAAGACCGGCAAAACTAAAAGATTCTTAATATGACAGGTTGTCCGAGTTCTGGCTATAGGGGAGACAAAAGCGGTTGATGCCACCGGAGCTGGGGACCTCTTCGCTGGTGGTTTCTTATATGGATTGGTCAAGGGATTATCACTTGAGGAATGTTGCAAAGTGGGCTCATGTAGTGGTGGTGCAGTGATTCGTTCACTTGGGGGTGAGGTAACACTTGAGAATTGGCAATGGATGTATAAGCAGATGCAGATAAAGGGCCTACCACTTCCAGATATTCGGAATTGATGTCTCCACGATCAAACAAGCATTGATTTTCACTTCTATTGCTGCTATTTAATAATTTTTTTTCCTGAAGAAAATGGCAAACCTAATCAGTGTTGAATCATCACTGAATTATTCTGTAGAAACTCCTTTGCAAGGACTTCAATCCATATATACATTAAGCGTTTATTATCAGATGCAAAGGCCTTATGTTACATCATCTTTTCCTTCGATGTACTAAATGCCATCATAAATTTGTCATTTTATGCACGAATCATTAAAACACTTCAGCAAACTTGATCTGAAATTTCTTGAACATGCAATTCCCTAGCAGAGATTGAGGCAAATTTAAAAGTTTCAGTACCTTTGAGCATAAATGTAAAAGTTTCAGGCCTAGCATTTGAATGTTTGCACCAAGGGTAAAAAGACAATTTGCGTAAGAGAATAAAAGAAGGAAATATCCAACACAATAATGATTACAACTGCCTAACATGGATGGAACCCTGGTTCTTGCATCCTCAAATATCCATTGGGGCCGCACCTTCATCTGTAGAACCACCTTGATCAGCAGCAGTGCCCTGCTCAGCGGCAGCCTCCTGACCTGTAGCAGCATCAGGTTCGGTAGCGGGGTCTTCTTGCTCCGCTGCAGTCTCGAAGGTATCAATGATTTGTTGTACAGTTCCCTGATCTAATACATGGAACGGTTCTCCAACCCCTACCACAGCAATTGTACATATTGAGCTTTTCAGAGTTTCTCCTTGCAGGGTCTCCCTTATTGCCATAATAGCATCTTTCACCAGATCATCCCTCGAGGAGTCTGTAAAGTTCTCAAACCTCCGTTCCAAGTATGTCTTTGCAGCTTGTGACCGTGATCCAATGGCAAAAGCCTGGTATTCGAAGTAATTCCCACTTGGACAGTTATAGTAAAGATGAGCCCCAGATTCATCCAAGCCAGCCACCAACAGGCCAACACCGTAAGGTCTTTTCCAAGAGCGTTGGGTGCAAACCTGCCACCAAAACATGAACATTTTCCTTTTTACAATTGCACAAACAAATAAGATTATTATGCTTCTTTAGAATAACTGTTTAACACTTTAACTTTCAAGAAATCCAGGAGGATTGGTGCTCCATTAGATATTGCTAGCTTTAACATCAACTATGTTTCGTTTAATCAGGGTTAAAAATAAAAGACACACACACCAAAAAAAACTGAAAACTCACTAGTTATACAGAGAGAAGATTTATCAACATTCAACAATCATGTTTAATACCAAGATGATGTGCAGGTAACCTCGAGACTTGACAATGACATTTAATTCAGTAACACTAACAACATCAGCAATTACATCAACAAATATACAGAGTCCATATTGAGTAATCCTTTGAAAGTTGGAAAAATGCTACTCGATCATATAACACCAGCGCAATTAAACCTGAGCACCATATGCTAATGTCTTTGAGTTCAGTGCTGAAACCACTAGCATATTGCAACCTAAATATAGCTTCTATTCTTACATCCTCTCAATCATTCTATTTATAGAAATGTAAACTAGGTATCTAAATGGTCATTGTAAGGCACTCATAACCATCAACAATCTTTTCAAATTATCCTTTTTATGACATAATCCATTGCCTGTGTTATACTGTGAAGTTTGGTCACAAACAAAGAGCAACTTCACAGCAAGTATGAGATTGAGGACCTGGACACTTCATACCGGGTACACTCAACCTCTTAGCTTCAACTTCAAAGTGAAGTTAACTCACTAACACACACATACATTGTAGCCGTTTTCTATTCGTATCATCTTAGTCGTCATCAAGTAAAATTTTCTTCTAATAGTAAACAGGTCGTTGGGACATTATTTTTACATTGTTAATCATCCACTGGTTCACCAACAATGTAATTACTGATATTTGCGTATAGTTTCCACATTACTTGATCAATCAATGTTTCCTACATAATAGCCTTAAATGTGAGCTAATTCTCATTGAGAACAGATTTGCAGTTTTATTTATTTTGAAAGCATTGCTCGAAACCTTCATGCTTGTCAAGACTTCAGCAAAGGACCATTTAGGGTTTAAATCCTTAAGTCATTTCCAATTTCTAAAAAGAACCCCAAAATCAGCATCATCCGTCGGCTTAAGTACACTGAAATTAAAGCTTAATCTTTTCTTCTAGAAAATGTACAATGATTGAAGATTTTAGGAATTGAAAAAGACCTGTGCTTTATCGGCGAGCTGGACGACGAGTCTCCCAACAGGAAGCGGCGATTCGTAAGTGAAGCTGTAGTTGATACACTCGTTTCGCATATACCGAGAGAGCACGCGACCGTCGGCGGTGAGACCGGCGATGGCGACCCCAATGTGGTCGTCGACTTTGAAGATCTTCTTCTGGTGAGAAGACAATTCTGAATTAGCCTTGTTGACGCAACCCAACACCACATGGGTCTTGGATCGGAGACCGATCGCCGCCGAACCCTGCTTCACGGCCTCCATCGCGTACTCCACTTGGAACAATCGCCCAGCTGGGCTCCATGTAGTGACGTCGGTATCGTACTGGTTCCTGAACATTTTCCGTACGACACCGATTCAAATTGCTAGCTGTCTTCCACTGAAAATCTTTGCTTTTCCTCTCTCACTACGTTTCACTGAGGCTGTTTTAAGAGGGATTTCCTTCTTTACTTCTTCTTCAAGGCTTGAGAGAGAGAGAGAGAGAAACGTGAACACCAAAAACAAAATCGAAATGGCCAGCCCACTTCAATGGTTCGGTTCAGCCCCGTTACAATCCGAGTTGGGTCGCTCAACAAGTAAACGCGGCAACCGGCCGATTGGCTATCCAGAAATGGGCCATTTGTCTTTGCTTCATAGGCCGATTGGATTTATATGTATTTATAGTCAAAGCTCAATTCTCCCTAACACAGCTATTTATGTATTTTCTCGTGTTTAAAACCATCCATTTCATATTCTTGATTTTTTTTTTGTCAAATCCTATTAGTTAATTAATTTTAGTAATTTTAGTTTATATATTTTTTGAATTTTGGATTTTAAAAAATAATAGTATTTAAATTTATTTGATTAAATTTAATTATTTAAATTATATTATGAGTAATATATAGAAATAGAAAATTTTAACTCACTAAATTTAATAATTATTGTCCGATGAGAATTGAAATTTTAAAAATTAAAAAATTATTAAATTAAAGTATAAGAATTAAATTGTAAAACATTCATGTTGAGACATTCATGTGTTGATATAATAGGAGAATATAAAAACTTGTAACAATCTACTTTCATATTCACGAGTGAGAAAGATCAGCCATGGCAGCTTATGTCATAGTTAATGACACCCGCTTTATTTGGATATGGATAATATAATAACACTGGCATCAGTCTAGTATTATTTCTAAACTTAGATAATATGAAAGGTTGGATTTGGTGCAATATACATACATAGATGCTATAATCAGCATCTAGCGTAGCAATAACATGCAAACCCTAAGACTTCGCGGAGACAGGCGCCACTTAAGGCACCTTCTACATTCCTGCATTGTCGGTTACAAAGTAAATTGCCCGGACAAAAATTGGTTGCCCAAGCTCTACTTCGCCTCTCGCAAAGTTGTGCTTCCACCATTTGCGTCCCTCCTGTTGTTCCACAAAAACGTTAAAGTTTAACCAAACATATCTTAGCATTAGATCAAATTATATTCAATAAGTATAGATTTCTAAGTATCGGAAGACTATAAAATGAGATGATGCTTAATTACCGGAGTAAACCAGGAGGAGGAAAGATAGGAAAAGGAAGGTATAGTTTGGAAGAGGACCCAATAACTTAGCCATTTCAGTCGATTTTTGTGACATATGAAAGTGGGGGTGTAGAGGAATGGAGAGTGGTATTTATTTGTAGAGTAACTAATGAGATGAATGAATGTGAGGAAGAGGTGGATGATGATGATGATGAATTTCTCCACCGATCAGGTTATTCACCTTTAGAACAAAACAACAAAGAAAGAAAGCTGTGAAGCAAGTAACATCATTTATACATGTCTAAGTAAACTTGGGACTGTTGTCAGACATGGGGTCTCTTTCGGAACCGCTTGAAATGAGGAAAGGGGTGGGCTTGTCGAGCATTAAAGACAAAAGAGACCCACCCAAATGGAAATGAAGGCATTCGAGTAAGCCCAGAGTTTAATTTTTCTTTTCAGCGAGTTTCATTTCCTATCCATTGGATACCCCTTAGGCCCTTACCGTAGCCTAGTCTTCTTTGATTTGCTCGCCCCAATCCGACCAAATGGACTGACCGAAAGATAGAGAAGAAGATGATGAAAGCGTTAGTAAAAACGATGGAGAGGGAGAGGCTAGTGATGAAGATGATGCTCTGAAAATTGATGAGAGCAAACAAATGGACTTCGGAAAGCTTGAGAAGCGTCTATTGATACGGTTCCTTTTAGAAAATCAGTTCATGTAATTACTAAATTGAACTATTTGTGTTCGTGGACAATTTGATTGTATTAGATGAATAATCTAATTGTGGCGTAATTTTAGTTCTGCAAATTGACTGTATTTACGTAGATAAGAAAAATATAACATTTTAAATTAATGTTGCTTATTGATTTATTTAACATCTGAAATTCATTTTCTACGTTAGTTATGAAAATAATTTTGTTTGAAAAATTTACCATCTAAATATATTTTATGCAAAATCATTAAAAAAATTTAACATTTTAGAAAATCAATTCATTTCGAAAAATAATTTTCCGAAAGCAATTTTTTATGCAATAAATTCATTCTAAGCTTCCCTTTCTAGTTAAATTAAAAATAATAGTGATGACGAGATTAATTATTGCAGTAGTGATTTAAAAAATAATAATAAGATATTTATTTTGATTCAAAAGTAACTATAACATTGAGATAATAATAAAAATAACTATTAAAGAGATTAGACTAAAAAATACATAATAAAAGTTTTAAATTATTTCATTTTTATGAAATTATTAAAAATATATTAAATTATAATTTTATTAATAAAATAATAATATTGATCACAATATTTTATTTTTATTATTTATATAAATAAATTTAAGTGTATTAATCATTATATTTTAAATATTTGTTTTTAAAAGGAAGTTATATTAAAATTATAGTAAAAATAAGTGAAAAGCATCGTCCAACAGTGGAACAATTTCCCTTGTAAGAAATATTTTCAAGCCATGATGTTGCCACTGGATATTGAAACAAACAAAGAAAGTGTAATTATTTGATATATTATTGGTTGAGTTTTTTAAATTTTATAAGTGAATTGAAGGTTTAATAAATTATACATTTATTTATATTAATATATATCTATCAAACTCTTAACTTATTTATAAAATTTAAAACTAGAGTGATGTATCAAATAAGTTTGGGCAAAATACCCAAATATACTAAAAAAAAAATTATTTACGGAAAATGGCCGGTTTTTTTAAAATTTACGGAACAGGGCCATTTCCCCACAAAACGCGTCCACGTCAGCGCGTTTTATGGGGATGCAAAGAGAAAGCGCCCTGGGAGCGCTTTTGCCACACCAAAGACAAAGCGCTACGACGAGGACGCCGCTTTGCTGATGATGTGGCAAAAGCGCTCCCAGGCGCGCTTTTGCCTCCTCCTTCCCCGTCTGCCTTTTCAATTTGCTGTTTTTAGTGTTAGGGTATGAAATTTTAAGGTTTCTGGGCTACGGTTTATGATTTTTTATGGTCGATAGATTTAGGGATTTTAGGAGAAATTTAATGGAGTAGATTAGGGTTAATTAGGGTTTAGTAAAAATATATTTAGGGTTTTGGGCAAAATATATTAGAAAAAAAAATTATTTGAATTTTTTTGACAGTTGTATCTGCAAAATAATTTTGAGAAGACGTTTCGAACAAACGATGGCCAAAAACGCTTCAAGCGGGATGCATTGTCGCCAGAGTACGAAAAAGAGCTCCGACGTGGGCGCTCTTTTGCTCTGATGAGACTCGGTAAAATAATTTTGAGAAGACGCGTTCAACAAACAATGGCCAAAACGCTTCAAGCGGGATGTACTTGTCGCCAGGAGTACGAAAAAGAGCTCCCACGTGGGCGTTCTTTTGCTACTGATGAGTCTCCGGTAAAATAATTTTGAGAAGATGTTTCGAACAAACGATTACCCAAAACGCTTCAAGCGGGATGCACCGTCGTGAGAGTACTGAAAAGAGCTCCCACGTGGACGCTCTTTTGCTACAGTAGTCTGTGGCAATCCTTAGACTATAAATCAGCCAAATTTCATTCTCAGGTTGCATAACAGAAATTGAGGCAAAAGAAAAATAGAAACTGAAAATGAGTGAACGATATTAATCTTTATTATTTACTACGATGGTGAGGTTTGTGACACCGAAAATGGTGTTGTTTTTTTATCGGAGAACACAAATACGATCGGGTTTTAATCGGAACATAGATTTGTTAGAACTTCGCAAAATAATTAGGCGTAAAATCTTCGGAACAATGCCAATGAAAGTTCAGTCTATTAAGTATAGATTTTGCGCTTCGGTTGATCCGGTGAGATATGAATCATTCGACATCAAAGGTCCATGGAGCTTTGAGGCAATGGTGGAGACTCATCTTGCCATGGGTCACCCTATCTTGAGGTATATGTACAATTTTCATCGCCAAGTGATCTTCCTTCGACCTCAACATCTACTGCTCGAGGGAATACACGACCCCAAGCCGACACTCTGTTAGTGGGAGGCAGAATACGGAAGTGCCCGTGTTTGGTGGTAGTATGAAAAACATAACCCCTACACGACATTCAGTTGGTGGATGGGACATGCATATCCTTCCTTCGACGTCCGATGATAGAAATACGTATTGGGGAACGTCATCAACTTCTAGTGGTTGGCAATCCACATATGATTGGGAACGTTACGAAAGATGTTTAAGGAGGGATAATGTACTCCCCACGACATCCACCGGCGAGGGGCCCTCGTTCGTTGCAGATTATAGTGGATCGGATGATAAGTCGGATGTGGATCCACCTCGTGAGCCCGGGCTCGATGGTGCAGAAGTTGGATTATTTTTTGAACCGGAGCCTGTTCCAACCGTACCTGAAGATATTGAGGGCGGTTCAGACGAAGAAGAAGAAGGTCCGCTATTCAGGGCGTACTAGCCTCCAGCCCACATGCATAATGTCGATCTATCTCAAGACGATGCATTGGAGTTTCCTGAACTACCACACCGGACGCGTGACCGTACAACTTCGTCGTTAGATTCGGGCAAATTAGAAGTTGGTAACGAGTTTTCCAACAAGAATGCTTTTCTTGCTGTATTGAAACAATACAATATCAAGCACGGGGTTAACTACAACGTGGTTAAATCCAAGCTTGATAAGTACGAGGTGAAGTGTGCAGTACAAGACGGTACATGTTCATAGAAAATCATGGCCTCGTTGAGGAAAAGGACAGGCTTGTGGGAGATCAAAAAGTACAAAAGCCCACATACATGCCTTGCCGGTACAGTATCACTATGTGTTCAATGTTTTTGAATAATACTAATATTACGTAATGTTACATTATTTAACGTACTTCGTTGACAGGTGTTACACAAGATCATCCGAAGATGGATTCAGATATGTTGGCTGACTTAATAATACCGACGGTGAAGGCCGATCCCAAGACTACGATCTGCGCCTTAATTGGCAATATTCGTAGCCAATTAGGGTACACGCCTCTTCTGTGAAGGCTTGGATAGCCAAGCGAAGGCGTTGGAAAAGTTGCATGGTCGGTGGGATGCTTCATATAATGAAGTGTGGCGCGTGGTGTCAGTCTTTGGAGAGATATGTCCCGAGCAAAGATAACGGACCTTGAAACGGAACCGGCGTACTACAACGATCGTTTGCTCCGTGGATGCGAAGTGTTCAAGCGTCTTTTACGGACATTTAAGCAATGCCGTGATGCATTTATATACTGCAAGCCATTAGTACAAATTGACGGTACCTTTATGTATGGTAGATATACGCATCAGCTATTGCTAGCTGTGGCACAGGACGGCAGTGGGAGAATCCTTCCGATTACGTTCGCAATAACACCGGGGGAGTCAGCTGATGACTGGGATTTCTTCCTATCTAGGTTAAGGAGGCATGTCCGCCTCAACACGATATATCGTTATATCGGATCGGGGCCCTGGAATACTAGCCGCAATAGAGCGACAAGGAAGCCTGTGGCATCGCACACACCATTGATATTGCCTAAGGCATGTTGCATCCAACTACTACGGGCAACATCGATCTAGAAGTCAACGACAGCAAGTAACCAATATGGGTATGTAATATCTATTAATATAATTTCGTTTGTAATATTCAATTTATTCTTAATTGAAGAGTGGTATGTAATATTTGCTATCAACGTATATTGGTAGGGTACGAGATCAATAAGGACCGTTTTCAGGAGATGTTGGCGAGTTTGCGATCAGATAACGAAGAAGGCGCAAACTACCTGTGCAATATTCCTTTAGAATAGTGGACACAAGCATACGACGGTGGCCTACGGTATGGTCATATAACCTCAAACCCGGCCGAATGCATAAATTCTGTTCTAAAAGGAACGTGTCATCTGCCGATAACATCGGTTGTGCGAGAGACATATTTTCGTTTAGCGGTACTATTTCCGAACCGAGCAGCGAGTTATAAAGGCCAAATGCAAGGAGGCCATGTATGGAGCGCGAAGATCTTGCGAGAAATTAACAGGGGGAAGGCACAGGCCAACACCATGCACACAGTGTGTCACGATCGTGACAACCTATGGTTTCGTGTGACGGAGTTTGACAGACCGAACCAAGGTATTGTTAGCGGGCAGTATCGTGTACACTTGAGAAATAAGACCTGCGACTGTGGGATATTTGATGCACTTCGTTACCCATGCGCTCATGTACTTGCGGCTTGTCAGAATCTCCGTCTTGATCCCATGAGCTATGTCGACGAAGTGTATAAATTAGAAAACATGTACAACGTGTGGAGACACGTATTCCCACCAGTCCCAGATGAACGTAAGTCGCCATCGGTATCGCTTGCACCGTATAAGCTGTTGCTGGATAGACAACTGAGGCGCAAACCAAAAGGTCGACCTTGCTCGAGTAGAATACGCAACAATATGGATATCCGAGAAAGGAGCAACCAACGTAGGTTATGCGGATGGTGTAGGAACCCAGGCCATACATCTCGCTCGTGTCTAAATCAGAATAGTTGACAGTCTTCTTAACTTTTTTTGTCTCTTGCTATCTACGTAAATTCTATTTATTCGTTGATGAAAACGGTGAACTTTTGTAGAAGGACTAATTTGGAAAAAAAACCTTTAAGTTACAATAAAATTACAAATATTGGACTTTTATTTTTAAAATTAAATTTCAATAAAAAAATTAAACAAATTCTATTTTATTAAAGATATTAAAATTAAATTACAAAAAAAAATAAAAACAACTATTTAATTTATTAAATATATTAAAACTAAATTACAAAAAATAAAAAATAAAAAAACAACTTTTTATTTTATTAAATATATTAAAACTAAATTACAAAAAAAAAAAACTTCTTATTTTATTATATTACATATATTAAAAATAAATTACAATAAAAAAATTAAACAATTTCTATGTTATTAAAGATATTAAAATTAAATTACAATAAAAAAATAAACAACTTCTATTTTATTAAATATATTAAAATTAAATTACAAAAAAAAACAACTATTAATTTATTAAATATATTAAAACTAAATTTGATAGAAATTTGAGAGAAAATTGAGAGAAATATGATAAAGGACTAATGTGTGAATAAAATAAAAGGGTTGGGGGGTATTTATAGGGTTTTATTTTTTGACCGTTGGCCCCCAACGGTCAAAATTTTTTTGACCATTGCAGGGCAAAAGCGCGCCCTTAGAGACGCGTTTTATGCCACATCGACAAAGCGCGTCCCCGCGGCGCTTTGCTGATGTGGCACAAAACGCGCTCCAAGCGGCGCTTTCTCTTTGATCCCCACAAAACGCGCTGACGTGGACGCGTTTTATGGGGAAATGGCCCTTTTCCGTAAATTTTAAAAAAACTGGCCCTTTTCCGTAATTTTTTTTTTTTGGTATATATGGGTACATTACCCAATAAATTTTCTTAATACAAACTTTACACTATGTTTGGTTGGAGGGAATGGCTATTCCATTCCCTCTTTATTCAGTGGCCCATCCCTATTCCATAGTTTGGTTGGCTGTAATGGGCTATTACAGCCCTATTTCATACATCATTATTCAGGGTAAAATCACCGTTTACCATTCAACACTTAGACCACAGAATCGCCATTCAGCGTGTTTCAGCGTGTGTGAGTTTCAACAATACCCTTCTCTATCTTTTTTCATTCTATCGTCTGAATCCCTTCTTTTTTTCATTCTTCTTCCCATTTCCTTCTCTGAAGCATCTTCTTTTTTTCATTCTTCTTCGCCTCTTTTTCAAGTGGCTCCTTTCTTTCAGCTACCCACGTTTCCAATTTCCCCAGAAGCTCCAAGGCTGAAACCGAGGAGAAGACGCTACAATACCCTTTCCAAGGTAGTTATTAATTTCTCAGTTCTTTCTTTCTTTCAGACTTCAGCTGTAATTTGTTGGGTATTTGTTGGGTATTGCTTGCCATAAATCGCTGGCAATAGTTTTTTTCAATTGCTCGAAACACCCAAACGATTAAAAAGTAGAATTAAGAAAAAAATAGATCGGGTTAAACAGATGCTAGAGATTTTAAAGGATTTCAATTTTTTTCCCGATGTGGGTTGGCAGGTGGAAAGGAGATGCTTCAGTTATCGGTGAAAACAAATTATGACGGAAATATTGTTACTTTATCGTAATGGATAAAATTGTGGATCAAAGTTTGAGGGCCGACTCTAGGAAATTTACAATTGATTGTCATTGTAATAGTTGTAAAGTGTTATACTTTTGAGTTGTGTTTTCCTTAATCGTAATAAGATGCATCTAATTGTTTGAATTAGACAAATATGTCGTTTCTCTGTTGTATCCGGCTTAATGTGATCAAACTGAATATTAAAATGGTGATTCGGCTGTACAATCTAGCTGAGTATTAATATTGTATTTTTTTAAAGCATTGATGTTTCGATATGTGTGATTACTTTACGAATAGTTTTAGTACTTGCTTCAGTTACCATCATGTTTTCTTTAGGTTTAAAGATTTGCATAATTATTCACTTTCCCTCTCATTTCTTCATGAAGTGAAGTTTTATGCTTGAGAGATAGTGATAAACTATAATATGCCGCTTATTTAGATAAGTTTTATGTTGCAGGTTGGGTCTCGTTGCAACCATCAAGGTATGCTACCCATTTCCTTGTAATATAATTTGAATCTTATATGGTGTTTCACTCTATTACTATGGACTGGTGACATGCACATATGCATAGGATGGGTCTATTCCGTTATTTTAGTATGTCGTGTATATATATTATTCATACTGGTTGGCATTACTGCCATAAACCAAAAAAAGGGTTTATCATGTACTAGACCATATCATGTTGGCAACAATACTAAATTAAAACGAAGTTAAAAGTGCAGCATGAGAGGCTTTATAAGAATGACTTGTTTGAAATAGAATATCTCTACAGAAAAGAATTACAAATATAGAGCACCAATCTTGTGCACGAGTTGAAACTATGAAATGCATATAAAAGTTACCATAGCAGCTGAAACTTCCTTTTGGAGTCCTGGTTTATGCATGAACAAAAATAGGTCATTACAATGTTAAGAGGAAGGAAGAGTCTTGATATGCCTTTCAAGATATTCATTTTTTTCAGAGTGAAAAAAAGTAATTGATGGATACTAAAAATGAGTTTTGAAAAACTTGGACCATCTATCTAGTCATCTGGTATGTTCATGCAATATGGTGTTTCACAACATCATGGAATATTATCTAATGACTGTAATAATTGCTCTGAATGTTACTTTGTTCCGATTTGCCCAGGGAAGTTGATTCACAGTCTGAATAAAAATGAGCATGCTCTTGATATGGCTACACCTCTTCATGATCAAACTGGTGGCATTGACGGTGCTGTTGCAGACAATGCCTCAATGAAGCAGAGGACTAATGTGCTACTTCAAGGTGATCATACTGGTGATTTGGGAATGTCGGATGGCTTGAATTATGAGAATCGTATATCTGTGGGGTTTTTGTAAGTAAAACATTCATACGTGCCTTCCATACTTGTTTATTTGTTTTTGCTATATACTCTGAAAGCTATGTTGTTTCAACCATGTCTCGACACTTGTGTCCAACATATATACTGAGAAATGGATACGAGGATATAAACATTCCAAGAATCCTCCAAATACACAGAAAAAACCTCGGGGAAGAAAAAGAATATACCGTGTTTGCTCATACCCATATCCGATACTCACAACCGAGTCCGACTAACATACCTTATAGGTGGCTAGAACCCTTTATCCCTATATTGCTCGGACTCTTCCTTTTTGCGTGAAGTACACATGTGGTCTGACTTATATTCGGATATGGATGTGAGGATATGACCTTCCAAGGGTCGTGGAAAATTTAGAAAAAGTTATTGAACATTTGGTAAGAATTTATGTAAACCGCTTATCTCCGTGAAATAACTTTTCAGAATGACAATATTGAGAAGAATCTTGAGAGCTACCGCAAGGCTTTTGATATTGTTTACTTGGTAAGTATTAGGTTTTGATCCACCCCTAGTTCTGTTGGGTGTTAAAAGTGCCAAAGTAGGTAGTCCCCTTCATATATAACAAAGAGATTGCTACGGTGATATGAAACAGTGAGTTTATGAGGTTTTGCAGGGAGAAAACAAGAATGTTAATATGGAAGTTGATGATGTTTATTGTAGAATGACAGACCCATGTAGGGAGTGGTGGATCTTACAGCTGAGCTGTGTTCAAAGTTTGATGGTTAACGCTATTCTCCTCATTCTTGTAACATTTATACATCCAATCCAACACCTTTCTTTAGGCTAAATGGATCCTTGATTAGTTGTTGATGTTTGTGTTGACCATTGTTGACTGGCATTAGTTGTTCCTTGATCGACTTTGACCGACGATTAATAGATGTTAATCCTCTTAACTTTTGGAGTCCTGGTTTATGCATATAAATGTCATTACAATGTTGTAACTTTTTTATGTTGTAAAATTTTAAAACATATGGATTATGACATATAAACTAATGAAATCATGTAACTTTTTGTTAATATATGAATATTATGCTTGGATGTGAAATATAATTCTCAAGTTATTTATTACTTCTAATATTTTGTTTTTTATTGTAGAATAATTAAATTATTTGTTTCACTAATGATATTTTAGCACATTAAATATGTATTGCAGTTTAAAAATAATAAAGTAGATTATATATTATTTTTATAGTATTATATATTATGATTTTTTTAATTTATATAATAATAATTATATTAAGAATGTTATTAAATTATATTTTTTATTAAATTGTATTTAATAATAATTATGTTAAAATATGGTTAAATTATTTATTATTTTTATTAAATTATTTTCAATAATAACCTTATTAAAATTTAATAACAATAACAATAATCATTTACCTAAAAAAAATTCTGCTAAGGGTATTCTGATCATTTTAGTTTTTTTCCTTATGCTATTACAACATCATTCCATTCAACCAAACACAAGAATACTATTACAGTTTTATTCCATTCCATTCAACCAAACAGTTGAATTACTGATTACAGCTCTATTCCATTACAGCTCTATTCAATTATAGCCCTATTCCATTACAGTGAACCAAACGTACCCTTATTTTGAGAATATAAACCTAGTATATTGCAAATTAAATGTCATTTAAAAACTTAATTCATTCATATCAAAATAACTTCTACAAGCTGCCATTTCCAACATTTTCTCAATTTCTTTACAACTTGGCATTTAATCTAACATATTTTGGAATAACTTAAAATATCTGGTGGAAAAAATCTCGAAATTAAATTGTAATTTTTACGAGAGTAAAAATACAATTTCACCATTTGAATAACCTATATATTTATAACTTTTAAAAGATTAAATTAAAGGGGAACCAAAGTACAATTTTATTTTTACTAATTTAAAATTTTAAAAATTTTAAAGGGCCTAAATGAAAAATTTTCCATTTTAGGGGTCCCTACTCGCCCCCAATATTTATTTTACATCTTCTATGCGAAAGTGTTCAATTTTCATAAGGTCTTCTCGACTGTTATTCAGAAGGCCCAATAATGTATGTATATTGGACTTTTTGGGACAATTATAGATCCTGGGAGACAATTCTGATTAGTCAATAAAAATATATTTCAATGCTATTTCTTTTTTCTTTTTTCTTTTTTTCGGTCAATAAAAAAATTGAACAGTAATTCGAATTTGACCTCCTTGGATTAAATTATTAAATAAATTGAAATTAAAAAAAAATCAAGAATTAAAGGGGTCAGTAAAAAAAAGGTATGTTAATTAATCAAAGGTCCAACTGATCACCACGTCTATATTGTAAATATGTGATTACGAATAATCTAGCCAAAGTAATAGGAATTAGACCTAAGATGATTCCAAATAAAAAAACTTCAATCATTTCAATTTATTTGAAAGGAGAAAAAGAAATGTAATATCTATCCCTAAATATTAATTTCTATTGCCCATGAATATCAATACCTAATAATTGATAATTAACACGATAAGGAGCTATAGAATATATGGAATAGGACAGAGAGCTTTGTTTTTATGAATTGTTTGTTCATTGAATTAATTCTTTATAATATACATATTTTGTTTTGAATGCGGTAAAAGTAATTCCTAGAGAAAGAATAGAAACAAGCAAAAGGCTTTTCATCCTTTTTTTCATTATACCTAACCTAATTGCTCGGAAGAATTTGTTCTTTTTTACATATTTGATGTTGATAAATCCACAGATCTAGAATTTCATTTCGTACACTTGAACCTTCTCAAACTATTTCTTTTTAAGAACCAAAAAGATTTGTGCAAAAACAATATATGCCAAGAAGAACAAAAGACCTTAGATGTGTAGTGGGTCTTGAAGTACTATTTCTGCATCCCCCTAACCAAATCCACCTACATTAGGATTAATTGTTAATATTGGTTGATCGAGTTTGATAGATTGACCCTCTGAAACAAGAAATTCTAGTCCTGAGGGGATAATATCAACCACTTGATGTCCATCCAAGGCATCCGTTATAGTTATTTCGTACCCCCTTTTTCTTTTTGTATGATTTTGCTTACTATACCTATTGCCATAGCATTATAAACAGTATTGTTACTTTTGTTCTCGTCGGGATAAATCTGGACCCTTCCTCTATTTTTGCCTACGTATATGAGATATTTTAAAAAATGAACATCCTTATTACTAGCATGGGAAAGAATAGCATGGTTTGGGAAAAGAATAGGAAAGGTGATTTCACTATTTTTTACCAGGAACAGGACCTAATATTTTTTTTAGTGGGACGATATTTCTAAAAAGACAAATTACGATAGTTATCAATATCTCTTAATTATCATTCTTTCCTCCACACTCTAAATATTCATTAGTGTGCAATGAAAATAGTTTTTGATTAAAGATTTATTTGTTTTCCCGATATCCAATGATTAAATTAATGGAAATTAAATCACTTTTCTTTGTATAGTCCTAAAAATAGTTTTTGTGTTGAGATCGTGTTTTAATTTTCCCATACCGTATTTTTTTTTACTTTAATCTCATATTTTGTATGATAAATTATGAATGATAATTAGTCTATTATAATCCTAACCTTGAAATATTAAAATATTATTTATTTAATATAATTAAACTTAATATTTATTTTATAATTAATTTTGTAAAATGTAGAGTCATAGAAGAGCCATGCCCATGGCAGCTTAATCATGTAATAGTAATCGCACCGGTTTTATTCAGATAGTAAAACATAACAGTGGCATGAGTAGTACTGTGTTTTATCCCTACATAAGATGAAGGTTGGACGTGGTGCAATCTTCATTCATACATAGATGCTATGATGATCAGCATCTAACGTAGCATAAACATGTCGACCCTAGGAGTCGGGGCTGACACGCACCATACATGGCACCTTCAATGTCCCTGCATCGTCGGTCGCAAAGCAAATTGCTCGGACAAGTAATTACTCCCGTTGTTTGACTTGGCCTCGAGCAAACCTGTGCTTCCACCATTTGCGTCCCTGTTGTTCCAAAAAAAACCTTCAAGTTTTCTAACTTTCAATATGATCTAACGTACAACATATATGCAGCTTAATAGATGTATATATGAATAAAGATAGTGCTTAATTACCGGAGTAAACCAGGAGGAGGAAAGATAGGAAAATGAAGGTATAGTTTGGAAAAGGACCCAATAACTTGGCCATTTCAGTCGATTTTTGTGATGTATGAAAGTGGGAGTGTAGAGGAATGGAGAGTGGTATTTATTTATAGAGTAACTAATGAGATGAATGAATGTGAGGAAGAGGTGGATGGTGATGAATTTCTCCACCGATCAGGTTATTCACCTTTAGAACAAAACAACAAAGAAATAAAGCTGTGAAGCAAGTAAAATCATTTATACATGTCTAAGTAAACTAGGGACTGTGGTCAGACATGGGGTCTCTTTCGGAACCGCTTGAAAATGGTTTTGTTTTTGCGCCGATGGAATGAGGAAAGGGGGTGGGCTTGTCGAGCATTAAAGACAAATGAGACCCACCCAAATGGAAATGAAGGCATACTCTTCGAAGTAAGCCCATGGCGTTTCATCTCCTTGGGGCTCCTTTCCTTACCTTAGCCCATTCTGTTCTATTGAATCACTAAATCGGATTGAGGGGGCTGGGGACGGTTTTTTCTTGGCCCAACCCCATCCTACTTTATCTGTTCCCGACTCAACCTTTTCCAAATTTATTTCATTTTAAGCTGGATTTCAACTTTAGAAAAAAAAAATTATTTTAACACTCCAATTAATTTTTCATTTTTTTAAATTTTTTAACTTGTGTTGTTTGTAAAATCATCTTAAAATGAGATAAATTCTAAAATTATATATGGACTATGGTTTAATGTGAAATTGTATACATAAACTTTGATTTTGTGCAATCTTATACATGAAATTTTAATTTGATCCAATTCTTATAAATTATTAACATAATTATTAATATAATATCATTTTGTGTTTATATATTGCATACATAAATACTTATATTTATCCAATATAAAATAAATTGATGTATTTATTTCTTTAAATGTGCATGCTTAAATCAAAATTAAACTTTCAAGTATACATTTAAACAACAATTAGAGTTTCGTGTGTATAATTCTACCAAATTAAAGTTCATGTATATAATTGCACATTAAATCAAAATTCATGTATAATTTTAAGATTTATCCCTCCCAAAATAGGTGAAAAAGTTAACTTTTATTAACTTTGTTGACGTGACATAAATTTAAATTGCCATGTGGATGTTATGTAAGCAATTAATTAATTTTTTAAAATTTAAAAATAAGTACAAAAATTATTTTTAAAAAATAAAAATGATTTAAATCGTTTAAAAGTATAAAATATATATTAAATATCTTAATTTTAAAAATATTAATTAATTGCTAACGTGGCATACACGTGGTAATTCACTTGTATGGCACGTCATCAAAGTTAGCAAACGTTAATTTTTCTATTCATTTTGGGGTGCTTTGACAAAAAATATAAATTCAAAGACTAACAAGGACGAAAAATTAAATGAAGAGCTTAAATAACTATTTTTGTAAAATTGAAGGGCCAAAACAATCATTATACCTTCTTTTTAAAGGATAAAGTAACATTTAGCTATTGAACTTGAAAACTTTTTATTTTATTTTATTTTGGTGTGTGAACATTTTTTTTGTCCCCGTTCCATTTTAGTATCTAAACTTGAAAGTTGTTAAAGTATGATGTGATATTTTAATATTGTATTACCACCTTAAATTTTTTTTTAAAATTTATATTTTTAATACTTATTGTATTTTTTTATACATGTATTTTTTTTATAGATTTTATATAAAGTTTTAAAAAATTTCAAATGATGACGCAACATAATCTCAAAGTATCACATTATCATTTTAAATAGAATCCAAGTTCATTAACAAAATTTAGAAAAAGTTACTAAATTCAAGGGCCGAGAAGAAAAACAATTTCCTAATTTAAAAACTCAATGTCATTTTATCTTTTATTTTAATATTTAATATTCTAATTTAACTTTAAAAAATAAAAGTGAAACAACATACTTTTGACCTGCTTTGCATCGTATTAAACATACGAGAAAGGGTTAGATACCACATCATTTGTATTTCTTTTCAATAATTTAATGTCATTTCAGCATCTTCATCTTAAATTTCAGTACATCATGTTGAATTTGATTTTCTTTTTTAAGGACGAAAATGTTGAAATGACATTAAATTATTAAAAAATTATACAAATAATATAATATTCCAATTTCATAGCATATTTCTAACACAACTAATTCATTGGTGGAGTGAGAGGATATTTTTGTCTAGTTATTCTAATAATTTCTTCTTCTATTATTATTATTATGAGGGCGGAATGGCAATTGGATTTGGGACCCTGACTAACATCCATATATGCAAAAACACGAGGAGTAGATTTATTTTAAAACTTACTTTTGTTGCAAATTGCAGACACTAAAATTGACTCAATCTCTTCAAATATTTCAGATAACCCATTCTTTTAGTGTATGTACTCACTGTGTTTATCCAAAACATATTTGACTCAACAAATTTAAATAATCAAATTTAACATTGCTGATATGGATTGCTTCAAGCCAAGTAGCAAGCCTGATTGTTGACATGAATACTCATATTCTTTGGGCTAATCTACTGTCTAATCCAAACATCCATCAAAAGACAATAACTCAAGGCACAAATATCTCATCCCACTTTCATACCATCATATTTTAACTTGTTTTTTTGGTATATACAGTTGAGATCTTTGTTATGTCCAGACATAACATGGCATACACGTTCTAAGTTAATTCCCAAGCTTATCTTAACTAATTTCTTCTCACCTAATTCTTGTTTTAAATAATTGCAATTATTTTTCAAAAATCAAATATATAATATGTAAAAGAAATAACGGAAGCATATACGAAAACATTGAGTTCTAAGTTAGTCATTTAAGTTTTAAAATATTTTTTTAATTATATTTAAAGTGGGCTCGTATTTAAAATTAAATTTTAAATATGATTTTATTCCCGTTAATGATATGTTACTACATTAATTACAAATTATAAATTATTAAACATTCTACACTTTTTCATATCTGTATTATTGATTCCTATTACTCTATTTGAGTTGTACACAATTTATAACTAAGCCGATTAATATTATAGATAGTGACTACTTATTATGTCAATAATTTGATTCATAAATACATTAAAGAAAACAAATTTACTAAAAAGGTAATAGGAAATTCATTAACTTAATTACAAAAAATAAGAAAAAAATTACAGAAAATAAAACCACAATAATTAAGAAATAATTTATATCAAATAAAATAGTATTCAAAGTGCATCATTCTTCCTTTTTTTTATTTTATACATGTATGAAGGTCTATAAATAGGATTTATACAGAGATGATGGAACACAATAAAAAAAAAAATTATAAATCAAACTAGAGGCAATTTAAGGTTTTTAATCTTATTTTTCTATTTTAATTTTTTATTATTTGAACTTTATATCATTTTAAATAAATTTTTTTTACATTAAAATTGTCCAAGGTAACCATCCACTAATAATTTGAAGAACAAATCCAATAAGAGAGTAATAGAACAACAAGCATGCAAAGTTGAGTAGCTTAAAATAAAAACCTTTCAATTGAATCTATTTTGAAACGTATCTTAAATATTATAAAACTTTTCAATTGATTTTTTCTCCAAATGTTAATAAATTTCCTTTAATATTTTTGTTTTGTTTTATATCTTAAATATCAGTTACAAGTTTTTTATTGCTACTTTTAATAATTAATTTTTGTGTTTGTACAAATACCTCTTTTTGTCATATAGTAAAAAAAGGGAAAAAAAAATAATCTAATTTCATTTGAGTTATTATGTAGCATATATTTTAGTGAGGTTTTATATTTTATTTTTCATGTTTATTCCGACCGCGTATTCATTGTTTGAACTGATTATATATTTTGAAAGGTTTGTACCATTACTCTTCGGATTATTTAAAAGATCAAGAATAATTGTATTTTCTAGGAACACTTTCGACACCGTTACAATCTACCCATACTTAAAATTATCATTTGTAGAACCATGCAAGCATCAACTATAATAAATGAATGACTTTTGATCTTAAGACATGTTCTTTATATTTTAAACACTTTGATGTGAATGGTTTTGACTGCAGTAACAAAAGTAGGAATATGGTTATCAGTTTAAAGGTAAAAATCCATCCTATCTAGATAGAAACAAGGAAGTTAGCAAGAAAAAATAAAAAAAAAACAGAGATAAAATTTATGTCTATAAGTTATTTTATTTTAAAAAAAAAATAATTGAATGATTTTATAGTTAATTAATTAATTCTTGTTAGAGATTGTGTGATTTGAATTCTGTCACTTGTTGAAGAAATAAATATAGTGGCAAAATAAGGGGATTGTGGGGGCGAATTTATGTCTACTATTTATATTTTTGAATTAAATTTCATATTTTGTACTTTTTATTTTATTTAATTGTTTAGTCATACTGAATCTTTATCAATTTCTGTTAAAATTGAATTATTGATGATGCCATAAAATATTCGTGTTAAAATTTTCTGTTGGTATCAATTTCATATTTTATCTTTAAAATAACTTTTATTTAAAAAAATCATTGATAATACTCTGGAATGACATATTTTTATGTATTAATTACATATTTATTTTGAGTATGATCCTACTAATTTGAGCTATTTATGGTTTTTTATCTTGTAGGGACTAAATTGAAGGCAAAAAGAAATTTGGGGGCAAAAAGCGTGAATTTAAAGATAAAATGGGCCAGCATGTGAAATAGGAAAGAAGTGGTGCCGAAAATGCAAAGTGTGGAAGACTTTGGGGGAAAAAGTGCAAATAAGAGATTTTATAAACACAAGACTCTATTTAAATTTTAATTATATTAGGATAATTGTTAAGATTATTATTTAGATTTAATTTTAACTTTTATCTTTATTTATCTTTTAGAATTTAGATAGGAATAGACTAGGTTCTCTAAGTACTATAAATAGGAGATGGAGTGACACAAATTGTACTCATCTTTTCTGTAAAAGCTCCCTCTCCCAAAAAGCTCTAGCTTTTGTTCTTTTCATTTATTCAATAAAATTCCATTTTTATTAAGTTTATTTCTTTATTCCCAAAAAGCATGAGCCACTAAACTCATCTAGCCAAAGGTTGTCGAGATTCTCCAAAAAAGGTTCATGAGGCTTAGAATCCGCACTTAGCCTTCAACTAAATTTTTAATTCTGTTTTTTTTCCCAGGTACGCCGCTTTTCTTGGGCACGACTGTGCTCGGGATCTCGAGGAACAAGAAGTTGTGCAAGTCCAGTCCCTGAGGATTTGACCCTACTTCCCTTATACTATTCTTTTCGTTATTTTATAGGGATAGTATATTTTTGGTGCTCTCAACGACGCATCAAATTTTGGCGCCGTTGCCGGGGACTGGTAACGTACTAATCTTGTTTCTTTTGTTTCTTATGACCAGATCTGCTCCAAGTATTCTTGCATTTGATTCAGAAATAGAGAAGACTACGAGAGCCAATAGCAAGGAAACAAAGTTATGGAAAAAGTAGTCAGGGGTGGTAGGGAATCTGAGTAACCCACCCCCGAAAATAGAAGCAGACGACGAGGTTGAGTCTATGGTTAACGAAAATCCTACTCAAACACTAGAAAGCGAAATAGTAGGAGTCGATCCACCAGAAGAAGTGCTTAACGCTAGGGTTAACGAAAACTCTAATCTAGCACATCAACCTATGGCTCAAACAACCCGGCAAATGGCCGAAGCTCTAGCAGAACAACAACCATTATGCATTGCGTATCCTACTATGGATACTGATTTTGAACTGAAGTCAGGATTAATATAGTTACTGCCGACTTTTCGTAGGTTGCAAAACGAAAATCCACACAAACATCTAAAAGAGTTTCATATAGTTTGTCTTAGCATGAAACATCAGGGCGTAACTAAGTATCAAATCAAATTACGTGCTTTCCTTTTTTCCCTACCAGACTCTGCTAGGGAATGGTTATTTTATTTACCTTCTGGATCTATCACAACGTGGGCTAACCTTTCCCGTTTGTTTCTCAACAGATTTTTTCTAACATCACGCGCAGCTGAATTAAGGAGGGAGATTGTTGGGATAAGGCAAAAATATGTGGAGTTTCTTTATGACTATTGGGAATGATTTAAGAAGTTGTGCGCAAGTTTCCCACAACATGGGATCACAAAACAGTCTCTTCTCCAGTACTTCTATGGGGGCTTGAAGCCCATAGAAATGAACATGGTAGATGCCGCCAGTGGAGGGGCGTTGGTCAACATGACTCCCCAACAGGCAAGGGACTTGATATCCACGATGGCTGCAAATACTCAGCAATTTTGAGCCAATTCTGAATCCACTAAAGGATTCACCAGCTAAGTAATTCAACCTTAGAAGATAAATTTGATAAACTTACTAATATTTTGAATTCTCTTGTTACAGAAAAAGCAAGATCGGCCCGACTATGCAGAATTTGTGCAACACCTGAACATACAACTGATGCATGTCTTAGTTTGTATGATGATACTATGAACCATTTAGATGCTGTGGGGAACTTTCCTGGGCCACCACAAATGCGATATGACCCCTACGCTAATACTTATAACCCAGGATGGAAAGACCATCCTAACTTGAGTTATGGGGCCAACAAACGGTATAACCAGCCATACGAAAACCAGTTTCCACAACAGCTACGAGATTCAAGTACCTCTCTAGAAACCATGGTAAATAAATTAGCAGCTAATATGCTTGATTTCCAACAGCAAATATAACAACAAACTCTTGATTTCCAAAAGGAAACAAAGAATTTTCAACAGAAAACTGAGGCGTCTATAAGAGAATTAACCACATAAATTGAGAAAATGAACTCACAAAAGAAGATGCCGTCACAAACGGAACCTAATCCAAGACAACACACAAATGCAGTGACGTTGTAAAGTGGAAAAGTACTGGAACCAAATCCTGGCAGGAATCTTGATCAAGATTCTGCCCAGAAAATACAGGAGAACGATGAACAGGTCCGAACGAAACCTCCACTACCCATAATTCAACCTTCGTTTCCAGGATGATTGAACCAACATCAGAGAGGTAAGGAGGAAAAAGAGATCCTCAAAACATTCAGAAACATTGAGATCAACATAACATTGTTGGATGCTGTAACAGCCCGTTTTCAGTGAAATTGAAACAGTGGTTTCGGGACCACAAATTTGAGTCCGTAAGAAAAAAATATTTTAAATTTTTTTTATTGGTCTACCGTATGATAGAAATATCATATAAAAATTTCGTTAAGAAAATTTTACCGATTACATATTTAATTGGTAAAAGGACCAAATTACATAAAGTGCCAAAGTTGAGTTCTAGTAGCTATAAGTATTAAATAGTTATGGAATTCAAAATTGGAGGTCCTTATATGGAAAATAGACCATTAAGAAGAGTTAGTAGATATGTTTGATGATTCATCCATGGAAAATTAAATAAAGAAAAAGACTAAATTGGAAATATAAAAAATTAAAGATGATAAAAATCCAATATCATCTTATATCATCATCTTTCCCAAATTTTTTTATGGAAACCCTAGCTAAGAGAAGAGAACTTAAGCAAGCTTATTTGGCTTAATTGGGTAAGCATTCTTATCCCGTTTTTAGTAATTTTTATATTTCCGAGATCGTAATAGCTTAATCTAGCTATCTCAGGGATTAATTTGTAAATTTATCAAAGTAATAGGGTTTTTCCATGGATGAATATGCATGAATTATGAAATTTATGGTAGAAAATGAAAGGTTGTTGATAGATAAACAACTTTTGTAAAGTGAATTTTGATGAAATTGTGATTTATAGACTAAATTATAAAGATGTAAAATTTATGGAAAAATTCTAAATTTTATGAATTACATGGGCTGCAAATGTTACATGTAAAAATTAGCTACGCTTGGAATAAGGATTAAATTGCATGAATTCCATTTTCCGAGCCTAGGGACGAAATCAAAATTAATTAAAAGTATAGGGGCAAAATGGTAATTTTTTGAGGATGTGAATTGAATCGAATTGATTATGAATTGTATTAAATTGAGTTAAATTTACTCGTATAGATCTGGATAGACAAAATACGGAATTAGATCGAGGAAAAGAGAAAGTATCGGATTATTAGACAACAAATCAATGAACATTGTCAATGTAAGTTCGTGTAATTAAATTGTGTATATTTATATGTTTGAAGTGAATGTTGTATATGTGAATTGTGTAATTTCTAATTGTATGAAATTGACTACATATCCGACAAAACCCAATAAATGTCAAGTTCCGTTTGAATAAATGAAATTTGATGGATACAGGATTTCCCGTATTGGTTGTGGTCCTGCATATGTTGCAGACACACTATAGCTCGAAAGAGCGTCCCATTAATAGCCCTTTTGAGCTTCTCGTTATATGGTTCTTGCGAGCTTCCCGATAATAGCTCTTCGGAGCATCCCGATCGGTTGTGATCCTACATGTGTTGTGGGCACACCGCAGCTCTTATGGGTGTCCCGTTATATGGCTCTTCGTGAGCTTCCCGATATGGCTCACTTGAACTTCCCGATATATGGCTATCCGAAGCTTCCCGTTAATGGCTCTTCGGAGCTACCTGTTATTGGCTCGCATGAGCTTCTCGATTATGGCTCTTATGAGCTTCCTGTTATATAGGTCGGATAAGCTTCCTATTACATGGCTCACATGAGCTTCCCGTTATATGGCTTGAGAGAAGGCTCCCCGATTATATGCTTAAATGAGCACCCCCGAATATGAATTGACGGATTTCAGATTCGTACACTTCATGTGTATTACCCTTGTATCCATCGATGTTTTAAATGATTCAACGAGTAAAGTTCCAATATGAGATGATATGAATTCAAGATGATTTACTATGGGAAATACTTGAAATACAAAGATATGATATGTACATGTTTATGGATACTTGAAATGATAAATATATGTATGTGGAAATTGAATATTGATAAGCTCATACATATTTCTTGATATTCATATGAATTACACAACTAACATGTTTGATGAGGATATGTGTATAGGCTATTGGCCAAATTGCTTTGGATTATTTTGTATGCTTAACTTAAATGTAAATGAATGATAAGCTAATTTCCTGTTATACGAACTTACGAAGCTTTAAAGCTTACTCTGTTTATTTTCTCTGTTTTATAGTATTTGGAAGCTCGTAAAGGTTGGAAGCTGGTCGGAGCTATATCACACTATCCTTCAGCTCGTTTCGGTATAAATAGTAAAATTTCTTTTGGGTATAATGGCATGTATAGGCTAAAGTTGATCAAATGATGGCATGGATGTGTTTAATTGTGAATTGCCATTGGTATGGCTTATGTTTGATAAATTTTGATATATATATAAGTATATGGCCTTATCATGGTTGATGTGTGTTTTGGTATAATTGATTGATGGCTAATTAATAGACAAATTGTAACATGGCTTGAGTTAGTATAAATATGAATATATATATGTAAGTAATCAAATTGTTAAGCATGGATACTTGATTATATAAGATGAAATGTTATGCATAAGATGTTTTATATTGGATTGGGAATATGTTTAAGTGTTAATGTAGGTGGAAGACATGTTTGGGTGAGAAATAAGGCTTAGAAATGGCCTTATTTTGTCCACACGGGCAGAGACACGAGCGTGTGTCGTGTGTGACACACGGTCTAGCACATGGGCGTGTGTTTTGGCCGTGTGTCCCATGTATCTTAAAATTTTCAAAATAGAATGCTTAGGATTTTTCACACGGGCGTGTGGTTTGGCCGTGTGACCCCTGCACCTACATACAGCCTAGCACACGGACGTGTGACTTGGCCTTGTGACCCAAGTCAGAGAGTTACACGGGTACAGACACGGGCTGGGACACGGCCGTGTGCCCTATTTCGAATGCCCACATGACCTAGGACACAGGCGTGTTACATGGCCGTGTGAGGCACACAGCCTGACCACACGGGCTTTGCCCCCTGCACCTTGGAAAAATTTTGAGATTTTGCAAAAAATTCTCTGAGTACCCAGTTTAGTCCCGACTTATTTCTAATGCATGTTTTGGGTCTCGAAGACCATTTAAGGGACTTTTTGAATAATATCTGACATAAAAGTTAAATAATATGAAATATCTGTATTTAATCTGTTTATTCTGGTAATGCTCTGTAACCCTGTTACGATGATTGATACGGGTTAGGGGTGTTACAGTTGCCATCAAACAAATTCCGCGATATACCAAGTTCCTTAAGGATCTTTTCACCAACAAGCAAAAATTGACTGGAAATGAAAAAGTAAGTGGTGGTGAAAATGTATCTGCGGTGTTGCAGCGGAAGATGCCAGCAAAATGTAAAGACAGGGGCATGTTTGCAATACCATGCAAAATAGGCCACTTAGGAATTAAAAAAGATATGTGTGATTTAAGAGCTTCCATAAATGTAATGCCTTTTTCCATTTATGAATCACTTAACACGAGTTTTTTTACGAAAATAGGTGTTATCATTCAATTAGCAGACAGGTCTATTTTGCATCCCGAAGGAGTTCTTGAGGATGTATTAGTGAAAGTCAACAGACTTATCTTTTCTGCGGAATTTTATGTGATAAAAATAGAAGAGGATAACGCTCTCCTGAGTCTTCAGACATCTTGTTGGGGCGACCTTTCCTTAGTACTGCAAATACTAAGATTGGCGTGCGTAGCGGAACCCTGACGATAGAGTTTGACAAGGAGATCGTGAAGTTTAACATTTATGACGCTATTAGTCATCCTAGTGAAATCTTGAACGTAAATTGAGTCGACATAATTGACTCATTAGTAGGAGAAACTATTGAATCACCTTATAAAGACAACCCTAAAACAATGTTTGATGATTTTGAATCTGTTAATGAAGTACTGGCTCCTACGGACACTAAACTTCTACCTTCTTTTGTGCAGGCACCAGATCTAAAATTAAAAGCACTTTCTGAGCATCTCAAACGCGTATTTTTGGATAATGATGAGACCATTGCCGACTTAGAAGGGATTAAACCCTTGAAAGACACACATACGATTTTCTTAGAGGAAAATACGAAACCAAAGAAAGAGGCGCAAGGATGATTGAACCCAAATATGGTGGATGTGGTAAGAAAGGAGAATTTCCAAGCCCATACGAACGAAAGAATTCAGCTGGAACAGCCCCAATACTAGTTGGGGCGTCAAGCTAACGACGTTAAAAAAGCACTTGTTGGAAGGCAACCCAATTTTATTTTTATTTTAATTTATATATATATTCTATTTTTTTATTTTCTTGCATGTTAATAAATTTTATTCTCTCTTCTTATATCCAGGAGATTCGACGAGAAGAAAAATTAAAATTGGAACGATATCTTGAATGAATGGGTATGTTTTAGCAAAACCCCATATTCTACCCTAATCCAGGTAGGAATAACGCATCCCTATTTTAAACTCACCCAAACTTACGCCCAAACAACCACCCTAAAGCCAAACACCCTTCCTCTTACACTTTCAAACCCTAATTTTTCACCCATATTCACCCTAAACTCCCTCAAGCTGTCGTTAACCCTCTCCCCCACCCCTACCGCCGATTTTTGAACCACCACGGCTAGGAATAGAAGCCGTGCCACAACCTTTTCCTCCTTCGTCTCCTCCACGGGACGCCAAACCTTCCCCTCATTGCAGCTCTGCACGAACGACAATGACTATACGGGGAGTTTTTCTAAACTTTTTCCTCTTCTTCCACCTATTTGTTTCTTTTCTTTCATATCCAAGACAATGTGTTTTAAGTAGGGGGAGGCATTCCTAATTGTCTTTAATGTTTTATCTGTTGTTTCGTCACTATTACCACTGCCTTATGCTTGTTTTGCCCACATTTTTTTAGTATATCTTGCTCTTTTTCATGCCCAAGATTTTGACCAGATACTGAGTTAGTTATGATTTTGCTATATTGATTTCATCTCCACTGTTTTATTTCTTTTAGGCTAAAATAATTATGATTAATAGAGTTAACCCTATCTTGCTTTTAGTAAAATCGATTAAGTCTAAATGCAAAGAGGACACTTATTTTTGACACTTGATTGTTTTTCCTAGTCCTCCAAAATTGAAATTCTGTTTCATTATAATAAATTTTGATGCCTCCGTGATTATGAGTGCAACTTAAAACGTGACTAACTGAGTAACCGGGGTAGGGTGCTTGGGTTGTCATCCTACTTCGCGTCAAAAGGTTGTGTGACATGTTAGGTAAAACTCTGCTAACTGAAATTAAATAAAATTTTTAAGAGTTGGTTGGGCTGAGTAACCGGGGTGGGGTGCTTGGTTGTTATCTCTCTTCGCGTCAAAAGGTTCAATATATTCTTAAGAAAAAAACATATATAAATATAATAAATTAGGAGTATGTTGGGCTGAGTAACCGGGGTGGGGTGCTTGGCTGTCATCTCTCTTCGCGTCAAAAGGTTCAATATATTCTTAAGCAAAAAAAAATGTATTAATAATAAAATTGCATTTGGAGACTAAGAGTGGAAACAAATAAGGTGTCTTGGTAAGTTTAGTAAATTACCTAATTTTCATGAAATAATCCAAGTTGATTCTGATTTTTGTGTGATTAAATTGGAATACTTTTTCAGTTTTACTTAAAGGAAGCTAAAGGTTCTCTTTATTTTCATATACATTATGCCTAATTTTTATAAAACTTTGGAGTAATATTTCTTTCAAGGCAAAAATCTAAATTTTACAGTGGATAGGAACCATACTTGAGGGCAAGCATGGGCTAAGTAGGGGGAATTTTATAATACTCTGGAATGACATATTTTTGTGTATTAATTAGATATTTATTTTGAGTATGATTCTACTAATTTGAGCTATTTATGGTTTTTTATCTTGTAGGGGCTAAATTGAAGGCAAAAGAAAATTTGGGGGCAAAAAGCGTGAATTTAAAGATAAAATGGGCTAGCATGCAAAATAGGAAATAAGTGGCGTCGAAAATGCAAAGTGTGGAAGACTTTGGGGGCAAAAGTGCAAAGAAGAGATGATAAACCGTAATAGTAACATATTTTAATCCCATATTTAGCATGCTTTTGGATGGTTTATCCCTTGAATTATGGAATTTGGTGCTCTTAATCCTTTAATTTCATGTTTTATACTCAGGAAAGCATAAGAGGATGAAAAGAACGAGAAACTGGCTTAAAACGGGCCAAATAGGCCAAAGAGAGAAATCGACACGGCCTGGGGTTTCACCACACGGCCGTGCCTCCTTAGCAGGCTCGACTTACACCGGCGTGTGCCATGGGCGTGTCCCTGCCGTGGAAAAGAAGAATTTTATTTGGATTAGGGTACTTAGAGGCAAAGAAACACATTCCAAAAGCCTATATAAACACCCTAAAGGCCAACCTTTAGGGGGCGTCCAGCTAGGACAAGGAGCCGAGCCGGAAAGGTCAGAATCATGGATTTACTCGAAGAAAGTCAGTTGATTCATCTCAAGAAGCCGGAGTCATACTCAAGACGGAAGATCTTCTCTTCAACTCCTTCAGGGGGTTTTAGGGTTTTTCTTATGTTTTGTTTTATCTTTTCTTCTGAGATGTATATTTTTATTATTATGAACTAAACATTCATATACCTAAGGGGGATGAAACCTAAGACGAACCTTGTTATCGTTTGCTGAACTATATGATAAATACTTGATTTGTTCTTAATTATGTGTTCTTAATTCTTGTTTTGATATTTCAGGATATTGATCCAAGTATTGATGTGCTTAGGCAGAGGAGCAAAAGTCCCTGTCTAAGAGTAGATCTAGCATAGTTAAGCGGAGTTGCTCGCGCGCCTAGAGATAGGTTGACGAAAATCTGCCAGATTAGGGTCAAACCTAATATGGGAGTCCATAGATCGAGTTAATGCAGTTCTAGGGGTTTTAATTAGAAAGAGATTTCAATTAATCAACCTAGGGTTAGACGTTACTAGCCTCGACGGAGGTATTAATATACATTAGGGAATCCTACGGATCAAGTCAAGTGAATAAATCGTCTGGTTCAGAGTTAGATAACAAGTGAAGTCTAAGTGGATTCTTCCTTGGGTATTGTCTTAATCAATTGGTTTTTCCCACAAGTATTTCCCCTTTTCATTCTTTGTGTCTTAGCATCTTTAGCTTAGTAGTAGTTAATTTTAGATTAAACAATAATTCACTTCAATTCTTAGGCTAAATAATAGAATGAAAGTTAGTATTAGTACTTTTGATTCCTTTGGGTTCGATATTCCGGTCTTGCCACTAAACTATACTACTGTTCGATAGGTGAGCTTGCCTCAATCGTTGTCACAGTTAGTTTCTAGGCTAGATCATTCATTATATAAATTTTAAGACTCTGATATAACGATCAAGAGATTTTATAAACACAAGACTATTTAAATTTTAATTATATTAGGATAATTGTTAAGATTATTATTTAGATTTAATTTTAGCTTTTATCTTTATTTATCTTTTAGAATTTAGATAGGAATAGACAAGGTTCTCTGAGTACTATAAATAGAGGATGGAGTGACACAAATTGTACTCATCTTTTCTGTAAAAGCTCCCTCTCCCAAAAAGTTCTAGCTTTTGTTCTTTTTATTTATTCAATAAAATTCCATTTTTATTAAGTTTATTTCTTTTTTCCCAAAAAGCATGAGCCACTAAACTCATCTAGCCAAAGGTTGTCGAGATTCTCCAAAAAAGGTTCATGAGGCCTAGAATCCGCACTTAGCCTTCTCAACGAGTATTCATCGTTTCTCCACATTACGAGACTGATGCTTTTGTCCATGTCCTTAACAAAACTGATCTTTTCATCTTGTGCAAAGGCAGCCGCTTTGTATGTTTTGGGAAGGTTGTACAGTCAGTTCGTTAGCTTACTGCGTCAGTGGTTGTCACGCCCAAGAGACAAAATGGCGTGGCATTCGCCATTGAGAAGTGATGATCTAGTGTAAGACGGTCCTACAGAAGTGACGGTTGGCTAGAGTCAGGTTCCTCTAAATCGTAAGTCTAAAATCTAAGTGGAGTTGGTGGTCGTAGGTGTCCTCTTCCATTATAACTGGCTTATTCTGTTCGAAAAGGATCACCTAAAAGCCTAGGATTGAACCCAAGGCGGATCGAGATAACCGGAGGCTTGAACCTCTCCATCAAAGACTCTCTTTTCCCAACTCTGTTTATATTTACAATTTCAATTTCAATTTACGCAATCTCTATTCAACCAAACGTTTAATTCTTTTTTTTATTTTTTTCCAGGTACGCCGCTTTTCATGGGCACGACTGTGCTCGGGATCTCGAGGAACAAGAAGTTGTGCAAGTCCAATCCCTGAAGATTTGACCCTACTTCCCTTATACTATTCTTTTTGTTATTTTATAGGGATAGGATATTTTTGGTCCTCTCAACGACGCATCAACCATTTTTTTACATTTAATATATTTTTTAATTTCAAAATACATGGTGACAAGAACCATAAGATAATTGAAGCAACTAAGCAAGCAAAGAAGCTAACCTGTATATAAAAGATCAATAAATAAATTATGTGGGGATGAAAGTTAATAACTAATTTGATTATCGTGGGTGGCAATGGCTATAAAAACCCAACGTCATTTTTTTAATTTAACTAGAACAAATATTCGATTCGATTCGATTCGAATTCCATCTCAGTTGACTCAATTCGAGAAAATTTCAAATCGAGTTAGGATGACAAAATAAGATTCTACAACTCGATTAACTCAAAAAATTTTCATTCGATTTGATCGAACACTCACCCCTACCTCGAGATTCCCCTCTATTCTCCTTTCCTTTTGAACCATAATTTCTTGTAATAGATTGCCTTCTCTAGCGAGTTGGAGTTTGCATCAAAGGGCCATAGAAAAACTTCTCATTTGTACCTTCTTCTGCTTGTCCTAAGTCTAAAGAAGAGACTTTTTGCTGTCCATGATTCCCCATATTCATAGTTGTCTTCCTCGTTGCACCGTGATCTTCCTGCTTCTTAGTGCTTGTTTCATGTGTATGGCCATATGTACCACATTCATAACAGATAATTGGTAGGCCCTTGTAACACCCCTAACACGTATCCATCGTCGGAATAGGGTTACGGAGCATTATCGTAAAACCATAACTTAAAAACATAGATTTCCAATCATTTCATTAAACATATCAAAGTCCATTCATACACATGTGTATCGTCCCTTAGTCGAGCCTTCGAGGCCCAAGAAACACTTTAGAAACAATTTGAGACTAAATTGGAAACATTTAGAACTTTATAAAAAAAAATAGAAAATTTCATACTGCAGAGGTCACACGGCTAAGACACACGCCCGTGTCTCAGGCCGTGTAACTGCTTGACTTGCTACCCTTTGAAACTTACAGGGGACACACCACCGTGTTGCATGGCCGTGTCTCACACACGGCTGAGACAAACGCCCATGTCTTAGGCCGTGTGGACAAGAAATAGGTAAAATTCAAGCCATTCTTTTCACCAAATTCAAGTACACACCTACAAACCATTTGCACACACAATCAAACATTAAAGCATACCTAAAACATGTATAATAAGACAAATTCGAATGACCAAATTTCATTCAACCAATATGCCATATAAGGTACCTTAAAAGCAAGCATTCAACTTAACCAAACATGTGCATAATTGGTCACTTCACTACCATTTTAAAACATACCATAATTGACTTATATCATGTCAATATAACTTACCATTTGAACCTGATCGATGGTATCGATAGTCTTAATATTTATATAATGAATGATCTAGCCTAGAAACTAACTATCACCACGACTGAGGCAAGTGCACTTATCGAACAGTAGTATAGCTTAGTGGCAAGACCGAATTGTCGAACCCAAAGGAACCAAAAGTACTAATACTGACTTTTTTCTTATTATTTAGCCTAAGAATTAAGGGAATTGTTATTTAATCTAAAATTAACTGACTACTAAGCTAAAGACGCTAACACAAAGAGAATGAATTGGGGAAATACTTGTGGGAAAAACCAATTGATTAAGACAATACCCAAGGAGGAATCCACCTACACTTCACTTGTTATTTAACTCTGAACCAGACGATTTATTCACTTGACTCGATCCGTAGGATTCCCTAATTTATATTAATACCTCTCTCGAGGCTACTAACGTCTAACCCTAGGTTGATTAATTGAAATCTCTTTCTAATTAAAACTCCTAAGGTTGCATTAACTCGATCTATGGACTCCCATATTAGGTTTGACCCTAATCCGACAGATTTTCATCATCCTATCTCTAGGGTTGCGATTAACTCCGCTTAATTATGCTAGATCTACTCTTAAACAGGGACTTTTGCTCCACTGCCTAAGCACATCACTACTTGAATCAATATCCTGAAATATCAAAACAAGAATTAAGAACACATAATTAAGAACAAATCAAGTATTTATCATATAGTTCAGAAAACAATAACGAGATCCGTCTTAGGTTTCATCCCCCTCAGGTATCTGAGGGGTTTAGTTCATAATCATAAAAGAATACATTTCGGAAGAAAAGATAAAACAAAACATAAGAAAACCCTAAAACCCCTGAAGGAATTGAAGGAGAGATCCTCCGTCTTGAGTATGATTTCGGCTTCTTGGGATGAATCAACTGGCTTTCTTCGAGTAAATCCCACAATTCTGACCTCTCTGGCTCGGCTCCTTAGCCTAGCTGGACGCCCCCTAAAGGTTGGCCTTTAGGGTGTTTATATAGGTTTTTAGAATGTCTTTCTTTGCCTCTAAGTACCCTATTCCGAGTAAAATTCCTTTTTGTCATGGCAAGGACACGCCCGTGCAACATGCCCGTGTGGTTCGAGTCCAGGCCGTGGTCGAGCCTACTAAAGGAGCACGGCCGTGTGGCTACCTCCAGGCCGTGTTGGTTTCTTACTTTGGCCTATTTGGTCCGTTTTTAGCTCGTTTCGTGTTCTTTTCATCCTCCGATGCTTTCCTAAGTATAAAACATGAAATAAAAGGATTAGGAGCATCAAATTCCACAATTCAAGGGATAAATCTCCAAAAAGTATGCTAAATGTGGGATTAAAATATGTATATATTACGGTTTATCAAATACCCCCACACTTAAGCTTTTGCTTGTCCTCAAGCAAAATTCTCAACTCACAATTAGAACGAACTTCCTCAATTCATAACCTTCATCAACAGTGTTTCATCATAATTCATAGGTAATTCATACATTGAAAATTTATCCGGAAGGTTCCTAAAGATTCAAACAATCAAAGTCATAGTTTTTATAGTACGAAAAATAGGTGTTTCCCCTTACCTAAATAATTACCTTTAATTCAAAATCGGCAAAAGTTGACATCCTCACTAAAGATTCACTCAAATCACTCAAAGTGTTTAAGGTTCAAAATTAAGCACTAAAAAGTCGATCACGACAGGTTAATCCCATAGGCTTGCATGAAAATCAAATCTTCACCATTATAATATGAGATGATACACAGATCAAAAGGTCTTTAAAAAGGGTTGTAACGGGGCTTGGGTTAAAGGTGTGGATAAAGGCTGAATTAGAGGGTTAGAATCGAGATTGAATTGACAATTTACCTAACTAGAAAAATGAACTAATCCTGAATAATTACATCAATTAAAACTTCATTACTAATAATTACGAACTTTTACTTCAAGATGTGGAATTTAAACGTATAAGCTCACTTAATCATAGAGCTAATAATAAATATACTTCGATTTTTTTTAAGAACAAATCAAGTAATAATAATAAAGAATTTAACAACTGAACTGGAAAACATAGTTAGACAACTTCTCAAATCAAATCTCGACAAAAAGGGTTAGTCAAGAGAAGTGGTGATAACAAATACAAGATGGGTTTTGGGTTAATATTAGTAAGTGAGTCAATAAATGGTTTGTTAAGATCAAAGGGGTTCACTAGGGGTTAATTGTGAAGGTAGGCTTTTTATGGAGTAAGTGGGTTAAAACCTAAGTGCCTTCATCATCTTAGTATATCAAATCAAAGGTGTGGTCTCGACATGTATAATCGAAGCAAGTTCTAGAATAACAAATCAATGTTGACACACTCATAATCAATAAAGTGAGCACGAAAAATGTATACTCTGAAAGGCTCAAAATCTCACAAAAATTATGGGCTTTTTTATATCAACCTTGTAAATTTCAAAAATCAAAGTAATAATTAGATTCGGGTAGGCAACCTAACAATTTTTTTTTATTCTAAAAAATAGACTTATCATGCTTGATTCTCTAGTCTCTTAAAGTTTAAATCATCACTGCATAATTAACTATGACTTAATTCAAAACATATTAATGAAAATCATAAATCAAAGGAAATTTCATTCTTAATTGTAACATGAGAATATTACTTAAAAACAAGACATAATTCAGGGATTTGAGAATAATGCAAAAAGTTGGAATTTTAAGATTCACTCCCCACACTTAAGATGTACATTGCTCTCAATGTACAAGGATATATATAGATACGGAAAATCAAAATATAGGGGGATAAGTGAAACTTCCTGAATTTAGGATGGGTTCCTTGAGTTGGAAGTGTGGAAACTTGATTCGGAGGTGAAAGATAAGTTGGAGGAGGCATCTCTGGTGGTGGTATGGTGGTTGCCCACAATCGCTGCGCTAGATGAAGAAATTGGGTAGCTCGTGAAGAAAAAACCAGGAAATAATAAGAAAAATTCAAAATAAACTAATTATGTATTTAAGAACAAGGAAGATAAAGAGAAGGAAAATAAAGGAGAAGAGAAAAGACATAGGTAAAATAACTGGACTCAAATGTCCTTGGCTTGGCGAGTAAATGAAGCGGCCGGCATGAACTTATGTGGTTTGGTCTCGCAATGGGAGACTGTGCTAGGGTCCCTCCGTTTCTTCGGCATGGGGATGGTGGTGATGGAGAGTTTGGGACAGGATAATGAGAGGAAATGGAAAGGGAAAGGATGAAAGGGTATGGAAGAAAGGGAATGGGGAGTAGGTGAGGAAAGGAGAGGGATGTTTTTAAATAGAGATTTCAGGTCTGGTACATCCCCACGCCTGTGTGTCGTGGGCGTGTTATGCAGCACGGCCGTATCGCATGGTCGTGTGGTGGCTCGTTCGTTTCTCCCACGTCTGTGTGAAAGGTCTCTACGCCCATGTCTCTTTTTCAGTGTAGGCCACGGCCTCAAAGCACGGGCGTGGCTTATGCCTGTGTGGCTTCTTTAGTGTCGGCCACGGCCATATCGCACGGCCGTGGCAATTTATAGCCACCCGTGACCTGGGGATTTTTTTGTCCTTGCTCGTACGACCTCTGCCATGCCAGTGTGTAAATCCGTGATGCCTACACGGCCACAGCCACGCCCGTGTGCAAGGCCGTGTGGCACGAAAACCTACACTTTGGTTGGTTAATAGTTAGATGCTACAAAGGGAAAATAAAAGTAACAAATAAAAATATAAAAATTAATGGAGTTAGTACTCGGGTTGTCTCCCGAGAAGCGCTCGCTTAAAGTCTTAAGCTAGACTCACCTCTCATTCGCATAATTAGGGTGGTGTGAAAAGTTGAACATCCTCTTTCATGCTATCAGTTCTACTATCATGATATAACTCGAGTCGAGTAGCGTTTACTTTAAAAGTGCCGAAAATAGGATTACTTACCTCGACTGTTCCGTATGGGAAAACATTGATTACCTTAAAAGAGATTTCTTCGTTTGTATTAAGGTCTGAAGGAGATATTCGAGGGTCTGTTTTATCTAATAATACCTGATCTTTGATCTTAAATTTGTTTGTCCCATGGAATGACGTTGGTTCTGCTGCGTGTATCCCTAATTTCTCTTTAAAATGTGTCTTCCACTCGTCTAGTTCATGGATCTGAAGCGTTCGTTCCTCATGAGTTATTTCCTTGTTTGCATGAGGTCTAAGATCTGGCTCAGTTGTGTAGTTCCGTGGTGCTTTCTGTGAGGAAGGTTGAACAAATTGGTTATCAATTGAATTTACTTTCTCACCTCTATCACTCGATGTCTTAGCCGAGTCAAGAGCTTGAAGAGTGACTGTCTCGTCGCCTACATGAAGTATGAGTTCACCTGTACCAACATCAATTTTAGTTCTAGCAGTTGCTAAAAAGGGTCTTCCTAAAATTAAAAGGATCGTATTGTCCTCATCCATGTCTAAAATGACAAAGTCTATTGGGAATATGAATTTATCAATTTTCACGAGTACATCTTCAATTATACCCCTAGAAATTCTAATAGTTTTTTCAGCTAATTGGATGCTCATCCTAGTTTGTTTGGGTTTCCCTAGACCTAGCTGTTTAAACATTTTATATGGCATAACATTGATGCTCGCCCCTAGATCTGCTAAAGCATTATCAATGGATAAACTACCAATTAAATAAGAAATCGTAAAACTCCCTAGATCTTTTAATTTCTGTGGTAGTTTGTTTTGTAGAATCGCTGAGCACACTGCGTTTAGCTCCACATGTGATGCCTCGTCTAGCCTTCGTTTGTTTGTCAAAAGCTCTTTTAAAAATTTCCTTGAATTTGGCATCTGCGAAAGAGCTTCGAAAAATGGTAAGTTAATATGTAATTTCTTTAAAAGTTTAAGAAATTGTTCGTCTGTGCTGTCTTTCTTCATCGCATCGGGATATGGTATACGCAGTTTGTACTCTTTAATTACCGGTTTTAGTTTGTCATGGTTCACATCAACCTTACCTTCCTCTACCACATTTTCTTGCCTTAAATTGGGCTCATCTAACCCTACACTATCATGAGCTATTATGGCTTGAAGTTGCTCCTTTGGGTTAGTCTCAATGTTGCTTGGTAGGCTTCCTTGCGGTCGTTCGAAGATCAGCTTAGTAAGTTGCCCTAACTGATTTTCGATCCCTTGAATCGATGCTTGTTGATTTTTAAGTGTTGTCTCGGTGTTCTAGAAACGTGTTTCTAACACCGCTATGAATTTTTTCAGCATCTCCTTAAGGTTCGGCTTCTTTTCCTACAGGTAGGGCTATTGTTGGAAGTTGGGAGGGGGTTGTTGTCTTTGATTTTCTTGACCTCCCCATGAAAAATTGGGGTGGTTCCTCCAACCTGGATTATAAGTATTACTATAAGGGTTATTTTGAGATCTGAAATTGTTACCCATATAGTTCATCTCCTCGCTTTCTACACCAGGGTTGTAGGGTGGATATTCCGTATTGTTCGACCCTCCATTTGTATCACACTGCATCACTGGATGTACCTGCGAAGAACTATACAAACCATCAATCTTTTTATTTAAGAGTTCTACCTGATTGGATAGCATGGTTACTGTGTTAAGGTTGAAAACTCTGGCTGCTTTTGTTGGCCTTGTCTTTGTAACTTGCCACTGATAGTTATTCAGTCGCATCTCCTCAATGAACTCGTACGCCGCTTCAGGAGTTTTGTTATCCAGGGTTCCCCCGGCGGCTGAATTGATCAACTGTCTGGTTGAAGGGTTTACACCATTGTAAAAGGTTTGGACCTGTAACCACAAGAGTAATCCATGGTGTGGGCACCTTATCAATAGATCTTTGTATCTCTCCCATGCATCATAAAGTGTCTCTAAATCCATCTGCACAAAAGAAGAGATACCATTCCTTAACTTAGCCGTTTTAGCCGGCGGAAAATATTTTAATAAAAATTTTTTGGTCATTTGATCCCATGTAGTGATTGACTCTCATGGAAGAGGATTCAACCACTGTTTTGCTTTGTTCCTCAAGGATAAGGGAAATAACCGAAGACAGATGGCATCATCAGAAACGCCATTTATTTTGAAGGTATCGCAAAATTCTAAGAAATTTGCTAAGTGTGTGTTAGGATCCTCATCCTGCAAACTATCGAACTGAACAAACTGTTGTATCATCTGTATAGTGTTATGTTTCAATTCAAAATTATTTGCAGCAATAGCAGGTCTAACAATACTTGACTCAGTTCCTGTTAAATTCGGTTTAGCATAATCATACATAGTTCAAGGAGCATGATTTTCGGCCACCTCCGTAGGTAGCGAATTATTTTCAGCCATCTCTTCGGTGGTATTGGTTTTGTCTTCTTGCTCTTCTGCTATGTAATTTAAGCTTCGCCTCATTTCTCTACGATTTCTGCGAGCAATACCTTCAATATCACTGTCGTAAATTAAAGGTCCTGTCGGGTTCCTTCTAGTCATAAACTAGAGGTACCTGCTAGGAACAAAATAAAAGAAGAAAAATTAGCAAAGTTAAAAACAAAATAAAAGTAAATTGCAAAAATAAAAATGGCTAAAGTAATAAAAATTAAGCGTTCTTAATATTTTAGTTCCCCGGCAACGGCGCCAAAAACTTGATCAATGGTATCGATTGTCTTAATATTTATATAATGAATGATCTAGCCTAGAAACTAACTATCACCACGATTGAGGCAAGTGCACCTATCAAATAGTAGTATAGCTTAGTGGCAAGACCGGATTGTCGAACCCAAAGGAACCAAAAGTACTAATACTGACTTTTGATAAACCGAAATAGTAACATATTTTAATCCCACATTTAGTATGCTTTGGGATGAATTATCCCTTGATTTATGTAAAAAGGTGCTCTTAATCCTTTCTTTTCATGTCTTATACTCAAGAAAGCACCCAAGGATAAAAAGAACGAGAAACGGGCTCAAAACAGACCAAAACGGACCAAAGAGGAAATCGACACAGCCTGGACTTGGATCCACACGGCCGTGCCAAGTCAATCATCTAGAACACAGTCTAACCCCGACTCATACGGCCGTGTCTCATTAAAGAAATCCGAACACGGCCCGCCACGATTCACACGGGCGTGCACGCCATGGCCGCGTGCCTCTGCCGTGGAGAAGAGCAATTTCATTCGGGAAAGGATACTTAGGGAGAAAGAAACGTATTTCAAAAGCTTATAAATACACCCTAAGTATGACCTAAGAGGGGAGCCCAAAGCCATCGTCTAGGGGCGTCGTGCTAGGCCGCAGAAGGCGATTTGTGGGGATTCACTCGGGGATAGCCAGGTTGATCCATCTCAAGAAGCCAGAATTATACTCAAGACGGAGGATCTCTCCTTCAATTCCTTCAGGGGGTTTTAGGGATTTCTTATGTTTTGCTTTATCTTTTCTCTTGAGATGTTTTCCTTTATTGTTATGAACTTAACCCTTCGGATACCCGAAGGGGATGAAAACTATGATGAATCTTGTTATTATTTTCTGAATTATATGATAAATACTTAGTTTGTTCTTAATTATGTGAGCTTAATCCAAATTTAATGTGCTTAGGTGGAGGAGGAATAGACCCTGCCTAAGAGTAGATCCAACATAATTAAGCGGAGTTGATTGCACGCCTAGAGATAGGGTGACGAGATTTTGCCGAATTAGGGTGAAACCTAATATGGGAATCCATAGATCGATTTACTGCTATTCTAGGGGGTTATTATAAGAGAATGAGAGTTCCACTAATTAACCTAGGGTTAGACGTTATTCGCCTCGAGAGAGGGTTTAATATACGTTAGGGAGTCTTACGGATCAAACTAAGTGAATAAATCGTATGGTTCAGTGTTAGATAACAAGTGAAGTCTAAGTGGATTCTTCCTAGGGTATCATCTAAATCAACTGAGTTTTTCCCAAGTTATTTTCCAAATTCATTCTTCTTTGTCTTAGAGTCTTTAGTTTAGTAGTTAATTAATTTAGATTAGATAAACAATCTCTCTTTATTTTTAGGCTAGATAATAAAAAGAAAGTTAGTATTAGTACTTTTAGTTCTTTTGGGTTCGATAATCCTGGTCTTGCCTAAGCTATACTCTTTGTTCGATAGGTGCACTTGCCTCAATCGTTGTCAGAGTTAGTTTCCAGGTTCGATCATTCTTTTTATAAATTTTAAAGCTCTGATTCACAGCGATCAAGTTTTTGGCGCCGTTGCCGGGAAACTAAAATATTAAGAAAGCTTTATTTTTATTACTTTAGCCATTATTTTTATTTTTCGAAATTTATTTTTATTTTTATTTTTAGTTTTAATTTTAATTTTTCTAAATTTTCTTTCTTTCTTTTCCTAACAGGTACCTCTAGTTTATGACTAGAAGGAACCCGAGAGAACCTTTAGAATACGACAGTGATATTGAAGCTACCGCTCAAGAAATCGCAGAGAAATTAGGCGAGCCCTAAATTACCAAGAAGGAGAGCGAGAAGACAGATCCAATCCTACTTGAAGGGATGGATTTAAAATAATCTTCCACCACAAGATGTGGCGAAAAATAATGCTCAACGTACTATGTATGATTATGCTAAACCACATTTAACAGAGCCGAATCTAGTATTGTTAGGCTGCTATAGTCGCTAATAATTTTGAATTAAAGCCTAACACTATACAAATGATTCAACAGTTTGTTCAATTTCATGGTTTGCAGGACGAAGATCCAAATACTCATATAGATAACTTTTTAGAGTTCTGTGATACCTTCAAAATAAATGGCATTTCTGATGATGCCATACGACTTCGGTTATTTCCCTTTTCATTAAGGAATAAAGCCAAAAAGTGGTTAAACTCGTTACCAAGAGGGTCAATCACTACATGGGAACAAATGACTGAAAATTTTTTATTAAAATATTTCCCACCGGCCAAAACGGCCAAATTACGCAATGATATCTCTTCTTTTGTGCAGATGAATTTAGAGACATTATACGATGCATGGGAGAGATATAAGGATCTCTTGAAAAGGTGTTCGCACCATAGTTTACCACTGTGGCTCCAAGTCCAAACTTTCTATAACGGTGTAAACCCCTCAACAACGCAGCTAATCGACTCAGCCGCCGGTGGAACACTGAATAATAAAAATCCCGAAGCAGCCTACGAATTTATTGAAGAGATGTCACTGAATAACTATCAGTGGCAAGTTACAAGAACAAGGCCAACAAAAACAGCCGGAGTTTACAACCTCGACGCAGTAACCATGATATCAAATCAGGTAGAGTTGATGAATAAAAAGTTTGATAGTTTGTGTTCTTCGCAGTACATCCAAAGAATGCAAAGGCGACGCGCAAGTGGAACTGTATAATCCCGAGTACCCACCCTACCAACCAAGCACAGATAAAGAAATGGATGAACTATATAGGTAACAATTTCAGATCTAATAATAACCCATATAGTAATAATTATAATCCAGTTGGAGGAACCACCAAAATTTTTCGTGGGGTCAAGGAAATCAAGGAAATCAAAGACAACAACCTCCTCAAAATTTCCAAAATCAGCCCTATCCACGGAAAAGAAGCGAATCTTGAAGAGACGTTGAACAAATTCATAGCATCCACGAAGCTCGTCTCCAAAAAGCGAGGTAACACTCGACACCCAACAAACATCGATCAAAACGATCGAGAACCAAGTTGGAGGACTTACAAAGGCAATCGGAAAATTACCCGATCGACGGACAAATTGCGAAGTTATTATCCGAACGACCGCAAGGGCGTCTCTACCGAGTAATACCGAAATTAATTCAAATGAGCAAATCCAAGCCATAACACTCAAGAAAGCGAAGAAGCAAACGAACCCACCCAAACACAAGGAAACGAGGTAGAAAAGGTAAAGTTGAGGTAACACAAGACAAGCCAAACCGTAATCAAGAAATACCAACCTCGCATACCATATCCCGAAGCGTTAACGAGAGACGATACAGAGGAACAGTTCGGTAAGTTTCTTAAACTTTTAAAGAAATTACATATTAACTTACTGCTACTTGAAGCTCTTTCACTGATGCAAGATTCGAGGAAATTTTTAAAACATCTCTTGACGAACAAGCGCAAGTTAGACGAAGATCCACATGTGGAATTAAACGCAGTGTGCTCAAAGAATGTTACATGATAAACTACCACAAAAGCTAAAAGATCCAGGGAGTTTTACAATTCCATGTTTAATTGGTAGACTAACTATTGATAATGCGTTAGCTGATTTAGGGGCAAGCATAAATGTCATGCCTTCTAAATTGTTTAAACAATTAGGTCTAGGGAAACCCAAACAAACTAGGATGAGCATTCAATTAGGTGATAAAACTGTTAGAATTCCTAGGGGTATTATCGAAGATGTTCTTGTAAAATTGATGATTCGCTTTTCCCGATAGATTTTGTTGTCTTAGACATGGATGAAGATAATCTGATCCCCCTAATTTTAGGAAGACCCTTTTTAGCAACTGCCAGGACTAAAATTGATGTTGATGCAGGAGAACTCATACTTTGTGTAGGGAATGAGACAGTCACCATCAAGGCTCTCGACTCGGCTAGAACATCGAATAATCAAGGTGAGAACGTAAATTCTACTGATAACCATTCGGTTAACCCCTATTTTCAGGAAGCACCACCAAAGAATACAACTGAACCCGATCCTAAACCTCAAGCCAACAAGGAAGTAACTCATGAGGATCGAGGGATTCAGTTCGATGATCTAGACGAGTGGAAGACACACTTCAAGGAGAAATTAGGGATACACGATGAAGAAACGGGACCACACAAGGTAAAATCGAAGGAGCCCCCAAAAGAGCCAAAAGGAATAACAAACCGATTCAAAATAGGGGACCAGGTACTGTTAGATCAGGCAGACCCTCGAATATCTCCTCTGGACCTTAGCACAAACAAAGAAATATCTTTTAGGGTAACCAGTGTTTTCCCACACGGAACAGTCGAGGTAAGTAATCCTATTTTTGGTACTTTTACTATAAACACATCTCGACTTAAATTTTTCACGAAGACACAAATGATAGCATGAGGAAGGACTTCCAACTCCTCAAACCACCCTGAAGAAGTAAATGAGAGGTAAAGTCTAGCTTAAGACTATAAACTAGCGCTTCTCGGGAGGCAACCCGAGCACTAACACAATTTATTTTTACATTTTGCTTTAAATTTATTTTTATTTTTCTTCTTTTCTTTACACCTAGTTATAAACTAACCAAAAGTGCAGATTTCTAAGACACACGGCCCTGCACACGGCCGTGGCCGTGGCCGTGTGGACCATAAGAATCCCCGTACTGACATAGCAGAGGTCGTGCGAATTAGTTCCAACCACTTTTCGACGTCACGGATCCAACCACTACACCACGGGCACCGACAAAGGAGCACGGCCGTGCCCCATGACCGTGTGAAGCTACTAACTTTCCAACCACGGGCAGAACACGCCCGTGCCTTAAAATCATGCCAACATACTGACTTGTCGAACACATGCTAGACACGAGCGTGGGGTAACCAACACACCTAGGAATACGGCCGTGCAAATCGGCCGTGTGAATCGACACACCCTCCGTCCACGGGCGTGGGAGAGCCTCAGATACAAAATTTTATTTAAACCCCACAGCCCTCCCCCTTCACCCCACCTTCTTCCATCTTTTTCTTTCAAAAATCTCTCCCATTTCCTTAAAAACAAAGCCTCTACCACTCTTGAGCTACGCTAGAACCATGCCAAAGAAGCGGAAGGAATCAAGTACAATCTCCTCAAAGGAGGCTGATCTACATAAGTTCATGCCGGCCGCTTCATTCTCACGACAAGCCAAGGGTCTTTGAGACCAATTATTTGTTCTTTTATTTTTTATCTTCTCCTTTATTTTCCTTATCTTTACTTCTCTTCTGCTTAATTTAGTTTATTTTATCTTAGTTTCTTAATTTTAGGTTCTAAAGGCTGCTAGGGAATCACGCCAATTCCGCCACCACCAGCACCTCCGCAGCCTTAGAGGTCACACCCACCTCGCGAACCATCTACCAATAAGGATTCTCAAGCCCCTTTATCTTTTAGCATTAGTTTAATTCAATGTCTATTTTCTTTCTCTTTATCTTCCTTGTCCTTAATTATATATTTAGTTTATTTTAATTACGTCTTAATAATCCCTGGCTAATCCTCCACGAGTTTCCCAATTTCTTCATCTAGCGCAGAACTCGTGGGCAATCGTCACCCAGACCGCCCCTCCAACTTATCTTTCACCACGACCACTGCCAATTCAAGGAGCTCATCCATAATTTAGGGAGTTTTACTAATCTCCATATCTTCTGATCTGAACATTATATTTATATTATTTAACCTTGTACATTGGGGGAAATGTACATCTTAAGTGTGGGGGGTGAACAACCTAAAAAGGTGGCCTAACTTTTTTTCATTATTCTCAAATTTCTGAAATTAGGTACCAAACTTTTTGAATTGTTCTCAAAATCCTGAATTTAGTCTTGTTTTTAAGTAAATCTCTCATATTACTAATTAGGATGAAATTTTCATGATTTATGATTTTTATTGATATGTCTTAGATTAAGTCATTGATAATTGTGCATTGATAATTAAATTCTAAGAATACTAGAGAATCAAGCATGATAAGTATATTTTTCAGAAATTAAAAATTTTCTAGGTTGTCAAACTGAGTTTAAATATTACTTTGAAGTTTGAAATTTACGAGGTTGACATCAAAATACCCATAATTTTTGTGAGTTTTTGAGCCTTATAGAGCATAAATTCTTTTTCTTGCTCACTTTATTGATTATGAGTGTGTCAACATTGATTTGTTATTCTAGAACTTGCCTCGTTTATACATGTCGAGACCACACTTTTGATTTGATATACAGAGATGATAAAGGCACCTAGGTTTTAACCCACTAACTCAATTAAAAAGCCTACCTTCACAATTAACCCCTAGTGAACCCCTTTTAATCCTAACAACCCTATTTATTGACATAACCGCTAATGTTAACCCAGAAACCCTTTGTTTTTGTTATCACCATTCCTTTTGACTACCCTTATATCGAGATTTGATTTGATTAATAGCCTAACTATGTTTTTTTTATTTCAGTTATGTATTTATGATTTGTTCTAAAAAAAAATCAAAAGTATATTCATTATTCATCATTAGTTGTGATTAAATGAGCTTATACGTTTGAATTGCAAATATCGAAGAAGAAGCTCGTATTATTAGTATTATTAGTTTTCAATTGATGTAATTATTATTATTGGTTCATTAGTTCTTAGTTAGGTAATTTATCAATTCAATCTCGATTCTAACCCTCTAATTCAGCCTTATATCCACACCCTTAACCTAAGCCCCGTTACAACCCTAACAAAGACCTTTTGATTTGTGTTTCATCTCATATTTCAGTGGTGGAAATTTGATTTTCAGGCAAGCCTATGGGATTAACTTTTCATGTTCGACTTTTGAGTGCCTAAATTTTGAACCTTAAACACTTTGAGTGATCTGAGTGAATCTCTAGTGAGGATGTCAATCCTTGTCGATTTTGAATTAAAGGTAATTATTTAGATAAGGGGAGACACCTATATTTTCGAGCTACAAAACCTATGACTTAGATTGTTTGAATTTTTAGAACTCTTTGAGTTGAATTATCCATATATAAATTATCTATGAATTATGATAAAACATTTTTGATAGGAATTATGAATTATAGAAAGTCTATTTTAATTGTAAGTTGAGAATTTTGCTTGAGGACAAGCAAAAGCTTAAGTGTAGGGGTATTTGATAAACCGAAATAGTAACATATTTTAATCCCACATTTAGTATGATTTTGGATGAATTATCCCTTGGTTTATGTAAAAAGGTGCTCTTAATCCTTTCTTTTCATGTCTTATACTCAGGAAAGCACCCAATGATAAAAAGAACGAGAAACGGGCTCAAAATAGACCAAAATGGGCCAAAGAGGAAATCGAAACGGCCTAGACTTGGATCCACACGGCCGTGCCAAGTCAATCATCTAGAACACGGTCTAACCCCGACTCACACGGCCGTGTCTCATTAAAGAAATCCGAACACGGCCTGGCCACGATTCACACGGGCGTACGCCATGGCCATGCCTCTGCCGTGGAGAAAAGCAATTTCATTCGGGAAAGGATACTTAGGGAGAAGGAAACATATTTCAAAAGCTTATAAATACACCCTAAGTATGACCTAAGAGGGGAGCCCAAAGCCATCGTCTAGGGGCGTCGTGCTAGGCCAGAGAAGGCAGATTTGTGAGGATTCACTCAGGGATAGCCAGTTGATCCATCTCAAGAAGCCAGAATTATACTCAAGACGGAGGATCTCTCCTTCAATTCCTTCAGGGGGTTTTAGGGATTTCTTATGTTTTGTTTTATCTTTTCTCTTGAGATGTTTTCCTTTATTGTTATGAACTAAACCCTTCGGATACCCGAAGGGGATGAAACCTATGATGAATCTTGTTATTGTTTTCTGAATTATATGATAAATACTTAGTTTGTTCTTAATTATGTGAGCTTAATCCAAATTTAATGTGCTTAGGTGGAGGAGGAATAGACCCTGCCTAAGAGTAGATCCAACATAATTAAGCGGAGTTGATCGCACGCCTAGAGATAGGGTGACGAGATTTTGCCGGATTAGGGTGAAACCTAATATGAGAATCCATAGATCGATTTACTGCTATTCTAGGGGGTTATTATAAGAGAACAAGAGTTCCACTAATTAACCTAGGGTTAGACATTATTCGCCTCGAGAGAGGGTTTAATATACGTTAGGGAGTCTTACGGATCAAACTAAGTGAATAAATCGTATGGTTCAGTGTTAGATAACAAGTGAAGTCTAGGTGGATTCTTCCTAGGGTATCATCTAAATCAACTGAGTTTTTCCCAAGGTATTTTCCAAATTCATTCTTCTTTGTCTTAGAGTCTTTAGTTTAGTAGTTAATTAATTTAGATTAGATAAACAATCTCTCTTTATTTTTAGGCTAGATAATAAAAAGAAAGTTAGTATTAGTACTTTTAGTTCCTTTGGGTTCGATAATCCGGTCTTGCCTAAGCTATACTACTGTTCGATAGGTGCACTTGCCTCAATCGTTGTTAGAGTTAGTTTCCAGGTTTGATCATTCTTTTTATCAATTTTAAAGCTCTGATTCACAGCGATCAACTTTCTTCTTATTATTTAGCCTAAGAATTAAGGGAATTGTTATTTAATCTAAAATTAACTGACTACTAAGCTAAAGACGCTAAGACAAAGAGAATGAATTGGGGAAATACTTGTGGGAAAAACCAATTGATTAAGACAATACCCAAGGAGGAATCCACCTACACTTCACTTGTTATTTAACTCTCAACTGCACGATTTATTCACTTGACTCGATCCGTAGGATTCCCTAATTTATATTAATACCTCTCTCGAGGCTACTAACGTCTAACCCTAGGTTGATTAATTGAAATCTCTTTCTAATTAAAACCTCTAGGATTGCATTAACTCGATCTATGGAGTCCCATATTAGGTTTGACCCTAATCTGGCAGATTTTCGTCATCCTATCTCTAGGGATGCGATCAACTCCGCTTAATTATGCTAGATCTACTCTTAAACAGGGACTTTTGCTCCACTGTCTAAGCACATCACTACTTGAATCAATATCCTGAAATATCAAAACAAGAATTAAGAACAAATCAAGTATTTATCATATAGCTCAGAAAACAATAACGAGATCCGTCTTAGGTTTCATCCCCCTCAGGTATCTGAGGGGTTTAGTTCATAATCATAAAAGAATACATTTCGGAAGAAAAGATAAAACAAAACATAAGAAAACCCTAAAACCCCTGAAGGAATTGAAGGAGAGATCCTCCGTCTTGAGTATGATTTCAGCTTCTTGAGATGAATCAACTGGCTTTCTTCGAGTAAATCCCACAATTCTGACCTCTCTGGCTCGGCTCCTTGGCCTAGCTGGACGCCCCCTAAAAGTTGGCCTTTAGGGTGTTTATATAGGCTTTTGGAATGTCTTTCTTTGCCTCTAAATACCATATTCCGAGTGAAATTCCTTTTTGTCACGGCAGGGACACGCCCGTGCAACACGCCCGTGTGATTCGAGTCCAGGCCGTGGTCGAGCCTGCTAAAGGGGCACGGCCGTGTGGCTACCTCCAGGCCGTGTTGATTTCTTACTTTGGCCCATTTGGTCCGTTTTTAGCCCGTTTCGTGTTCTTTTCATCCTCCGATGCTTTCCTAAGTATAAAACATGAAATAAAAGGATTAGGAGCATCAAATTCCACAATTCAAGGGATAAATCATCCAAAAAGTATGCTAAATGTGGGATTAAAATATGTATATATTACGGTTTATCAGAACCATTATTCTCATGCATCTCAAACAGACATATACCTAAACTTATACATATTTGATCATAACTCATCCATATATATTTAGCTTAATTCCATACCAAGTTATACCATAATCAACCACATTGAACTACACCAACATATACCCAATTGGTCATTTTTCATACAAACACACTTAACTAAATTTCATATGCAAGCATACCTTAATTAACCATATTATAAACATGTCAAACTTACCTCTTTAGTCATAAAATCATGCATCAACTTAACCATATTAACACCAACCATCAAGATACCATAAGTACATTAACCATAATGATACTTATACATACCAAAACAATCACTAAATTATTTATACACAAATCCACCTATATATGCCATTATAACCTTGATCAAGACATCAGAATCTACCAATATAATCACTAGATAGTGTGATAGATCTTCGACGAGCTTCCAACCCTATCGAGCTTCCGATAATCTGTAAAGTAAGAGAAAGACAACTACGTAAGCAATGAATGCTTAGTAAGCTCGTAGAACATGAAACATAACTTATCACTTCAATACTATAATACATAGACTAAACATGATTCAACACAAATACTTTAAACTTAGTATAAACCTATTGAACACCATTCAACTCACAATTGAGTATATTCAATAACATCACATATAATTTTCATATATAACATATTGGGATTTATAAGTCGTAAAACATAATCATCAACCTTTTCATAAGATTATGAATTGTTCTATTTACTTACTTTCCCTTCCATACCAAATGTATAGCATAAGCTTAAACAACATTATCATTTTACGAGTTAGTGTATTTATCTATGATATAGGTAATTCTTCCATAGCATAAGTAGACTTCTCACATATAAGTACATTATTTCTCGCATCAAATGTAACACCCATAACCCTTATCCGTCGCCAGAACAGGGTTATAAAGCATTACCAGACTTTACAAAATAAATATGAATATTTTATAACATTTAATAAAACATATTAGAAACCAATCATAAAATACTCATATTGTCCCTTGTATGAGCCCTCGAGGCCCAATATACACTTTAGAAGTGAATCGGGACTAAACCAAATACTCAGGGAATTTTTCCCAAAATCTCAAAATTTTTCTTAGGAGTAGGGGACACATGCCCGTGTGGCCGGTCGTGTGGCTCACACGGCCAGGAGACACGCCCGTGTATTAGGCCGTGTGGGCATTCAATGTGAGGCACACGGCTGTGTCCCAGCCCGTGTCCATACCCGTGTAACTCTCTGACTTGGATCACACGGCCAACCACACGCCCGTGTGCTAGGCCGTGTGCAAAAACCTGGGCATTCTATTTTGAAAGTTTAAGATGCAGGGGACACATGGCCAAACCACACGCCCATGTGCCAGGCCGTGTGTCACACGCGGCTGAGGCACACGCCAGTGTCTCTGCCCGTGTGGACGAAAATATGCCATTTTATGACCTCTTTTCTCACCTATTCTTGACTTCAACCTACACTCTTAAAATTTCATACATATAGGCCATAACAAGGTCACCAAAGCAACCAATTCCTAACTTTAATATGGTCATATTATCACATATATTTTCATATTCTAATTAGAACATAAAACAATTCACACATGCAACTACTTATGTCAACATGTTTTACCAATTTATTCATCACTAAGCCTAGAAACTATCCATCCATTAACCACACTAATACTATACCAAACATGATAAAACAATTCATATATAAGTTAACTTGAAACATATACAAAATGTAATTATTGACATTTATACAACCACTTCAATCCCTATACATGCCATATAAACCATAATTTGTATAGCAAAATCTACTAGGGCAAGTTGGATAGTGTGATACGATGTGTTGATCCGACCTCCCGACTTCTCGAAAATCTACAAATAACATTAAACAACACAAGTAAGCTTAATGAAGCTTAGTAAGTTCGTTGGCTTTTAAACATAAATCTTACCGAATATACTATAACAATTTATTTAAGTAAATCATTCAATATATTATTCCTGCCAAACACAACTTCAATCGATGAATTCATTTATTTCAGATCGATATCAATAATAACTATACATTTTCAAACATTAATTCCATATCTCACTTACCAACCTTTTTCAAATTGGAGAACATCTTACGGATATGAGTACATCGTGTATAGAAGCCCGAAGGCTACACAAAAGCACATAAGTGCTAAACAGAAACCCATAAGGGTTGATTGGAAGCTCATAAAAGCTGAACGGAAACCCATAAGGGTTAAACTGAAGCTCAAAAGAGCTAAACGGAAACCCATTAGGGTTAAACGGAAACTCATATGAGTTAACTGAAGCTCGTGAGAGCTAAACGAAAAGTAAACACAAAAGTTCGCAACAAATGCTGAACCTCGGTTTACTTGGGTAATTTGTCGTTAATTCCTCCTTTGCACTGAACGACTGTACTCAATCCCACGCTCCGTGTAACACCCCTAACCCGTAACCTTCGCCGGAATAGGGTTAAGAGGCATTACCGGACAATCAAAACATTTCATATCCATTTCACAACACAAAGTCAATTATCATTCAATCATATTCAAATATAATCATATAGTCCCTTAAAGAGGTATACGAGACCTTAAACACGTGTTAGAAATGGGTCGGGACTAAACCAGACACTTACAAAAAATTTCTAAAAATCAAACATTTTTCAAAGCTACAGAGGCCACACGCCCGTGCGGCCTCGGACACGCACATGTGTCCAAGCCGTGGCAAAACAGGGCATACATACTGACTTGACCACACAGCCTGAGACACGCCCGTGTGTCCAGCCCGTGGTCGAACCTGACTTGTTTTAATTTGCAAACTTGAAGGATATGGTCGAGCCACACGCCCGTGTGCTCAACCGTGTGGGCAATTATAGGCCATTTTCAAAGCCAAATTTGCCAACGACACATTGAAACATCTATATGCATTAAACCATTACCAATTCATGACTCAAATGTAACCAAAACATACCATTTCAAGCACCCATTAATCATCAACAATACCATCTATAGCCATGCTCAAACTCATCTCAAATAAGTCCAACTAAAATACAATTTCACAACCTAAATCATGTTAACAAAACATCATTTAATCAAGCCACAAATTCACACATAAAACACCATTTCCTTCAACTAGCTCAAGCATGAAAAATACCATTTCCAACCTCACTATTTCATACCACATTCATCATTTTCATTGCCTCATATATGAACTATTAACATTCAACTTTCTAGCCATATCACATGGCAAGATCCAACATTACAAAACATACCAAGACCTCTAGCCTATACATGTCATATACCAAATATGTACATCTTTCAAAAGTACCGAAATAGATAGCCGATAGTGTGATCAAGTCGCTGACGATCCTCGGATCTGAGCTAGCTCTACTGACACTGTAAAACAGAGAAACAATTTACACAGTAAGCTTTTAAAGCTTAGTAAGTTCGTAATATAATACATACTTCTCAATAATGCAACATCAATACATAAATAAACCATCACATAGATAGATACACAATTAAGCACATTATCATCCTCAACCATATGCTCAAATATCCATTCATTCAACTTTTACAACTAATATCAACCACATAGGTTCAAACATACCTTTGCCAACACTCAGTAAACAAACGTTCTTGCTTTTCGATGCTCGATACCATACCTCATTCACTGCTCGATATCTTTTCAACTCAATCGCACACTTAGTGCTCAAATCATAGTCGAAGCTTAATTAACATCGCACACTTAGTTCCTTGATACAAAATCGAACTTAATTCGGTATCGCACATACAGTGCCAGATCAATAAGCCGAAGCTTCTATCATTTCGCACACACAGTGCTAATCATCTCTGTCTCGTTTCTAAATTCGCACACTTAGTGCTTCATTACTCGATTTCATATATAATACATTTCTATTCATTAACTATGCATTCAACCAATTCTCATTAACTATACATACTAGTATTGTATCCGAACTTACCTCGAACGTCGAAATACCGAAACGGTCGATTAATCGAGCACTTTATCTTTACCTCGATCTCGATCCAAACCTCTCATTTCTTGGTCTATACACATTTAAATTTAAATCATTAAATCACCAATTCATTCAATTTAGTCCAAACACACATAATTAGGGCATTTTACAAAATAGCCCTCACATTTTCACATTTCGACACTTTAGTCCCTATTTCATAAAATCATCAAATACACACAATTTCATATCACATATGCTTAATCGAATTCTTCCCATGCTAATACAAGCCCACACATTTCATTTATTTCACATTTTAGTCCTCCAATTTACACTTTTCTCAATTTGGCCCAATTTACTCAAATTCACTAAAAATTCAAAGACAAAATATGTTTATCCAATATCAAACTTTCATATTTCACCAACTATCAACACAAAGCTCACATGTTCATCAATGGCATATCTCAAAATCACCATCAATTTCTAAAATTTAAGCATGGGCTAGCTAGAGCACAAAGCAACGATCACAAAAACGTAGAAATCATTCAAAACCGATCAAAAACACATACTCGATTGAGCTATGAATATACCGAAAGTTCAAGCCCTATTTTTGCTATCTTCTTTGCTTCATTCGGCCATGAAAGATGATATTTGATCATCTTTTTGTTTTCTTTTAATTATATTAACATTAATGCACCATTTACCAATTTGCCCTTAATGAATATTAATAATAATAACCAATGCCATGCCATTATCATCCATTTACTATCAAAAGGTGTAATACCAACATAAGGACCTCTCCTTTAATAATTCATGACATTTAAGCACTTTAACAATCAAAGACACACTTTTACATTTTATGCGATTAAGTATTTTTTCATAATTAAGCACTCAATCGATAAAATTTTCACACAAAACTTTCACACATGCTCAATCACATATTATAAACATCAAAAACAATATTAAAATATTTTTCCGACCTCGGATTTGTGGTCTCAAAACCACTGTTTCGACTAGGGTCTAAACCGGGCTGTTACACTCCGTTTGTTTCGAACATTTAATTCAATTTCATAACTTTAACAATAATTTTAGTTTCAAAAAATGATATGAATAAATACATATTACCATTCATCAATTTAACTTATAACATTAAATTTTAACCATACGAACTTACCTGGGTTAAATTATGGAATTTGTAGTAGTTCAAGGACTATTCTGCTCACGATTATCTACGGGCTCTTAATCTAAAATATAAAATTATTCATTCATTAGCATTTTTTTCAATTCTAATTCAATTCACAATTAATACCCTTCAATTTTCAAAAATACACAATTACCCTAACTTTTATAGTTTTTGCAATTTAGTCCCTCACCAATTAGCCTATCAAATGAGCTATTTTTTTCTCAATTGAAAATTTATCTAAATATTCTAAACTATTATACAACCTTTGATCAACAGAACTTTAGTATCAAACCCTAATATTTAATCTTTCACAATTTGGTCCTAAAATCAATTTCTATTGAGATCACTTGATAAAATCATCATATAATAAAATTAAAGCTCTAAATCCATGTTAATTCATCACCAACATCCAGCACTCATCAATGGTAACTTTCAAAATTACCCATAAAATCAAAAACTAATGGCATAAATAGTTGGACCTAATTGTAAAAGTCTCAAAAACATAAAATTTACCAGAAATAAACAAGAATTGAACTCACATGGAGTAAAACTATGAAAAACCAGCTTTAGGAGCTCTCTTATGGCTGTTTTTAGCTGAAGATTGATGAAGAAATGTCTAGAAATTCAATTTGGTCATTGTTTTATTTTTACCTTAATTTCCCAAATGACCATTTTGTCCCTCAATCAACTAATTTCAAGATTTTTCTCTGCTTATGCCACCTCAGCCTTTTAATAGGTGTCTAATTACCTTTTTGGTCCTCCTTTATTCACCACGTAAGCTATTTAATCACTATTTCTTTAATTAACAAGTTTTGCACCTTTTTCAATCTAGTCCTTTTTAATTAATTAACTATCAAAACATTAAGATTTTCTAACGAAACTTTAATACTAACTTAATGACACTCTGTAAATATTTATAAAAATATCTACGGCTCGATTTATAAAATTGAGGTCTCGATACCCTATTTTCACAACCAATTTACCTAATAAATTCTTCTAAAACTCAAATCACTAATTCAAAAGTCTTCCTAAAATCACACTTGACTCGTAAATAATAATTAATAAAATTTTCAAACTCACTCGTCAGATTTAGTGGTCTCGAACCACTATTTTCGACACCACTAAAAATTGGGTTGTTACATCAAACCTTTTATAACCTCATATTATATCTCAATTATGAGCTTACCGTTTCATTCCTTTTTCTTACCCATTTCATTTACATAGTACAAAGCATAAGCATAAACATCAATCATAATCACAAGCTTGACACAAGCTTAAGCACATCAACAACACATGTTAGTCCATTTAAATGTAATTCACTTGAATTAACATAAAATGAACTAATGGTACATGAACATACTTCTTTTATATGCATCATTTCCATGAACATAACACACTTTTATATAAACTTTCCTTTTCAATCCTTTTCATAATTTCATGACATAGTTCATTCGAATACATACCTTTCCTTTCTTTTTTATAACTTCATGACATAATTCATTTGAACACATACCTTTCCTTTTTCATGCCCATTGAGTCAAATGAAATAACATCGAATATTAGGCAAATACTCAAGTAACCATTTAATTGTCTAAACACACAACAACATCACGATTTAATGTATTTATAGACATAATAAGAGTATAATTACACCAAGACATTAATATTCAATATCAGACTATACTAGTCAAACATTCAACTCGTATTCATACTTTCAATACATACCTCACTTGAAAGATGTTACTTGAATATCAAATTATCAGAGTATGCCATGATGTCTTTCAACCATGGTCTTATTTATTCTCGTCTTGTTTCCATAGTTTCTTTCAACCATGGTATTATTCCTTTGATTCGTGATGCCATAGCGTCTTTTAGCTATGGTCTTACTCGATAGAATCGTGATGCCATAACGTCTTCCAGTCATGGTCTTACTCGATAGAATAGTGATCCCATAACGTCTTTCAGTCACGGTCTTAAGTGATGCCATAACGTCTTTCAGTCACGGTCTTAATCGATAGAATAGTGATGCCATAACGTCTTTCAGTCATGGTCTTACTCGATCGAATAGTGATGCCATAACGTCTTTCAGTCATGGTCTTACTCGTTTCTCGTATGGTGCCATAGTGTCTTTCAACTATGGTCTTAATCATTTTCCTTCAAGCCCAATAAACTCAATTCATATATAAAAATTTAGATATTAAACAATAAAAACCATAATTAATTGATTTAATCAAGTTACGAGCTTACCTGAATAAATTGTAGAAATATCAAAGTACAAAGGCTTTTTGGTAATTTTTTATTCTCCTTGATATTTCACTCGATCTTGATCTAAATTAATATTTTCATTCAATTTATTAATTTAGATGGTAAAAAAATTTATTTTATGCAATTTAGTCATTTTTGACATTTTTACAAAATTGCCCCCAACATTTTACTTTTATTCAATTTAGTCCATGAGCTTAAAACATGTAAATTAACCATTTTTACTGCAAATTCATACTAGACGAATATTCATAGCATCCATTTCACCCCATTTTTTCAAAAATTTCACATTAAGTCCTTGAATTATTACTATTTCAACAATTTAACCCCTAATCGACAAATTCATCAAAAATCACTTAATAAAATACTTATAAATAACAACTAACACCTAAAATTCATCATTTAACATCTAAAATCACAAATTTCATCAATGGAAAAATTCAAAATCTTTAACAGTTTCAAAAATGAAGGTAGGGGCTAACTAGACTTAGTTGCAACGATCTCGAAAATATAAAAATTACTAGAAACGGGATCAATTCACATACCATGCATCAAAATTTCAGCTTGGCCGAATGTTTTTCCTCCCCACACCATAACTATTCAGTTGAATTAAAGAATGAAGAAGATGATGATTTAGATTTGATTTATTTTAGTTTTAATTATTAAATTACTAATATATCCCTTTAAAATCATGAAATTTACCATGCAACCTATCCATGAATATCCACTCACATTAAATATGGTATAATTGCCATTCAATTCCATTAATTCACCTTTTCAAAGCTAATTGATCCATTTAATTAATAGAATTCAACTTTTGCAACTTTTACAATTTAGTCCTTTTCAATTAATTAACTATCTAAACATTAAAATTTCTTAACAGAACTTTAATACCACCTTAATAACACTCCATAAATATTTATAAAAATATTCATGGCTCGGTTAATAGAAACGAGGTCCCGGTACCTCATTTTCTAAAATTTATTTTATCACTTAAACCTAATTGTTCATTCGAATATCATAAATTGCCAATATAAAAATTTATTTTAATATCATATTATACTCATAGATATTAAATAATAAGATTTACGAACTTACTCGTTGAATTTGTGGCCTTGCAACCACAATTCCCAACACCACTGAAAAACGGGCTGTTACAGCCCTCATATTCAACTGCTTGTGGTGAACCATCAATACCCACCCACGACCTCATAGGTTTGTCAAGATCAACAACCACTACAATCCTAGCAAATCACCTTCTCTTTCCATCCGTAGTATTGTAATCGACTTTCACCACTTGACCAAACACCTCTGTGATAGCCCTCAGCATGCCCTTAGTATAATACCTATACGGAAGACATGATAGTCGAATCTAAACAACAACTTTAGCATGATGTTTTTCTTTAATTGAGAAATCCCTACTCCAAGGATACACCATGATGTAGTGTCCAAAAATCATCCAAGGTCCCACCGTCAAAACTCTTTTGTAATCCTTTGAAGAACTCAACTTCACTATGAAATAATAATTGTCTAAATCAACCAATTTGAACTCCCCTTGAAGATTTCAAGTGCTTTTAGGTCTTCTCTCTAGCGTACGGTAGCCAATGGATCTACCAAGAGGCTTGATGAGAACCGTATTGGCCATGCTCTTGTCAAAAAGATCATGCACTCGTTCTAAAAAAGTGATTTCCAAATAAGGCCCATCATAGGAAACATGAACATCACCTTCTAGTACTTCGATATTGTCACTACCCAAGACATCAAACTCATCATAGGACAAATCTGTCTGATCCTCAACATTCGAAGGCAGATTGGTTAGAAGTGTTTCCTTTTATGACAGTTTGGCCTCTGTGTTAGCCACTCCCAGTTATTCATTCTCATTGCTTGACTTGTTTCGTACTTTCTTCGTGGCTATTTCCACCTCAAGAGGGATTGGAGAACCAAGTCTTTCATTGCTCTGTGTTGAGAGAGAAACTTCAACCTCCATTTTTAGTAATTGAACTTCAATTATTAAACCAAAACAATAGAGATGATAATTATATATTTTTTAATAAAAACATTGCATCAAATGTAATTTTTTTTTATTAACGGTTTGAATTCGATATTTTGTCATTATGTAAATATATTCATCAATAATGAATCATATACTAATAATTCATTAAAAACTTTTGGAATATATTGATAATTATATTTTAACTCAACTATACAAATATCAACTCAATTTTTTGTAAGTTTTCGTTTTAATCATTTAACTTTAAATAGTTACAAAATAATCACCCGCATTTTTATAGTTGTATCATCCAAATTTTAACCGAATAACGAAAAGATGATTTAGATTGATAATTTCACATAATATTAAAAAACTTAATTTTTTTTGGTTTTAATCCTTACACTACATTTTTTTAAGTTTCAAACTTCATTCTGATATTTATCATACAGACAAAGTGAAGAAATGAAAGAAGAAAAGCAAAAGAATGGACGTACCTCAATCAAGAGCTACCATCAATTTGAACAAAAGTTGAGAGAAAGGTGCCCCCAAAAAAAAATTCCCACTTTTGACAATGGCCACCAGAATCGATGGCGTGGAAGTTAAAGTTAAAGAAATGGGTATTTTGGGGGGTTACTTTTGCAATTACATTTTTTTCTAAAATATTGTAAGAGAAAAGAATCCAATTAAGAACAATGATGTACTAATTGATATTTCCCATTTCTGAAAATTGATGGGAATATATGGTGAAAGAAACTAGGGTCGTGGATAGAAATTGGAAAATTGTTAAATTGGTATGTTTCTTTCGTCCTTCAAAATCTTTACCCTCGACTTTGATTTCTAAACTTTTGGACTTCTAAACAAGTAATACGGTGTAGTTTTTCGAAATCTTCAAAGATTTCTTGGGATTTTAGAGAAAACTTTTAGTCTTCAAAATCTTCACCCTAGACTTTGATTTCTAAACTCTTTGGACTTCTAAACATGTGAAGTTGTGGTAAAGGGCTTGAGGATGACCACTTTTATAGTACCAATTAGTAAAGTAAAAGAAAGTTCTTTTAGAACTTAATCTCTTCATTTGAGTGTTATACAAGAATTAAACTCTTTTATTGATTATTTATCTCATATAGATAAAAATTACTTAATTATTTTAATTTAATTAATAATAATATAAATTTTTATAATCTATCTATTAATTAATTTAAATCAATCACAGAACAAACAATTATAGCACAATGTGTGATGTCATCATTTTTACCTTGAAATTTTGACTTAACCTATGATAATTTTGACTTAACACGTAGCACTTTGTAATTGGTCCAAAAACTTCTTCACCTACATTTATGCATTCATATTATTTTACATGTCAGTATGTTTTTACTATTTCTCATATCTTGTTATAAACTTATGATGATTCAATTACTCTATATCAATTTTAAAAAATTCACCTCAAAATTACATCATTATATTTATCACATGTTAATATAATTAATAAGAATATCATTTTCAAAATTTCCTATCATATATGGAGATTTTCGAGTATTAATTTTGATTAATTTCACTTAATCAATTTGAAATAATCAATAATTTTCTTCCAATAACCAAATAGAAAGATTTTAAAAATTTCTTCAAAATTTACGACTCCAATTACAAATACTATCACAATTGCAGATGATATAATATTTGAATACATCTAAATATCTATAACCAAAATCAACCATTACGAATTAAAATCATACCAAGAACCAAAACATGTCTAGAGCTAAACCATAATAAATATGGATAAACACGAATATAGTAGTACTTAAACTAGAATTTATTGATAGAATAATAAAGATTTATAAATGAATTTGTTGTGAACTAAAAAAAACCCTAAAAAGTTTTAGAACTGTTGATACATAGTATTAACGAAAGCGGAGAAAGAGGGGGAGGGTGAAGAAACAGAGAAGACGATAAAAAGGTAGGGTTTGGAGTGTTGTCCCCTCCTTCTCGACTTCCATTGATATCGTGTATCAACAATAACAAAATAAATAATATATCAATTAAAAATTTAAAAAATATCAATAAAAATATTTTGAAAAGTTAATTCTTAAAACATAAAATATTCAAAATAATAAAATAAAAGAAAATAAAAATTACAGGAGGAGTAACTCCTAATTTGTCAATTTATTATATGTATAAAAAAATTTACAAGGCAATGTATGACCCAGGGTTTTTTTACTGAAAAAATATATAAAAAAAAAAACACTAAAATGGTATGTTGATAAAATTAAGTACCAAAATGGTACATTTCAAGTGGTGGAGGGTGGTGCATAGGCGGCACCACCCTCATTTTCTGACCAAAACAGTGACCAAAAACAGTTAAAAAATAAAAGAAAATAAAATAATGGTGTTGACGGGACAGGACACAGGTGGTGCCTAGGGAAGAGGCGGCACTGGTGGAGGGTCTGGCGCAGGCAGCACCGGTGGTGGGGGTGGCAGAGGCGGCACTAGTTTGGCTGGATGGGATGGCTGCATGCTCTGTTTGTTTATTTTTTATGTGTTTGGGGACCTTATAATAGTCCCCAATTTCATTTCTACTGGTGGGTGGGTGAAGGAGAAGAAAGGGAAGGAGAAGAAAAGAAGAGAAGAAGAAGAAGGAGAAGGGGAGGGCGGCACAGGAAGGGAAAAAGAAAGAAAAAAAGAGAAGGAAAAATTAAAAATAAAAGGTTTTTTTTTGTTATAAATCAATAGATTAATGTTAAATTAATTTATTTTTGTTGTTATTATTGTTGATTTAATTTGGATTTAATTTTTAAATTTATTTTTGTAATGTATTATTTGGTTAAAAGGGGCTATTAAGGTATGTTTGTATTTATTTTATATTTTTATTTATTCATAATTCATTTTTAATTTAATGTTTATTGAAGTAAAAAAGCCTATTTATGTTATATGCAAAGAATGTTTTATTTTTTTATGTAATTTATTTGTTATGTGTGTTTTAGGTTGATTAGATAATTTTTTTATGAAATTTATTTGGCATGTTATTATTTTGATTATTTTAATATTTTTTTATGTAGGTAAAAGATGAGACCATTGATATAGAATTTGGAATTTATGATATAAATTAGGAATTAGTTTATATGTTCTAATTTGCTAAGATTTTATAATTGAGAATAAGAGTTTATGTTTTTAAATTTTATTTTATGTTTTTTTATAAATATTAAAAATAAAATTTCTTTTGAACTTTTATGAAAAAAAAACTATATTTTTTGACAATAATTAAGTTGGCATGTTATTATATATATTATATTTTAAACCAAATTTTTTTACTTATTATCATTTTAAAATAATAATAAAAATATTCGTATTTATTATGTATCGTTTATGTTATGTTTTTTTAATATTTTTTTATTGGCATATTATTTTTAGTATTTTAATATTTTGATGTGGTAAAAACTGTTTGGTAATTTTTTGTAATTAAAAGCAAAATATAAAATTTAGGTATTTTGAAAAATATTTAAAATCCATCAAACTTTGAAATTAATAACCGAAATTTGTTTTGAAATTGCAGGTATCGCAATGGCTCCATTGATTGAAAACGATGGTCACATATCAAACACAATTAATAATATGGTAATATATTGTTATTTGTTAATCACAGGTTCCCTTAAAAAAGATCTACGTAATTTACGGAAATAAATTATGTTATTATAACTATTTTCTATAATTTATCACTGTCAGGGCCCGTACCGCTCATTAAGGGGTCAGGTGAATGGTTTAAGATATTCTCCGGATGCACGACTGATGCCATACTTGGAGTTACCTGGATTCGGGTCAGCAGTATTGATCCGGACGTTTGATTTGCGGTACGATTTAATATCCGCATTGGTCGAGCGTTGGTGCCCGGAGACCCACACTTTCCATTTGTCGTATGGGGAGTGCACTGTCACCCTGGAGGATGTTGCATTGCAACTTAGGCTCCCAATCGACGGGAGTGCCGTAACGGGCGTAAGTGCGATAGCTGAGCCGGTTGCCCTTTGTTTATAGCCTACTAGGAGTCTCGCCGTCAATGATGAGTCCAATTTTACGGGTTTGAAATTTATATGGCTGAAAGCCAATTTTGAACATTTATCAGTTAATGCCACTGAGCATGAGTTGATGTGCGCAGCTCGAGCGTACATTATGCATATTATAGAGGGTGTACTGAAGCTCGATGCAAACAACAACAAGGTTCATTTGATGTATTTACCCCTATTAGCTGATTTGCAGAATGTTCGCTCGTATAGTTGGGGTTCCACAGTTCTGGCTATGTTGTATGGTGAGCTTTGTCGGACAACAAAGCCTGATGCCATAGACATAGGCGGATGCCTTGTATTGCTGCAGTCATGGGCTCTTTATCGGATGCCATTCTTGGCATCGGTTAGGCACCAACCATACGTAGTTCCACTAGTGAACAGGTGATAAATTTAAAATTGTTATTAATTGACAATTTCTTTATAATGATACTATTCTAACGATACTATATTTACTTGAAATTTGTTTTCGTAGATGGAGTTTTTATCCGGGTATCTAGAGGTCGTACACTGTCCCGATATATCATCTGATGATTGAACAACATGCCGGGGAAGGGGTAAGCTATTCCAATATTCGTGACATGTAATTACTTTGTATATCTTACTCGAACAGTGTTAAATTTTAACCATGATATTAATTATGCAGTTTATTTGGATGCCGTATCGGAGACCAGAAATTGCGGTTGTTATACCCTCGCCTGCCCACATTCATTCTCACCTGTGGTGCATTAACGCACCAATTATCAATTTCTAGACAGTCGAGTGGTATAACGGGGATCGAGCACTCCGGCAGTTTGGTTGCATCCAGTATATCCTAGATCCGCCAATGCAGGTGGAGAAGATTCACTTGATCACCAAGAGAAGAAAACATGGAAATAATTGGGAGGTTGTGCACCGGAAATATATTGCAGTGTGGGATAATTGGATGGCGCGGAGTGTAATAGCCTAAATTTTCAGTGGTGTCGGAATGGTGATTCGAGGTCACTAAATCCGACAAGTGAATAGAAAATATTATTAATTTAGTGAGTATAAGTTAAATATGAAGTAATATATATATATATATAATAATAATAATTAGAATCGAAAACGAGGTATCGAGACCTCGGAGATTTTTAATCTAGCCATAAATGTTTTATAAATATTTATGGAGTGTTAATAGGTTAGTATTAAAGTTTTGTCAAGAAATTTTAAAGTTTCGATAATTAACTGAACAAAAAGGACTAAATTGTAACAAATGCAAAGTTATGAGAAATAATTAGATAGCTTAAATGATAAAAGAAGGAGGGCTTAAAAGGCAAATAGACCTAAGGTCTATTTGGGCTGGACGGCAAGAGCCTGAAATCAGATAGAAAATATGGAGAAATAAGGGTAAAATTGGAATATTGCAAAATTTATTTAATAAAGCTAGGACTAATGTGGAATTATCTAGATTTCTCTTTATTTTCTGCATTCTCATCAGCAAAACACCATAGAAGGGTTTTCCCTAAGCTGGTTTTTCATATTTTTACTGCAAGTAAGTTCAATTCTTGATTATTTCTTGAAATTTATGTGTTTTTGTGACTTTTACAACTAGGTCCACTTGTTGAATTCATTAGTTTTAGATTTTATGAATGAATTTGGAAGTTGCTATGAATATGTTCTGGAAGTATATGATGATTTAGCATGGAATTATAACTTTAAATGGTTTATATGCTGATTTTATTGAAAGAATTGAATAGAAAGTGAATGTTTGGGACCTAATTTTAAAAGAATTTGAAGTTAGGGTTTTTATGTGGAAATTCTGAATTCCAATAGGTTTGAAATAACTCATAATGATTAGGTAAAGTATTAATTTACAAAAATTAGCTTAATTGATGGGTAATTGATCAAGGACTGAATTGTATGAACTCTGAAATTTGGGGCAAAATGGAAATCAACACTTTGCACTGAAATAGTTTTGGACAGCAGCAGTAGTCTAACTTTGAAAAATCACCAAAAATTGTAGAAATCGAATTAGAGGATGAATAAAATATGAAATTAAAGGTTATTGAGTCTAGTTTCTTATAGAAGAAATGGTGTAAGCAATAGATTTGTAAATCATGAGATATAATAGGTTTTATGAGACAAGGTCAGAATGATTTCGGGTTCCCCTGTTCTGACTTTGAAAAATCATCAAAAATTGTATAAAAATAATTGTGGTCTTAAATTTATATCATTAAAATCCTGAGTGAGTCTATTTTTAATATAAATAAACGTTAACATCATCCGAATTCTGTAAAAGGAGATAATTAATTTTTAGTGAAGATGGGTCGGAACTGTCAGACAGCAGAACAGGGGTGACTTTAAAGAATAAACTGTACTTATTGGCCAAACCAAAAATTCTAAAAATTTTATGGTAAGAAGATATGTGAGTCTAGTTTCAAAGAAAATTAACGGATCTTAATTTGGAGTTCTGTAGCTCAAGATAAAAATAATTTAGTGACTGTGATACGGATAGACAGTTTGAATATCCATACAAGTAAATAGTTAAATTATAGACAATGTTACTTATATGTGGATTGTAATTATTAAGGATATGAAATAGAGTAAAGGTGAAATCAATACTGATAAGTGAATGATTTTACAATTATAGATCGAGAACCCGAAGCAAGTCGAGGAAAAGAAAAAGTAGTTGAATAGTCCCTGAATTTCCTCAAATTTTGCAAATCGACTCAGGTAAGTTCATATGGCTGAAACTTAATGATTAAATGTTAATTTTATGATTTATATCATGTATGATGAGATATATTTGTTGATGAATTGAGAATAAAATGACAATGCGAAAGGTGATTAAATGATCAAATTGAGCGGAACATCGGATTTGAGTACTTCTGATCAGTGAAAAGTGGTAGCTTCGGCTACCTGATCAGTGAAAAGTGGTAGCTCCGGCTACCTGATCAGTGAAAAGTGGTAGCTCCGGCTACGATCGCGAAAAAAGTGGTGGCTCCGGCTACCTGATCAGTGAAAAGTGGTAGCTTCGGCTACCTGATCAGTGAAAAGTGGTAGTTTCAGCTACCTGATCAGTGAAAAGTGGTAGCTTCGGCTACCTGATCAGTGAAAAGTGGAAGTGAAGTACTCAATTTTCCGTAACCGTTCCCTAATTTGATTAAGGATGGTATGTGACAAAAAAAAAGGGCCCAAAAGAGTTAAAGTAAATGGATAAATGATTGTGAGATTATACGAAAGTACTCACCAAATTGTGGTTGACAGGTGAACTTAATAATTGTACATAATGTATAAGTGTATGAATATTGGTAAGATTTATATTTTATGCCTGTGAACTTACTAAGTTTCTATAAACTTACTTGAGTGTATTCAATGTCTCATGTAGATTGACGTATAAATATACGGAGGATCGGATCAACACTGGGGATCACACTATCAAGATTATCTCCGGTAGCTTTTGTAATTTTCCTTTTTGATTTATATGGCATGTACATGTTTAATGATTATATAAATACTAAAACTTGTTTAATGAGTATGTATTAAAGTAAACAGTGATAAATATGCTAAATAATATAATTATAGTAGAAGTATGTTTTGGTTTGAATATGACTGGATATTTATAAAAGGACTATATTGAATTCATAATAAAAATAATATTAACTCGTTAAACTTTAGGTAATACCTCATACCCTATTCCGGCAATGAATACGGGTAGGGGGTGTTACACGGAGACCTCAGATGGATATTTCTTCCGATTTGCAACCATCATTAGAGTTACGTACAATGGTACTCTACAATGGGAAAGCCATCTTAACTTGGTGGGCAGTCGACTGTAATCCCTCTGCACATGCAGTGGCCTGGGGCATACGAGCCAGTGGCTGATATAGAGGCCGAGCCAAAGCCAGAGCAAGATCCTGAGCCCGAGCTCGAGCCACAGCCGGAGGCCGAGTCCGAGCGATCGCATACACATTCGGCTAATAGTTCTTATCATCCAGATTTGCCAGTCAATGACTATTTCTCGGGCTCGTCAGGACACAGATACCATTCCGAGTTTGATATCTTTGGGTCGTATCCACCGCAGTACAGCACTCCTCCCGACCCGTATCCACCGCAGTACTCCACTCCTCCTGGGTCGTATCCACCGCAGTATGGCACTCCTTCCGGCTCAAGTTCATCGATGGCATTCGGACATATAATTTTTCTTCCATGTTTCGCACACCCCCACCTGCGACTGGAGAGGATGTTGATCGCCGCAATCACCCACAACGTGAACGTCGACCCCCGCAAAAATATACCCCTAGGACCACACCATCAAACCATCAATTTTAGGGGTTTCTTGCAGTTTTGATATTACAAAGTTTGTACTTTTTTATTCTAAATAAATATAAATCAAGAAAAAGACAATCTTTGTATATATTTAATTAGATTAATTGGAACTTTAAAAATTAGAACAAACTTTGTAATATAAGTTAGATTAATTGCAACATTACAATATTAAAACACTAAAACTTGTAACAAACTTAGTTTTATAATATAAATTATGTTATATAAATTAAATACATTACAACCATAATCTAATTGGAACAAACTTTGTAATATAAATTAAATACATTACAACCATAATCTAATTGAAACAAACTTTGTAATATAAATTATGATATATAAATTACATAAGCTCAATTCCTACCTGATCGTGACGATTTTCCAACATGATAGTTTCATTGCGGGCATTTGCTCCGATTATGACCAGCTAATCTGCATAATCCACAACGCTTACCGTCAGATTTCTCCCTAATGTCCATTTTATTACGGATTCTAGATGATTGCAGATAGGGGTGAGCAAAACTCGATTCGACTCAAAAAAATAAAAAAAAAATTCGAATTTTGAGTTAAACGAATCGAGTTAATAGAGTCAACTCGAATTTTTTTTTCGAATTTCGAGTTCGAATCGAGTTAAGTTTTCGAATTCGAATAACTCGAATAATTCGAATATCAAACTATAATATTTTATGTTTTTACCCCAAACTCCCAAACCTTTTTACTTTTCCTTCAAAACTTTTACTCCTTCCCACTTTCCCCCCAAAACTTTTACTCCCCTCCCATCCCAACCCCAATCTACCCAAAATTCATTTCCCACCAAAATTTTACTCTCCCATTTACTTTTTCTCAAAATTTTACTCCCAAAAACCCTCAAAACTTTTTATTTTCCCCCAAAATTTTTACTCCCTCCCACTTTTCCCCTAAAACTTTTACTCTCTTCCCATCCCACCTCCCATCTACCCCAAACCCATCACCCCCTCCAATTTTTTTTTAATCCAAAATTTTACTCCCCCTATTTACTTTCCCTCAAACTTTTATTCCCCAAAACTTATTATTTTCCCCCTAAACTTTTAGTTCTCACCATTTACTCTCAAATAAAAAATCAAAATTATCCAAAAAAAATCACTAAACATAAATAGTAATAATTTTATTTATATCTACTATTTATATTATTAAATTAAATTTCACATTTTATATTATTTATATTATTGAATTATTTAGTCATATTGAATATTTATATTAAAATTGAATTATTAATTATGCCATAAAATATTCGTGTTAAAATTTTATATTGGTATCAATTTCACATTTTATCTTTAAAATAACTTTTATTAAAAAAGTACATTTTTACATTTAATATATTTTTTAATTCCAAAATACATAGTGACAAGAATCTAAAGATAATTGATACAACTAAGCAAGCAAAGAAGCTAACCCGTATATAAAATATTAATAAATAAATTATGAGGTGATGAAAGTTAATAAAAAATTTGATTAAGGTGGACAAATTTTATTACGATGGGTGACAATGGTTACAAGGACCCAAAATTATTTTTTAAAATTTAACTCGAAAAAATATATTCTATTCGATTCGAATTCCATCTCTCTTGACTCGATTCGAGAAAATTTCAAATCAAATTAGGATGATAAAATATGATTCGTCAACTCGATTAACTCTAAATTTTTTCATTCGATTCGATCGAATGCTCACCCCTAATTGCGGACGACCTCTCGGATTCCAACGGAACCCTATGTCTGAGACAAGCTCAAAAGTCGTCGGAGGCACCTCCCACATAGACAGGTCGGGCAGGACGGGGATCTCATTCTCCCAGACACGCAACGTGCGCTCGAGTGTGTACACATCATCGAAAAATTGTTCGACATTGAGCGAGACTTTAGCACACGCTGCCACGACATGCGCACATGGATAATGAAGTGTTTGGAACCTCCTGCAATCGCACCGTCTGTTCCGGAGATCAACTCCATAGGACCTAGGTGGTATACCGGGTCGACGACCGATGGTCTCCGTAACTCAAAACGTTTCAAGACGTCATGAATATATTTCTACATTCATCGACCTCGCCATCCGATGGTTTACAACCATTGCATCCTTGACATCTTCGACAAACACGTGTCTCGCCTCTATCTGGTTGACTTGTTGCTGACCCATTCTTGGCATCAAGGTAGCCAACCTGTAGAATGTAGCCGAGAAGACAGATGAAATCGAAAGATGTCGTGTTTTTAACAATACAGCGTTGATCCCCTCCACCAAGTTTGTGGTCATTTGACCATAACGAAAGCCCTCGTCAAAACTTTGAGCCCATTGCCACGGCTCCATGGTACCCAACTATTATCGAAAAGATGTGTTCGTTTGACCCTCCATGTCACTCTCAAGTCGAGTCATTCTTTGGCGAAAAATATGTGGCTCTAGCTCGTGCGCTGTATATGTATTAAGAAAAGATAAGTTACAGTATTGCACTAAAACTTTAAAACTTATATTGAAAAGATAAGGTTATCATTTACCCATTTTCACAACTTGTCTCTTCTAGTCTGCATTCTTATAATCTCGATGGAAGTTAGCCGCAATGTGCCGGATGCAGTAAACGGATCTCATGGCACACCAAAACGCCTAATGGAAACAATTAATCATTTCCCTCTATCGGAGATGATGCAAATATTATCATTGCTAATAACATACCTCCACAGGTTGGAAAAGAAGATTTCTCATGATTCCATGTTATCCTTATCTACGATGGCAAATGCTATCGGAAGCACATTCTTGTTGCCGTCTTGAGCAACCGCAAGAAGTAAGATCTGTGTATATTTTCCATATAGCCAGGTCCCATCCACTTGCACAAACGGCTTGCAGTGGGAAAGTATGCGCACACATGGATCAAACGTCCAGAATATCCGATGGAAAATTCTTTTTCCCGATTGTAGTTGGTCATCCAGGTCGTAATAAGGTCGTGTCTGTAACTCAATGACAGTCCCCGGTACGTATTCTCGCATAACGACTATCCATCCCTATAGCTCGTTATACGATGCATCGAAATCCCTGTACAATTGCTCCATTGCCATTTGTTTAGCTATCAACGCCTTTTGGTATGATACTCGATAATGGAATCGTGCTTGCATTTTGGTAATCAGTACCGAAACTTTAATGGTCGGCATGTCCTTCACCATTGGCATGATACACGTACAAATAGTTTTGGAATCAAGTTTTCGATGATCTTCTGTCATACGTGTTGATGTGCATGTGTGAGGCCCGATAAATTTTCGTATATCCCACATCTGCGAATTTTGAATAAATGCATCTCGTACCCACCAATTGCAGCCTTTCGCCGACTTCCAACACTCCCCAATATATAATGTTGGCTTGAACACTACGACTTTGTAGTCCACTGATATATTTATGCTATACCGCTTAATAGCAAATACGCACTCTTCCTTACTTTTGAATCTCTGGCCTACAAACAACTCTTCAGGATCAAAATTTACGGCCAGCCGGTGAGCAGAAAGTATTTCAAGGTACTCCGAAAACTCGACTACGTGTGTCGCGTTGGGGTCTATGAGCGACATGTGTGGCCCAGGATTATTGTGTATCACAATACGTCGAATCTGGTTCCCGACTGAAGACGCATTAATTTTTCCATCGTCATTCACGTTTTCATCGTCAATATCACCGGGGACATCGTCGACATCGGGATCACTATCACTATCGACCTATTGATCGCAAGGATCACTATTATCGTATCCATCATCACCAACCACATCAATATCGGGTGTAACATTAAGATCGATATCGATCCCGCGTATAGTCGATTCACTATCAACGTACGATATTAGAGCCATCATGCACGGTTCTTGAACTCCATGTTCTTCACCATATGCAGTGAGATCTTCATTTTGCTCCATACCAGCTAACTCAGCAAATAAGTGAATCGGTGCATTTTTGTCACTCCGATTCCCACAGTAAAGAGCGATCATTGTCTCCACGTTTTCGTCGTCTACAAGTTCCATTTCGGTAAATTTGATGGGATCTGTCGAAATTGGAAACTTGTAGAAAAGTTTCGAGATCCTTCTCCCACAACGTCTAACAATTTTTGCGTTAATCATTCCCTTCATATCATCCAACGAGACATTTCTATTAAATCTCATTGCTATTTATTGTCGTGTTTCAAATATACATCCAACGGTTGTTGTCAAAATGATTCCATCGAAATAAACGCATACGAAAAACTGATTATCCATCTTCAATACTCGATCTGTTAAAAAATTAAAAAAAATATCTTAAAACAATTTCGAACAACATAAAAATACTTACATAAAAAATTTAATGAATGATAATAGCCTATTTCTAACAATATCAAATTTATTGCCATTTCTAATAATATCAAATATATTAAAAAAAATTACAAGATAACATTCTCAATAATCTAAACACAAAACTTACTAACAAATCACAATAAACAAAATAACTTTAAAACAAAATATAAAAATGACACTAAACAAACTATATAATACTAACAAAATTTTTTTTCTTATCATAATCTATTATATTTGAAAATAACAATAAAAAAAATTACATTTTCTTTTCTTTCTTTCTTCTCTTCTCTTCTCCCTCTCTTGTTCTGTAATATTTTTTTTTCAAACTGATACAAGCCGGATGGGGGAGCTGGGGGGAAATATACTAGAGGGTGTCGCCTATCAGATAGGCACCACTGCCTCTGACAGCCCCTCCACTGGTGTCACTTCTGACATCCCCTCCACTATTATTTTATTATTATTATTTTTTTAACAATGACCGGTCAAAAATTGAGGATGATGTCACCTATGCACCACCTTCCACCACTTGAAATGTACCATTTTGATACTTAATTTGGTATTTTGGTATTTTTTTTATATTATTAGGGAAAAAAACCCCGTGACCCTCCACTAGTTTTGATAATATTAAAATCATAGGCTTGTGATTTGCGACACAGAAACGGAGAAAAATAATTGCGCCAACCCGGGACCCGTTCGATCTCGTCCGTTTCGCCTCCTCTGCTGTCTACAGTATTGCGGACCACCTAACTCACCCCTCATCTCCCGACGCGTGCTTCTCTCCTCTTACTTAAGTCTTTGCTTCGGTCTCTGTCCTTGTCAACCCATATTATTCAATCATCATTATTTTTTTATACATTTTCTCTTTTTTGTAATGCAAAAAGTGCTGGATGGGTTCATCTATTTATAATGCCCTGCGAATCATCATTTCAAATCATTCAGTTCACAAAACCCAAAAAGAAGTTCTTTCTTTTTTTCTCTTCAATAAATTGTGAAAGCAACCTTTAACTTTGCCCGTCATTTCTCTTGTAAACAAACCTATGGCTTCCTTTGAATTTGATAACGTCAAGGCCGAGAAAGAAGATGCTTTATGGAGGTACAACATGGAGAAGAAGTTGAAGATTGGGCTTCGTTTAACCGGATTTTTGTTGGCTTTGTTTTTGTTTTCATGGTCTTGGTTCCCTACTTTCATCCCTGGCACCCTCGAGGTTGCCACAGATTTTCGCCGCCGTTTGGTTTCTGCTTTTAATGAACCTCTTTTCACCTTTGTCCTTGTAAACTTCATCATCGTAGTTGTTTATATATTATCTGGCGGAAAACACACTCAGAAACAAACCACAAGCGCTAACATCTACGACGAATACGTTTGCAGTTATCGCCGGAGTATACTCAGGTCTACCGTCACCACTGCCGTTCCTGCCGCGGAAGAGAGCATGGTGGACAAACTAATTGTTCATGTAGAAAATGCGGTTCCTCCGGTTTCTCTTGTAAAGCAGCTAGAAGCGACAGTTGAAACGGTTAGAGAGACAAAGACTTCCCTTTCACCAGTTGAACAACCTACAACGACGACGACGGCGAAGCGTACAGTACCGACAAAGACAAAGCCTGCCGTTTCATCAACTGAAGTCAGGGAAAAGGAGTATCGAAGAAGTCAATCAACGGTTTCGGAATCTGTAAACCAAAGAGCGCCCATCGAGTTTCGGAGATCCGAGACATCAATCTGCGAAGGCGGCGGCGGAGAGATGGTGGTTTCAAGTATAAAGCCGCGGAGGAAATCAATGGAGGAAATGAGCAACGAAGAGTTTCAGCGGATCATAGATAGTTTCATTGCTGAAAGAAAGAAAACTCTACTGCAAGAAAAGTACTAGGACAAAAGAAAAGTGCATGCCTATCCTAGTGAAGCATTAGGAGATTAATTACAACATTATTAGGTTTTAGGATCATATAACTGATAATATTTCCCGGCTTAAAATTAATAAGACAATTCATTTAAGTTCCATGATGTATATATATTGGTGAATTATAAGAACAGTCTAAAGCTCTAACTGAATTCAGATAATATCTGGGATGGTAAACACTTTAAGTATCAAGCAATCCTTGTTCTTTGGTTTGGACATTCCTTATCTGACTACTGTTATATGTGTTTCTGCTTTGACTTATGAATCAAATGCAATCCTTTTTTGGTATGGTTCCCACATATTGAAACTTCAATCTCAAATTTGCCCAATACTATTTTTATAGATATATAATTGCATAAATCTACGGATTTAAATCCCTGTTTTATTTCCGACAAGTTGATCAAGTAAATTTTATAAAGTACAGTACAACCAGAACTGGGGTTTGGTAAGAATTTTGGAATGTTTGGGTTTCCTTTTTAGTAACAAATTATTACATTATCTGTTTATTTTATTAAAAATATTTAATTCACCACTTAGCCTTTGAAGTATACCCATTTTCTCATTTTGGTAGCTAAACTTTTTTTAATAGTATTAATTTCCTTTATTTTAAGTCCATTTTCTAACAAATCTTTAAAAAATTGTTAAGCAACTTTGGCTAACAAAAAGCGTCACGTGACATGTTTTGGCTAATAAAAAATGTCACATGACAATTAAATTTATTTATAATAAAAACATTAAATTTAAATTAAAAAATAAAAAATTATAATATTAAATTATTAAAAAACACTTTGGACTTTGACAGGTCAAGCGGCGCTATTAGAACACGCCAAGTGTCAATTTTTTTAGTTTTTAGTATTATATATATCATATTGATTAAAAATGTAAAAATCATATATAATATATAAAAATTGAAAATGTTACAAAAATTTAAAAAGGTACTTAAATTGCAAAAAAAAAAAAAAAACCTTAGAAACTTGAATACCTTTTTATAATTTTAGAATTATACATTTTAGAATTTTTATAAAAAAATATTTTAAACCTTTTTTAATTTTTAATTTTTTTTACATTTTTTTAATAATATTATTAATTTCAACTAACTTATTTTCAATTATTTTATTTTTGTAAATTTTATTTTTTATAATTTATATGTTTTTTTCTAGATTATATATTTTTTCTGAATTTTTTATAATTTTAATGTGTATATAAATTTAATAAAAGAAAAAAGTTTACATAAAGATGCCATATGGCGCTGTGTGATTGGCTATAAGAATTTTTTTTTTTAATATCTATCATAAAATGAACTAAAAAATATAACGAAGACATATTTTAGATATCAAATTGAGAAGTTAAGTGTAGTTTAAATATCAAATTAGAATAAAAAAATATTTAAATACCAACTAGAAAAACAAGTATACTTCATGAATCAAGCAAAAGAAAAAGCATTCATTTCAATTCCTCTATATTTCCTTTTGGGAAATTCTGATTTATCAACTATGGCAATTCAAGAGCCAAAATACTCAAATAAAAAAAAAAAAAGCGCCAAAAATACTTTATATATATCATCAGTTTGGTTAGAGGAAACATTCCTTAGTTATTTATATTTTATTTCATTTCCTTACTGTTTTTCTGTTTTATTTTGATATTTCTTATGTTGGGTAATCATATTAGGTGTAATTAGTGATGTATGATAAATTAGAAAATTAAGTGTTAAAAATTAAGTATAAAAAATTTAAGTACTGAATTGAAATTATAAAAGAGTTTGATATATTATTTAAAATTAATTATGGAATATATTTAGATTATTTGATAAATATAAATTTTAAATTATAAAAAATAAAATTCTACATTTTATTCTTAATTTTTAGACATTTTATCTTATTCTAAGCAAAAAATCAAATTTTAAACATAAATTTTTTATAGGATAATTTAATATTAAAATAAATAAAATAAGCTGGAATTAATTAAAAATATTTGTCGTTAAGTGATAAGTAACTCTTATATATTTATTATTTTTCATACTTTTTTTATAAAAAAAATTTATCTAATTTTTTTTTTTTTGGATTATCAAACATGTACATAAAGAATCAAACTATTGAAAATATTAATTTTAAATTTATTTAATTTTTTCAATGGCAAATATAGAGCCTAAATTTAGAGTTACTGTAAGATTAAAATCTAAAATCTCAAACAATATCAAATTCTTTACCCTGGATTCAACAAGCATTCGTACATAATCCTCAATTGCTCTTCAATTCTTGATGATTATTGCATAGAATATATGCATTCCAATTTCAGTGTTTGACTATCAATACCCAAAAAATCTGAAGCTACATATAGTAGTATGTAAAAGGGCTGTGAAATGCATGAAAAGAAGCCAAAAAAGGTGACTGTTGGCTTCATGAACACCCCCCCCCCCCCGGCCCCCATCATGAAAAATTACACTGTTAATCTCAATTATTAATAATAATTCCTCTACAATAATCTAAGTGCATTAGAAAAGGGAAACTGGAATTGAGTTGTGTTTGTGTTGTATGTCACCACCAATTGAGAAAAACGCACGTTTACTTGATTTGAGTTAAAAGTCGAAAATGAAAGCACTTTAATAATTTGATTAAATAAAATTAGAATGTTGATGAATTTACAACCAAAAAGCTTCAAATCATTAGCAAGAAAGTCAATAACTTTTGCTCTACTTTTGTCTTAATCTCAGTCTTAATCGTTTTTATCGAAACTTGGTGCAACTTCAGAATCGCTTGGGAAAAAAAAAAAAAAAGTTGCAATTCCAAAGACAAAGTAGCTCCCACCAACAGCTTTATGTATTGTCCCTTTGAAGTGATATATTATGTCATGTCTTCTTCTAATAATTCCTTTTTTCCTTATAAAAGAAATCTCATTATTTGCCTCTGATTAGACCACAGTACCAAGTAAGTTTGAAAAACTATGAAAACCCAGCTGTTTGCAGTACAATAATTCAAGGCTTTCAAGAACATGGTTTTTATTTGGTCTTCGATGTTTGACAAAAAAGGACCCATTGGGATAAAAAAGAAGGGTTGGGGCTATGGTGGTTTAGGCGGTGGTTTGTTAGGGAACAATGGGTTCAGAGTGGGGTTCAAACCTCTCGTGTGCTATGGGTACTATTCCTACCTATATATTCGTATCAGATATACATCTTTATCCGATAATCTTTTAGGTTAAGATAAACTTGTTTATAATCATCAACTCTTATCCATGAAAATTATTTAACCAAAAAGGGGAGGGTAGTTCATTGTTTGTTTACTAAGCCATCATCATTACAAACATTTTCGTTGTTTCGCAGCTTGGCATTAACCGTCAACTGGGCGTTGATAAAAAACAATTATTTGATCCATGCAGGAAGCTCCCCTACAAATGGCAGATATATATATAATCATTTTATTTCTTTTCAACCTTCAACTTTATATATATATATATATATATATACACACCATGCATCACCTTGACTTCATCACACTATCCATTACCATTACCTGCAAATTGCATCTCTTTTAAACAAAGTATATCCTGTTACTGCTATATTTATATAACCATTAATATTTTATATTGAAATGCAAAGGTAGTTGTTACTTTCATGTTGCGATAGCAATAGTAAATAACATATATTTATTATGATATGAAAAAGTGAAAAAGGGCAAGTTGCCAACTGATTTTAAATATTATTATAATATCATATTGGAACAATAATATCCTGTCTGCAACCAGAGTTTGTGATTTTTATTTCTATTCTACTGCACACTAGCTGTCATATATGATATTCATTTATTTGTTGCTGAATAAAACATCACTTCAACTCTCACTCCTTTTTCCACTTTTCTAAACCTTTCAACCAGGGGGCAGCCACCTCTAATATAATATTTATTTCTTTTTAATAATCTGATTATACGTTATTTTTGTTAGACATGATATTTAGAGTTACTCAAAATCTCTCTTTTAACCTATAAATAATAGGATAATATGTTTCAACACATTTAAACTCACATCTTCCTACATCAATAATAAAGTCTATATTAATCGAGCTAACACTCAATCGGTAATATAATATTTATTTTAATAATTCGTGTTGAGTTTTTAAAATTTCTTTTAGATAACTGTATATTTAAATATAATACATTGTTTTTTTTAAATAAAATATTTTGGTAATCAATTATCAAACCTATGATCTTCTTATATTTATTTTTTATACTTTAAATAATATTAAATAAGAATGACAACAAAGCAATAGCTTTTCCTCGACTCTAATCCCAACCTCAAACATCATGCCTTTCTGTCCCAAATTTTTAAATAACGTTTCGTAATACGTTAATTTTGGCAAAATTAAACCAAATATATATTATAAAATAAATTAAAAGTTAAAACAAAGATATTTATAAAATTAAATATATGTTATAATTTATTATAAAATTAATAAATAATAATTAAATATGTTTTTCGAAACCAGGGAATTCATTGTTGATATATTACATCATAAATTATTATATTAATCTAGTATGAAACTAAATGCATGTATCTATTTTTTTTAAATGTATACAAATTAAATTAAAAATCAAATTTTCACTTATATATATAAATCGCAATTTTAACCTTATGTGCGTAATTACACTAAATTAAAATTTATGTATTAAATTACACATTAAAAGAAAATTGTTGATTGATTTTAGTAAGTATAACTTTAATGATTGATGTTTGAGTTATTGTAAAATTGCAAGTGTTTGGAAGCAACGAGGAAACTGGGATTGGGGGGGCAGACCACTAGATTACTTTGAGTCGGTGACAATAAATGGAGGGTTTCATAAACAAATGAAATAAAAAGAAAATTTCCCAACACAAAAAACAAAAATGAAATATTTTGTAGGTAAAAAATTGGGGCATGATCCACTTTAATAAGATTTAATGAGTAGAAAAACCTATAATGTTGCTACTTTCTTTTGAAACAAAAATTGGTCCCCCACTTTTCTTCTTTTCCAAATACCAAACTCCGACAACTCCTTTTTTATACTCTTCTTGTCGTCAATATCAACATTTATATACATTTTCTTTCTTTTCAAAGGTATCTTTATTATAAGTAGACTACATACATAATACATATTGATATTAAATATGGAAAAGAAGAATAAAAAAGATGTTGTCACATTACACATATAATAATAATAATTACATGTTATTATTTACTATCGTAAAAGATTAGCCTACTTAATTTGGTTAAAGTTTATTTAATTTTAATTATTAAATATAGGTTAAATATGTGTAAATACTTTACTAACTAATTTTTAATTAATTATGAACTAATTAGAAATTAAGGTTAATGTGTAAATGTACAAATTGAAATTAAATCAGTACAAAGCACAATAAATTAAGAATCCAAAAGAATTTGAATAAAATTCTGGCTTTATGACAATTTGACCACTAATGTTTACGTGTTTTGTCAAAATGGCCTAAATGTATTTTTGAGCTTTTTTTGGCCATCAACTTTTTTTTTTCAATTTGCTTTTTTTAACAGATTTAATGAAAGTAACGTTAAAAAAGTTAACGGGATGATGTCGAATTTCATATGTAGAATATTTTTCATGAGATGTAATTTATTACTTAGATAACTTAATAAAATAATTACATGAGGAAAATAAAAAAAAAATAATTCATGAAGTTAAAAAAAAAAACTCTTAATTTAAAGAAAATAAACGTAATTATCTAAAAAAAATGTTTCGAAATGATTGTACACATTCAATATTTTTTATTTGATTTATTAAATATCTTTTTGAAGCCTCTCAGTAAACAAACATGTGCATTAATTTTAAAACATTTTTTTAGATAATTACATTTATTTTCTTTAAATTAAGAGTTTTTTTTTTAATTTTATGTATGATTTATTTATTTTATCATTTTCACATGTAACTATTTTATTGGGTTACTGAAGTAGTAAATTACATCTCATTACAAATATTCTACATCATCCTTGTTAATTTTTTTAACGGTAATTTCATCAAAACTGTTAGAAAAACAGTTTGAAAAAAATACAAAGATTGATAGCCAAAAAATACAATTAGAGCTATTTTAACAAAACATGTAAACATTAGTGTCTAAATTTGTCATTAAACCTAAAATTATTGCAATTAAGTATGATAGGAAAGACCTAAGCTAAGCTTTTGACCCCAAACTGACCAAATCCAATTTGTTTCATTGTTTAAAAATAAATAAATAATATAAAAAAATTAAAATTAAATAAATAATTTTAATTATTTTTTGAACAATATTTGAGATAACCAAAGAAGAGATCATAGTAAATAGCGAGGATTTCGATATTGTAGACTTGGGAATTTTAATTCCTATTTGCAAAGGAAACCATGTTGGGCTGCCTAATATACTTTTAGCTTTTCCTTGTACAAATTGTGGGCTTCTTTTAAGATGCTGGATTTTCTTGTTGGGCCTGAAAGGCAACCTATGCATGAATACTTTTTGTCCCAGATAATTCTTACCTTATAACCTCTCTAAAACCCCCCTGAAAATGGACTCTTCTACATACAATAAATAAAAAATAAAAAAATGTGGTTTTCGACCAAAACTATGCCTTCTTACGAAGCAATTCTGTCAGCAACCGCCTCTCTCACCGCTTCCGTCATTCTTTTACGAACCATCGCCAATGATTTCATCCCCGAATCCATCAAAGATCGTCTCTTTTTACTCATTCACAAGATTTCGTCCTCTTTATCTTCTCAGCTCACGGTCGTCATCGAAGAATCCGACGGGCTCACGGCCAATCAAGTCTTCCACGCCGCAAATGTTTACTTGGGCGAAAAGCTGTCGTCGTTCACGCCGAGGATCAAAGTTAAAAAGCCCGAAAAAGAGAAGGGTTTGCAAGTGACTACCGACAAGAATCAAGAAATGGTGGATGTATTCAAAGGTGTGAAGTTGAAGTGGGTGTTGCTGTCTACTTCGAGGAACCATGTGTTAAAGAAAAACAACAAAAATGGAGTTTTAAAGGAGGAAATACGGTACTTCGAGCTGAGTTTTCATAAGAAGAACAGGGAGATGGTGTTGGGTTCTTACTTGCCTTACATTCTTCAAAAAGCAAAAGAGATTAAAGAAAAGAACAAGACATTGAAGATTCACACGGTTGATTACAATGGCACTGATTATTGGAGTTCCATCAATCTTGATCATCCAGCAAGTTTTGATACAATGGCAATGGATCCAGCAGTGAAGACTGCACTGCTTGAAGATCTTGATAGGTTTTCAAGGAGAAGAGAGTTTTACAGGAGAGTAGGGAAGGCTTGGAAACGTGGGTATTTGTTATATGGACCACCTGGTACAGGGAAGTCAAGTTTGGTTGCTGCCATGGCTAATTATCTTAAGTTTGATGTTTATGATTTGGATTTGAAAGAAATTCAATGCAATTCGGATTTAAGGAGATTATTAATTGGTACTGGTAATGGATCTATAATTGTCATTGAAGACATTGATACTTCACTAGATTCTGCTGAAGATGACAAGGTATGCATCAATAATGAAATATCCCTTAAAATCTATTGGCTCATTTGACCATTGGTGTCTTTACTGCAGGTTACATTATCTGGTCTACTGAACTTCATTGATGGACTGTGGTCAAGTTGTGGGGATGAAAGGATAATAGTGTTTACAACCAATCACAAGGACCGTCTTGATCCAGTGCTGCTAAGACCAGGACGCATGGATATGCACCTCCATATGTCTTACTGCACATTTAGTGGTTTCAAAACCCTGGCTTCTAATTACCTGCGAATTCAAGATCATCAACTTTTTGATGAAATCAAAGGGTGGTTAGATAAGGTTCAGGCAACACCAGCTGAGGTTGCAGGAGAGTTGATGAAATGTGAAGATCCTGATGTTTCTCTTCGAAGACTTATCAAATGGTTTCATAACAGGGCTAACACTGAGATGCAGGATGGTAGTTTGAATATTAAATAGTGTTTAGGACCAAATTTTGTAATAGCTGTTACTGCCATTCTTTTTGCTGCAGATAGAAAAAAAAACAAATAACCTGTTCAAGCTGAATATCAATAATAATAAAAACATCACAATTATGTTATGTGCAAACTGAATTGCACCGTCCTTTGCTGTTGTAATGTCTTGGTCTTGAGTTGATTTGAGATTATAGTTTTCTACAGATGCCCGATTGCAGTCGCTTAGTACAGTCAGGGAAGCAATAAAAGCAAGATTCAGACATAAATAACTTCAATAAGGCATGAAATCTTTACACTAGAACAACAAAAACAACAAAGCTTGTTACTTCACAGCTACGCAACCTTGTGGTTTTGCCTTCAAAAAAAAGTCTCTAAAACTAGCCAAGAATGGACGCTGGTGAAATGCATACAGATTTATAGCTAAAATGGGTTCTCAATCTGGTCGATTATGCTCTGTAATCCAGATTTATAGCTCGGATAAAGAAGCTGCACAGCTAATTCATTCGTCATATGCGCATTAGAAACTCGTTTCTCACCTTTTAAAGTTGTTTTCTGAACAAATGGTTCAGCTCTCTCATGAGAAGTGATTTCCTTGACCAGAGAAGGCCACTTTTTCTCAACCAAGCCCAATGCATAAGCAAATACCTCTTTCCGAGATGCCGGATCATCATCTACAATATTGTAAATTCTCCTGAAAAAAGTTACATTATAATGACTGGTTCAATATCTAGATGCCATAGACAAGATATTTAGAAGGTTATTAGAAGTTCCAAGAATCATGAATTCGATTCTGCATGATGGAGGTTGTCGAATTACAAACTGATATTTTGATGCCAAATCTCTTCTTGAAAGTAGATTGTAGTATGATATTCTGAATTCTTAATCAAATGGACTTCAATTGATACTTATTCAGTAAAAATTCACTAGCGAACCTTATTGCAGCTGATAATTAAAGCATACCTGGAGAGTTGGATGCGAATGCTGGCCTTGAGTGCTTGACAAATGTCCGCTACGTGAACTCTGGACGTGAATTGTTTAGCAACTCTCCGTTTCTGGGATTCTGATAAAGGTCCCTGCTTAATTATTGTGTCAACGGCACTGCAAAGGAAAGAAGCAGTTCTCACTCATAAGCCTTCTGAAAGTTTGTGCAGAACTTGAAGTGCACAACAATAAGCTAAAATGAACATTTATGACACGAAAAGTTCAATTTAAATTCATTGATGATTAATAATGACATTAACCAGTATTAGAGTAACTCAAACACGGTTGGTGTGGATCACGGGTATATTTAATTTTTTCCAATTTTTCTATGTATGCAAATAGTTTTCGGAATTTCTTAACCCCATGCATTTGACTTGTAAATGCCAGGTATGGGTGCTGGACATGGATACTTTAAGGGAAATGAAGAATCAAAACAACATAGAACAAATCTGCCGATAACTTCTTTTTTGAATAATGATCTGCTGATAGCATTAACATACAAAGGTGGAGCTAATTTATATAGCTAATCATACATGAACTATGAAGGCCAAAATTTACCTAATATCACCATCTTCATAAAATAAACTCGTGCTAACATGTGAGTTAAGCATCAAACTACTGGTTATGAAAACTATCAAACCTTCTACCAGGGCCATAGATACCTCCAAGTCGGAATACGTGTGCCTTGATCCCAAAATCATGTGCTAGATTCAACCATCCTTGCTCAGCAACTAACCTCAATTTAGCCATCTCATTTGTAGGGCTTGCAAGGAAACTGCAGTTATATAATGCAGGAAATTAGTACTCCCGATGGGGAGTCATTTATAAAACACTAGTCTATGTGGGTATGGTCTTGGTCTTACTCCTCGTCCACGCATGCACCACCACAATCCCCATATACACCTGTTAAGATCACAGTGGATTTCCATGCCAGATAAGTTTTACTAAACATAATGAGGTTGTTAGACATGAGGTATCAAATTGTACTATTACTTTTAAGGAGTAAATGGTGCAAGGTTTTCTCCTTTACAAGGAGGACAAACTTCTAAAATACACAATGAAGCTCTCCAACAGATACCATAGTCCCCTCTATTGATGAGTAAAGCCGCAGGACAGTGTGAACATGACAATGGCTAGATTGTTTTTCAAGTTTTAAAGCAGAACATTAAGCTGATATAGATTACTTGCAGATATTCAAGCATTAATGCATGCTATGTTCAGTAAAACAGCAGATTGAATATGATGAAAGGTATACTTGTAGAGGACAAATAACAGAGCCACTGAAGATTGCCATCTATCATTGTACTTCTTAGAAGTTCTCCATGTTGAAGCATCTAAAAATCAACAAATGAAAAAAATATGCCAAATTAAAAACCTCAAAAAAATGAGCATGTTGGCCAAAACAGATCAAATGCAGTAGGTACCGAAACTTTCTCAGCATACCGGATCACCAATGCCCATAAGAGGAGGAATTGAGACAAGAAGATGTGTATAGGATTTCAATGTATTCATGGTACCCATCCTATAGAACATAAAACATGAAGCAAAAAAAATTACAAAAAAGAAATTATGACAAAAGCAAATAAAAAGAAGCAAGATGCAATATACAGACTTAATTGCAAATGAAATTAAATAAAAACTAAAACTTACTCTGGCTGATTTGCATCAAAAAGTAGAACATCGAGTCCTCTTTCCTGAAGTTCATTTCTCTTCTTCATGCTTGTGCAAGTCCCAGAGACAATCCTACATATAAAAGCATAG